>SJYX01003112.1:73007-100450 GCA_006410675.1 Oreotragus oreotragus | reverse complement strand
ACAGCTCCCTCTCCTTCAGAGTCCAAAAGTCCACTCTACACCTCCATAACAGTCTATTTTAAATGGAGAATGACTTGTCCCCATTCTAAAGTTCAGTATTTTTACTCTCTTCTGTATTTATACTTCTGATACCATATTTTACATCTTTTAATTGTGCTATCCCTTAATTATTATAATTGCAGTTTTTAATATTTTGTTTTTTTATAATAGCTATAAAAATGACAAATCGACTACCTTTACTATATATTTATCTTTCCCACGAGATTAGTTTTTTCATGTTTTCTTGCTACCAATTTGCACCCTCAAACTAATTAGTCCTTTCCCATAGAAATGTTATCTTTTAATAATAAATCTATTTTTATGACTTGACATTTCTCTATTGACATACCCATCTAAAAATCATGCAAATGATACATACCACTAAGTGTATAACTACCATCTAAGTAAAAAACTGATAATTGCCAACATCACGCCAGACCCTTTAATGTCCTCTCTCAATCTCCCTACCTTCTTTCTAAAAATAATCACAATCTTGACCTTCACTATGATGGCTTAGTTTGACCCTTGCCAGCTAGTCACAAAAATTTGGATGAGTCACATCAGCATATTAGTTGACAATGGCCAGAGTCACATAATAAACATATGATCCCAATTATATAAATATACCAAAGACTTGACACCATACATGACCTAGAAGAAATTTTCTTTATATCAAATCCAATAGGAAAACATGAGAACAAATTGGAGTTTGTTTAAAAAGCACACACACTTTTTAGAAAGGAATATAATTTTGAGAATGGCAATATATAATTTTTATTGGATTATTTGAGTAAACATGTTGGAATTTGGCTTAACAAATGCTATAGACAGAGGAGAGAGAGAAACTGCTGCTGCTGCTGCTAAGTCACTTCAGTCGCGTCCGACTCTGTGCTACCCCACAGACGGCAGCCCACCAGGCTTCCCCGTCCCTGGGATTCTCCAGGCAAGAACACTGGAGTGGGTTGCCATTTCCTTCTCCAATGCATGAAAGTGAAAAGTGAAAGTGAAGTTGCTCAGTCGTGTCCAACTCTTTGTGACTCCATGGACTGCAGCCTACCAGGCTCCTCCGTCCCTGGGATTTTCCAGGCAAGAGTACTGGAGTGGGGTGCCACTGTCTCCTCCAGAGAGAGAAACTACTTCATAGTTATTCAGTTGTTCCTTTCCTTAGTGCAACTGTTTGTTACATAATCAGGACTCCAGAAGTCAGAGTCTCTAGAACTGCAACTCAAATGTCACTTGCCAAAATAACAATAATAGCATTTAATATTCCTGATGCTATGCTACAGTAGGAATATAAAAATGAAATACATTACAACATTATGAAGTGTGTTGTGTTAAAACAGAGCTATGATCATCTAATTATACTTAGGAAAAAATAACTTGTGATATTACAGGAAATACCTGGAAAAACACATATTAGGTTCAAAGTTTTAAATTAAAAGTTACAATACATTTTAGGGACTTCCCTGGTGGTCCAGTGGTTAGGATTCTGCATCCACTGCAGGGAGCCCAGGTTTCATCCCTGATCAGGGAACTAAGATTCCTCAGCCCACACAGCCAGCAAATACACATTTTAATCTTATTTTAGGAACTTCTAACCACTTTCCATACATGATACAAATTACTTGCACTCATGAAGCAGTGTATGACTGATAAATTTAGTTCAATAAAGTTCTCAGTCATTTTCCAGTACTCATGTATGGGAGCACTGGACCATAAAGAAAGCTGAGTGCCGAAGAATTGATGCTTTCAAATTGTGGGGCTCGAGAAGACTCTTGAGAGTACCTTGGACTCCAAGGAGGTCAAACCAGTCAATCCTAAAGGAAATCAATCCTGAATATTCACTAGAAGGACTGATGCTGAAGCTCCAATACTTTGGCCACCTGAGGTGAAAAGACAACTCATTAGAAAGACCCTGATGCTGGGAAAGATTGAAGACAAAAGCAGAAGGGGAGTGACCGAGGATGAGAAGACTGAATAGCATCACCAGCTCAGTGGATGTGAGTCTGAGCAAACTCCAGGAGACAGTGAAGGATGAGAAAGCCTGGTGTGCTGCAGTCCGTGGGGTCGCAAAGAGTCAGACGCGACTTAGTGACTGAACAACGACAAATCATTTACACACTTCCTACTTCTTATTTGTACCCTTAAAAAAAAGAACTCAATCTATCATTAGAAGCTAGTCTATCAAGAGCAAGCAAACTGTTTTTAACAGACCTCCTTTACTCAAACCATATGGTCTTTCCAGGTGACACTAGTGGTAAAGAATCCACCTGCCAATGCAGAAGCAAGAGACTGAAGAGACATGGGTTCAATCCCTGGGTCAGGAAGATCTCCTGCAGTAGGAAGTGGCAACCCACTCCAGCATCCTTGCTTGGAAAATTCCGTGGACAGAGTAGCCTGATGGGCTACAGTCCACGGGACCACAAAGAGGAGGGCATGACTGAGCATTACTCCTTAGACCGTAAAAATCTAAGGTTCCTGGGCACTAACAGCAACAACAACAACAAGACTCAATTTGTAGATTTAAAAGTCTCACTAAAACCCATTAAAATAGATCTACGTAAGGCAAACCCTTATACTACTATTTTAATCAGTAAAATATCAGTATCTGCAATATGTAAAAAGAATTCTACAAATCAATTAGGAAAGACACATGAGTCAAAAGAATCATAAAAAAAAATACAAGAATTTCACATCCTACCATTCAAGAAGACAGAAACCGCTCCTAACATTTAAAACAGAATACATTTAATAAAATAATTAGTTACAGAGGCATTTGGAAGGTTGAAGCCAAACAGGGGATGATGAGGCATTCCAGACATTAGCACAGAAGAAACCCCTCCCGACCGTCCACTGGAGAGACGGGGAAGTGAGGTAATCAGGGTCCAGAGATGCCGATCACCGATCACCGAATACTAGCTAAAGCAACAGTCAGCTGCCAGGCACAAAGGGGACCCCTGAGGGGACAGAGCGGATGGCAGAGACAGACTGGGGTGGGCACAGGGGAGAGAGCAGGCCAAGGAGACGCTGGCTTTTCCTTCACTCTGTCATCTAATCCCTGTCTCCAGCCCCTCATTTGCTAGGCCCAACTGGGAGCCTGCGTCACCTGGGAAAAAAAATCAGCCTGGAGGATGTTGACCCCTACTGCCAAGCAAGAGAAAAGGATCTGGGTACAGATCAGAGGGCAAACAGGCCACAGCCAGCCTCGCAAATACAGACAGAGATTTGTTGTTGTTGTTATTGTTGTTGTTTTAAATCAATTCCTTAGATGCCATTAATTTGGATTTGAGATTAAAATTAAATATTTTTGGAGGTAAACATGTGCTTAAATGCTTCCACTCTGTTCAGTCTTCTCACTGAAGGGAAATGTTGCTTTATTATTAATTCTTGGAAAATTGGCTGTTTAAAAAAACAGTGAATGGACTTAGGAAAATCCTTAAAAGAGCACAATTTTTTTTAATGTGTGCAGCCTCATATGATAAATATGCTATTAACCTAAAATTCTAAATATGTTTTCTGATTTTACCTTTTTTCTGGGCTTGTTTTGAGCTTATATAAAAGCATCTTCTATAGCAGAAGTCACTTTAATAGAGCGAATAACTAACTCTCCATATTTCCTTTCTTCCTTCCTCCCAGTTAGAATTAAGGAAAACTATGGAACATAAGAGTATGCTCCTCTCTCTCTATATATATATATATATTTTTTTTTTTTTTAACTTATGGAACATAAGAGTATACTCCTCCTTTAAAAAAAAAAATCTACTTACACATTCTGATTCCAACTTTCCAAGCAGTTGTAAACAATTACAAAGCATTCTGATTCTCCTATACAAGTGCAGAAAGTGGTTTCCCCATGCATTGACTGAAAAGTATAAATGCTACCAACACTTGTATTTTGTGAGTTGTCTATTACCTGAGTATAATTCAGTTTCTTCCGTAACAAAAAGCTGTTTTAAAAAAAGAGAGAAAAAGAAAGAAAAAAGAAAAAAAGAGCTTGAAGAAAATGGATCCACTCAAAAGCTATTAAAACCATCCCCTGTTTCGGACGGATGCCAACCCTCACTCCCAGCCCACTTTAAATGCTTATTGATACTTTAATAGCTTTGATGCAAGCACATCCCCATAATGACAACACAGTAGATTAGGACTGTGGCCATTTTGTTGGTCTTTAATGATAATATCACACACAGAAAGATTGAACAAAAGAAGATGGCTGAAGTATAGATTTAGTTGGAAAATTTGTAACCTAAAACATAACAACATCCTAGGCAGATGGCACAAAACTGTTTAACCATCTTTAGAAAATAGCAACAGATTATTTAAAGCTGCCCTTTAGCTATTAAGGACTTGGTTAACAGCAAGGATGCACACCTATGAGATTTTGGGGTTTTGTTTTTTTTTTCCTTTTCCTTTTTCACTAGCTAAGCTTTTGCTGGTTATTTGGCTCAATCTCAATAAAAGTATGAAAAAACGCCTAAAAGGTGATTCATGTATCATTTAATAAAGACATTTATGAAAAGAATCAATGAAATCATCTTTTAACAAAAAATGTCCAAAAGACATGTAGACAAATTTACTGTCAAACAGTCTTGAAGATTTTCTTAATTTAAGTAACATATGTTGTGCTTTCAAGCTGTACAAGTATTCAAACATTGTCCTGTGGTCTCAAAACATTTAACTGAAATGCGAATGAATGACCTTTAAGGCCCAGTAAGATTATTTCTTTCCCTTTCATTTGTGGAAAGATATTATGATCACTATCATTTTCACATAAAGAAAAGTTTTCTCAGAGTAAGAAGAGCTAACAAAAGACCATTTGAAATATAATTTGTTGACCAAACAGGAAATTTTACTATGCATTTAAGCATCTGGTTACGTAACAAACAATTAAGCAAAATTGAATTATGCCTTCGGTTGGAAATTGTAGTTGTTTTAAGGAGTGACGTGCCTGAACGAATATACGCTCTACAGAAGCTTGGAATTCAGGCTTTAAAATCATCTGGCTTAGAAACTGAGCTCTATGACTTACCATGTGTGTGACTCTGGGAGTTACTTAAACTAAGCTTTAGTATCCCTGGTGGCTCAGAGGTTAAAGCATCTGCCTGCAATGTGGGAGATTGGGGTTCAATTCCTGGGTTGGGAAGATCCCCTAGAGAAGGAAATGGCAACCCACTCCAGTATTCTTACCTGGAGAATCCCATGGACGGAGGAGCGTGGTAGGCTACAGTCCATGGGGTCCCAAAGAGTTGGATACAACTGAGTGACTTCACTTTCACTTCTCACTTTCACCATTGTTTTTAACACGGAATCTCATCATATCTCATGTGTTTCTTATAAGAAACAGTGTACAGAAACTGCTCAGAATCCAGTACTGAGTAATTGTTCAATAAGTGACTTTGCTCAGTCATATCCAGCTCTTTGCAATCCCATGGACTGCAGCACGCCAGGCATCCCTGTCTTTTATCATCTCCTGGAGTTCACTCAAACTCATGTCCATTGATTTGGTGATGCCATCCAACCATCTCATCCTTTGTCGCTCCCTTCTCTGGCCCTCAAGAGTTTGTAAGACTGCTGATGACATGGTTTTAGCTGAATTATAGCTAAAACAAATGTTAATCAGGTCAGTTCAGTCACTCAGTCATGTCCGACTCTTTGCGACCCCATGAATTGCAGCACACCAGGCCTCCCTGTCCATCACCAATTCCCGGAGTTCACCCAGACTCACGTCCATTGAGTCAGTGATGCCATCCAGCCATCTCATCCTCTGTCATCCCCTTCTCCTTCTGCCCCCAATCCCTCCCAGCATCAGAGTCTTTTCCAATGAGTCAACTCTTCACACGAGGTGGCCAAAGTACTGGAGTTTCAGCTTTAGGATCATTCCTTCCAAAGAACACCCAGGACTGATCTCCTTTAGAATGGACTGGTTGGGTCTCCTTGTAGTCCAAGGGACTCTCAAGAGTCTTCTTCCACACCACAGTTCAAAAGCATCAGTTCCTCAGCGCTCAGGTTTCTTCACAGTCCAACTCTCAAATCCATACATGATCACTGGAAAAACCTTATAGCCTTGACTAGTCGAACCTTTGTTGGCAAAGTAATGTCTCTGCTTTTGAATATGCTATCTAGGTCGGTCATAACTTTCCTTCCAAGGAGTAAGCGTCTTTGAATTTCATGGCTGCAATCACTATCTGCAGTGATTTTGGAGCCCCCAAAATAAAGTCTGACACTGTTTCCACTGTTTCCCCATCTATTTGCCAAGAAGTGAGGGGACCAGATGCCACGATCTTAGTTTTCTGAATGTTGAGCTGTAAGCCAACTTTTTCACTCTCCTCTTTCACTTTCATCAAGAGGCTTTTTAGTTCCTCTTCACTTTCTGCCATAAGGGTCGGTGGAGTTAATAAGTATGTCTTGAAAGTAACTGAAGAAAATCTTTCATTTCTTCCGAAAGGAGAAAACCTACCCCTATTATTCTGAGAACCATTTGTTGTGCAAATTCCCAGAAAGTTCAGGGAAACAGGTTGGGTTAACCACAGGACAAAGGCACTGGAAGTATTTCAGCAGGTCAGCAGCTGTTAGAGGACAGTTTGGGCTTTAGCCAGAGAGTAGGGAGAAATATCTGGAGGCCAAAGTTGTTTGAAGGTCATACCGAAAAATGTTTAGTTGTTCAGGGTAAAACATTTTATGATGGCAACAAAATCATTACTTCACAGCTACTGCATTTACTCCAGAGAATTAGCTATAAAGTGAACATAAACTTGCGGTTAGTGTTAGGGTTGACACAGATCAAGGTGGAAGCAAAGGGAACAGTTAGGAAATTAATGTGACAAAAAGCACTCGGGCAGAATATTTTAGGCTGGGAGGAACATGTCTGAAGTGTTTAAAGTGAGGATAATTCCTTTATGAGGTTACAGATGAAGCCTTTCAGGAATGACTAGGGTGTACCCATCTATTCATGCTATTGTGTACCTTTGTTTGTCTGCAGATTAAGACCATAGATTTTAGAGTCAAATGTAGAGGTTTTAAGACCTTGGGCTTATCCTTAGTTTCCACACTTGTCAAGTGAGAATAAAAACCATAGATTTTAGAGTCAAGTGTAGAGGTTTTAAGACCTTGGGCTTATCCTTAGTTTCCACACTTGTCAAGTGAGAATAAAAACACCTGTCTCTGGAACTTCCCTGGTAGTTAGCTGGTTAAGGCTCCATGCTTCCACTCTAGGGCACATGGGTTCTATCTCTGGTCAGGAACCAAGGCCCCTTAACCCATGTGGTGTGACCAAAAAAAAAAAAATCTTATAGAACTGCGTTGAGAATTAAAGAAGATAAAAGATTAAAATCCCTTGTACAAATCAGTAGTCACTCCAGTGATCACTATTATTTCATTCTGTGTCAGCCATTGATATGCTTCTATAATTCATGTCTAAACTTCCCATATTTGCATTTGAAAGGAATAAAAAAAGACTCTCCACCTCTTGAATTTCCTAAATTCTTGAGAATAATGCAAGAGCTATTAGGAACAAAAGTAATGAGAAATGACCCATTCATTTCCCTTCTAGTACTATTTCCTAAGGGAATAATAATCCAAAATATTAGCAAAGATTTACATACAAAGACATGAATATGCTTAAAAATTATACTCTGAGCTTTAGCCAGAGGAAAACTCTAGTATTTTTCTGAGAAAAGTAAGACTCGAAATTTTATCTGCAGTCCCAATTTAGCTATTGCAAAGTGCATAGAGAAAAAGACAGCATGGAAATAAATGTGCCTTGAAATTGACCTCTAACTTCTGTACAATGCTTCCCACTACAGATTTTTTTCTGCACAAGGTGATGCTTTTATTTATACCTTCCTATCTGTAAGCATGGGCATTGTATCCTCCAGGCCAAATGTTGCCTGAAAAGTCTCTTGCATTATTCAGAACCTTATTGCTTTATGACTGTCCACTATCATTTACAATTACGCATAGCCCAGCACCAATGGCTAACATTAAGAGCTGTGTTTTTGCTACAATTCTCTGAAACATACGAAGCTGTATTTATCTCACACAGTAGAATTATTTCTTCATCTTTGGAATTCTTGAAATAACAAAAAACAATGCTGCTCTTGATTCCTTCTGTTCCCACTCTTTCAGGAATGTCTCATACACCAGTTAAGGAGAACTTCAGCACCTATGTGCCCTCTAACAAATTCCACCTCTCTCACTCAGCAAACAACTACAAAGAAAATGTTTTAAGCCAAAGTTTTAGTTGTTCATTATTGTGATAACAGATGCTCATTTCCTAATTAACAAAATCCATACTCTGTGCAATTTTGCATAAGGCAAAATTTTTTAGCCATTCGTTACCCAGAGCATGAGCTCACCCATCCATCTGGATTCCTCTCCATTCCCCCATCAGGACTATTTTACTGCTCCAGCTTCACTCAGACCATTCCTTCATGCTGAAACATCCTTTCCACTTTTCTGTCAGTCGTAAATATTCTGCTCAACCCAATCCTCACCATTAGCTTTCCATATTTGACTGCTTGCAAGAGACCCAGGTTCGATTCCTGGATCAGGAAGATCCCATGGAGAAGGAAATGGCAACCCATTCCATATTCTTGCCTGGAGAACCCCATGGACAGAGGAGCCTGGCAGGCTATGGTCCATGGGGCTTGTAAGAGTTGGACACGACTAAACCACCACCTACTTTTCTTCACATGGTGACTAAACTGATCTTAAGCAATTAACTCACTCCAGTGCCAATGACTTTATTCTAAAGAACAGTTATTTTCCTTTTCTTTTTGTTTGCGGGGGGTGGGGGTAGGGGCAGGGATTTTACATGACACATGGGATTTTAGTTTTCCAATCAGGGCTGAACCCTCATGCTTTACGTTTGAAGCACAGAGTCTTAACCACTGGACAACCAGAGAAGTCCCTTATTGCCAATGACTTTTGATGACNTTTGAAGGTCATACCGAAAAATGTTTAGTTGTTCAGGGTAAAACATTTTATGATGGCAACAAAATCATTACTTCACAGCTACTGCATTTACTCCAGAGAATTAGCTATAAAGTGAACATAAACTTGCGGTTAGTGTTAGGGTTGACACAGATCAAGGTGGAAGCAAAGGGAACAGTTAGGAAATTAATGTGACAAAAAGCACTCGGGCAGAATATTTTAGGCTGGGAGGAACATGTCTGAAGTGTTTAAAGTGAGGATAATTCCTTTATGAGGTTACAGATGAAGCCTTTCAGGAATGACTAGGGTGTACCCATCTATTCATGCTATTGTGTACCTTTGTTTGTCTGCAGATTAAGACCATAGATTTTAGAGTCAAATGTAGAGGTTTTAAGACCTTGGGCTTATCCTTAGTTTCCACACTTGTCAAGTGAGAATAAAAACCATAGATTTTAGAGTCAAGTGTAGAGGTTTTAAGACCTTGGGCTTATCCTTAGTTTCCACACTTGTCAAGTGAGAATAAAAACACCTGTCTCTGGAACTTCCCTGGTGGTTCGCTGGTTAAGGCTCCATGCTTCCACTCTAGGGCACATGGGTTCTATCTCTGGTCAGGAACCAAGGCCCCTTAACCCATGTGGTGTGACCAAAAAAAAAAAAATCTTATAGAACTGCGTTGAGAATTAAAGAAGATAAAAGATTAAAATCCCTTGTACAAATCAGTAGTCACTCCAGTGATCACTATTATTTCATTCTGTGTCAGCCATTGATATGCTTCTATAATTCATGTCTAAACTTCCCATATTTGCATTTGAAAGGAATAAAAAAAGACTCTCCACCTCTTGAATTTCCTACATTCTTGAGAATAATGCAAGAGCTATTAGGAACAAAAGTAATGAGAAATGACCCATTCATTTCCCTTCTAGTACTATTTCCTAAGGGAATAATAATCCAAAATATTAGCAAAGATTTACATACAAAGACATGAATATGCTTAAAAATTATACTCTGAGCTTTAGCCAGAGGAAAACTCTAGTATTTTTCTGAGAAAAGTAAGACTCGAAATTTTATCTGCAGTCCCAATTTAGCTATTGCAAAGTGCATAGAGAAAAAGACAGCATGGAAATAAATGTGCCTTGAAACTGACCTCTAACTTCTGTACAATGCTTCCCACTACAGATTTTTTTCTGCACAAGGTGATGCTTTTATTTATACCTTCCTATCTGTAAGCATGGGCATTGTATCCTCCAGGCCAAATGTTGCCTGAAAAGTCTCTTGCATTATTCAGAACCTTATTGCTTTATGACTGTCCACTATCATTTACAATTACACATAGCCCAGCACCAATGGCTAACATTAAGAGCTGTGTTTTTGCTACAATTCTCTGAAACATACGAAGCTGTATTTATCTCACACAGTAGAATTATTTCTTCATCTTTGGAATTCTTGAAATAACAAAAAACAATGCTGCTCTTGATTCCTTCTGTTCCCACTCTTTCAGGAATGTCTCATACACCAGTTAAGGAGAACTTCAGCACCTATGTGCCCTCTAACAAATTCCACCTCTCTCACTCAGCAAACAACTACAAAGAAAATGTTTTAAGCCAAAGTTTTAGTTGTTCATTATTGTGATAACAGATGCTCATTTCCTAATTAACAAAATCCATACTCTGTGCAATTTTGCATAAGGCAAAATTTTTTAGCCATCCGTTACCCAGAGCATGGGCTCACCCATCCATCTGGATTCCTCTCCATTCCCCCATCAGGACTATTTTACTGCTCCAGCTTCACTCAGACCATTCCTTCATGCTGAAACATCCTTTCCACTTTTCTGTCAGTCGTAAATATTCTGCTCAACCCAATCCTCACCATTAGCTTTCCATATTTGACTGCTTGCAAGAGACCCAGGTTCGATTCCTGGATCAGGAAGATCCCATGGAGAAGGAAATGGCAACCCATTCCATATTCTTGCCTGGAGAACCCCATGGACAGAGGAGCCTGGCAGGCTATGGTCCATGGGGCTTGTAAGAGTTGGACACGACTAAACCACCACCTACTTTTCTTCACATGGTGACTAAACTGATCTTAAGCAATTAACTCACTCCAGTGCCAATGACTTTATTCTAAAGAACAGTTATTTTCCTTTTCTTTTTGTTTGCGGGGGGTGGGGGTAGGGGCAGGGATTTTACATGACACATGGGATTTTAGTTTTCCAATCAGGGCTGAACCCTCATGCTTTACGTTTGAAGCACAGAGTCTTAACCACTGGACAACCAGAGAAGTCCCTTATTGCCAATGACTTTTGATGACCCTACAATAAGATCTCAAGGACAAAGGAAATACCAGCCCACCAGCCCTACCTCCCTCTGAATGATCCTCACTTTCAACACTTTCCATGCTCCTCCCACCCCTGAGCTTTTACTCCTCCTGTCCTCCACCAGACACATTCTCCTTCCTCCTCCATGTACCTCCCAAAGTCTCATGGCTTTTTCCTTCACATTCTACTCAAATGTTATTTTCAGAGTTGTCTTCTTCAACTACCCTGTGTGAAATAACATCCTTCTCATCTTTTCACCACATATTATTGTTTCCCTCACTTTTTTTTTTTGAAACATTCATTTGTAAGATTTGAAGCATTCATTTTCTTGGTGGAGACTAGTGGCTAGGTTATACGCAAAAAAAGAACTCCTACCCACAATCTGTAGCAACCATCCTAGGAAGCCAACCTATTTTCTGCCAGTCAGACTTGTAGGAAATCAGACTACTATCCCTAACAACCATTCCAGGAAGCCAAACAATAACCCCTAACAAACTGGCCACAAAGTGACCAGTCTTAATAATGCCGCTCTAATTTCTGACCTACTTCCAACTCAGAGGCAACTCCAGAAAGCCAAATACACCCCACCAGCCAGCCACATTGAGTGTCCTGCCTACAGCCTCCCCTGCCAATGGCCTTCAGTCAAGGCACATATGAAGCCTTCTATTATTCCTCTATTATAAAGCTTTCTCAGTCCTCTGCCTGTCTTTGAGTCTCTCTCAAATTCAAGTGATGGTGGTGGCTGACTCCCTTGCTATAACAAGCTCTGAATGCATAGCCGTTGCTTATTCTCTATATTTTCATTATTAACAATGTAGAAATATGGGACACAGACATGCTCAGACAGAAGACCATGTGAAGACACAGAGAGGAGATAGCCATCTACAAGCCAAGCAAAGAGGAGAGAAAACTAACTCAGCTGATGCTTTGATATCACACTTCTAGCCTCCAGAAATGTGAGAAAGTAAGTTTATGTCATTTCAGCTGTCAAACAAAAAAAAAACCAAAAACTGCTTTCTTGAAAAATCTAATGAAATTGGCAAAGCTTTCATAATTAAAAATCACATAAAACAGATGAAGAGTAAAATTGGTCATAGGGACAAAGCTTATGACTACATTCTGTTCTTATTAATATGTACTTTTAAATACTATTCTGGAATCTATTACTGAACACTATAAACAAACACAAATTTGAAGTAAAAAAAAAATGCAAATATAAATGAAGACCAACCTATCTCAAGAAGGATGTTAAGTTCCATGAGGAAAAAGCACATCTATTTTATCACTGATTTTCCAGCATGTACATTGGTGCTTAGAGCATATGCTAAATAAAAGTGATCAACAAATGAACGAGTAGCATTCCTGAGTACAGCCACAATGCACCCCTTATTCCTCTGTAATCTCATATAAACCAGCCTACATCACCTGCGAGGACTATCAGTCTGCTCTGTGATGTAGTACCTTGTACTCCTGCATTGCCCTCTCCCTACTGTGAATTATACTCCTTGAACACAGAGAATGGTGTATTTTTTTTTAATGGTAATAGCTCATGCTATTCTCCAGACATGTCTCTGATTGTCTTGGGCATGTCCATCTCATCTCTAAACAGCACTGTCCTCATTTCTGCTCTCCCTTAATTTATGGTATATCCTCAGGTGAGTCAGCGCTGCTCTGAACAGTAGCTTGCTTGTTCATAAAAGATGATTGGATCACATGATCCAAAGTCCCTTCTAAAGTTAACAAGCTCTGATTATCTCAGGACCTGAGGTAAAAGACCAAGAAGGTAGAAAGAATCCAGGTTTCCAAATGACTTTCACTTTGGTGTATTTCATTAATACAGAAATTACAAATTCACTTGCCACACATTGCAGGTAAAGCTGATTTATATTCAGAGCACTGGGGAGGTTTCCATGTAAAACACAAGGATGGCCAGCATACTGATGAAGCTTCTGTCCTCTGAAGACAATCCAACTTAAACAGGACAACAAAACCAAAGAATTGCTAGGGGTAAAATGTGTCAATCTTTTATGTCTTAGGGCAGAAACACTACTAAGGAGCTTCCAGACAGACATGAATAAAACCCTTTAATGCAGACATAGTATAACAGTCTGCACAATTATATAGCCCAAACAAAGGAAAATGCATTAGTATTAGATGTATAATTTCCAAGACTTCTGTGTTTAAGTTTGTCTTTAAACAGCTACCTAATTATTAATTCATTATGTCCTCAGGATACATTTACCGGCTATCTACAGCCCATTTCTGGGCTCTGCATTACTAGCTAAGTGGATCTGAGAGTTATTTCACTTACCTTGCACCTCAGTCTCCTCATCAGTTGAATGCGGATAATGATAGTGCCCACCTCAGAACTTTTGTATGAATTGGATGAGTCAAACCCTAGAACAGAGACTAATAGGCTTCCCTGCTGGCTCAGTGGTAAAGAATCCACCTGCAATGCAAGAGCCACAGGAGACACAGTCTGTGGGGCTGTGAAGAGTCAGACACCAGTGAGCATGCGTGCAGAGAGACTAACCCGCAGTTAACACTGCTGAAGTGATTTACATTGTTACTGGTGTTACTGCTATTATTCTGGCACATATTCTTTTCTATGTAGGGCACACAGCTATACGTGTGATGATCATGATGGGAGGGGAGGCATTATCAGCAGAGCATAAAGGATATTTGGCACAGTGAAAATATGCTATATGATGTCCTAATAGTGTGTACGTGTGCACTAATTACACTTCTGTTACTGCTAAGTCACTTCAGTCGTGTCCGACTCTGTGCACCTCCATAGATGGCAGCCCACCAGGCTCCCCCATCCCTGGGATTCTCCAGGCAAGAACACTGGAGTGGGTTGCCTGTCCTTCTCCAGTACATGAAAGTGAAAGTGAAGTCACTCAGTCGTATCCGACTCTGAGAGACCCCGTGGACTGCAGCCTACCAGGCTCCTCCATCCATGGGATTTTCCAGGCAAGAGTACTGGAGTGGGGTACCAATGCCTTCTCCAATAATTCAGTCATGTCTAACTCTTTGCGACACCATGGACTGTAGCCCACTAGGATCCTCTATCCTTGCAATTCTCTTGGCAAGAATACTGGAGTGGGTTGCCATGCCATCTTTCAGGGGATCTTCCCGACCCAGGGATTGAACCTGTGTCTCCTATCTCTCCTGCATCAGCAGAATTTTCTTTACCACTAGTGCCACCTAGGAAGCCCATTCTAATGGTAGATACATTTATTTATATCAATATATTGGTCTAAACTCAAGTAAAACAGTAAGAAGGGAAATGAAAAACAAAGGAGAAAAGGAAAGATATACCCATCTGATTGCAGAATTCCAAAGAATACCAAGGAGAGATAAGAAAGCCTTCTTCAGTGATCAATGCAAAGAAATAGAGTAAAATAATAGAATGGGAAAGACTAGAGATCTCTTCATGAAAATTAGAGATACCAAGGGAACATTTCATGCAAAGATGGGCTCAATAAAGGCCAGAAGTGGTGACACCTAACAGAAGGAGAAGATATTAAGAAGAGGTGGCAAGAATACATGGAAGAACTATACAAAAAAGATCTTCATGACCCAGATAACCATGATGGTGTGATCACTCACCTAGAGCCTGACATCTTGGAATGAGAAGTCAAGAGGGCCTTAGGAAGCATCATTACGAACAAAGCTAGTAGAGATGATGGAATTCCAGCTGAGCTATTTCAAATTCTAAAAGATGTTTCTGTGAAAGTGCTGGATTCAATATGCCAGCAAATTGAAAAACTCAGCAGTGGCCACAGGACTGGAAAAGGTCAGTTTTCATTCCAATCCCAAATAAGGGCAATGCCAAAGAATGTTCAAACTGCTGCACAATTGCACTCATCTCACATTCTAGCAAACTAATGCTCAAAATTCTCCAAGCCAGGCTTCAACAGTACATGAATGGAAAACTTCCAGATATTCAAGCTGGATTTTAAAAAGGGAGAAGAATCAGAGATCAAATTGCCAACATCCATTTGATCATTGAAACAGCAAGGGAATTCTGGGAAAACATCTACTTCTGCTTTTTTGATTGCACCAGTGCCTTTGACTGTGTGGATCACAACAAACTGGAAAGTTTTTCAAGAGATGGGAATACCAGACCACCTTACCTGCCTCCTGAGAAACCTGTATACAGGACAAGAAGCAACCGTTAGAACCACACATGGAAAATGTACCAGTTCCAAATTGGGAAGGAGTACGTCAAGGCTGTATATTGTCACCTTGCCTGTTTAATTTATATGGAAAGCACATCATGAGAAATGCCGGTCTGGATGACGCACAAACTGGAATCAAGATTGCTGGGAGAAACATAAGCAGATAACACCAATAAGCAGATAACATCACTCTTATGGCAGAAAGCAAAGAACTATAGAGTTTCTTGTTGAAATTGAAAGGGTAGAGTGAAAAAGTTGGCTTAAAACTCAGCATTCAAAAAACTAAGATCCTGGCATCCAGTCCCATCATTTCATGGCAAATAGGCGAAAAGTGGAAACTGAAAGATTTTACTTTCTTGGGCTCTAACATCACTGCAGACAGTGACTGCCACCATGAAATTCAAAGATGCTTTCTCCTTGCTAAGAAAAGCTATGACCAACCTAGAAAGCATATTAAAAGCAGAGACATTACTTTGCCAACAAAGGTCCATCTAATCAAAGCTGTGGTTTTTCCAGTAGTCACGTATGGATGTGACAGTTGGACCATAATGAAGACTGAGCACTGAATAACTGATGCTTTTGAACTGTAATGCTAGAGAAGACACTTGAGAGTCCCTTGGACTGCAAGGAGATCCAACCAGTCCATCCTAAAGGAGATTAGTCCTGAATGTTCATTGGAAGGACTGATGCTGAAGCTGAAACTCCAATACTTTCACCATCTGATGCAAAGACCTGAGTCATTGGAAAAGACCCTGATCCTGGGAAAGATTGAAAGCAGGAGGAGAAGGGGATGACAGAGGATGAGATGGTTGGATGGCATTGTCAATTCAATGGATATGAGTTTACACATACTCTGGGAGATAGTGAACAGGGAAATCTGGCATGCTGTAGTCTGTGGGGTCTGAAAGAGTCAGACACTACTTAACTCAGAACAACAGGTTAGAGATGTTCATGTGTTCTCGTTGTAAATAAGATAGCCAACAAAAGTTTAAGAGATTTTCCCAAAACTAAAAATTTAATGAAGAAAGTCATCAGGTAAAATACAATCCTCCACCCTTATGCTTTTATGTTTTTCCCATAGACTGTGCCCCTTTGCAAAGGTTTTAAAGGTATTTATTTTCTAGGGCAGGTTTGCACTTAATTGGCATTCTTCAAAAGATAACTCCAGCACTAATCAGGGCAAAGAAATCTAGCATTATGCTGGAAGTCAAGTGCACATTCCAGACAAACATTTTAATATTAATTTTCCTTCCCTAAACCTTAAGTAGCAGTATTTATGAATAATTGGCAACAGCATTCTATTCAAACATCTGGGCAGTACAGTCAATTATACCATTAACAAGGAGAACAAAATAGCATCAATTCCAGCAATAACAAGACAAAAAAAATAACCAACAAAATTAAAGGTTAGTAAAAATGTCAGATGATAGACTGATTGTATGCAACTTGAGAATTCACTGACCCATCTTTTAAAATAAATCTAAAAAAGTATATTCACCTACCATTCTAGAAAGTATCTTGCGAAGTTTTCATTTTAAATTTACTGAAAAGAGACCCTACGTAACTGGTATTTCCTGCAGGGCTTACATATCACTGACACCCAGGAAATATATAACAAAATCAAAGAATAAAATGCCACACGGAAGAGGTTACACAAACCTTGCAAAGTCAAGAACGCAAAGGAGAAAATGTAAGCGGACTATCAATCTTGTTAGTAAACCCAACCAAAACACTGGAAGTATGGCTAAGGATTCATTTCCACACCAAGCCAATGAAACAGAAAACTTTCTGTCCTTCTGACTGGCAAAATAAAATAAATATTTCCTTCTTCCATCCCAATGTTTTGGCCCAGATGAATCAAGAAATATATCAGTCAAAATCATTGGTCATGTTTCTGGCTATCCTAGTCAAACAATCGCAGCAGCAAATAGACAACATCCAGAACTGGATGGAAGACAATTTTTTATATCAAATTTCCCTCTAAAAACAACTTCATTAATACTGCCATGACAGATGTCTTTTGGGGGGATGTTCTCAGCTTTGATTTCTCTATTTCTCTCCCCTTAGCCCAACTGTGTCTTGTTTCTAAGGAGCTGTTCAGAATACACTTTAAATACTTCTTGATGAAGCATCTCCCATAAATTTTAACTACTAAATGTAAAACAGTCATTACTGATTATACCAGATACTCCATAGATTTGTAATAATAGAGTGGTTAACAATTCAGGAGTGGGAGTTGGAGAGATCCTGGTTTGAATCCTGACTATTTTCTATTAGCACTATGACATTGGGCAAGGTACTAAGCCTTTCCAATCCGATCTGATTTTACAAGGATTACATTGGATTAAGTATGAAAACAACTGAGGATTTTTTAATTTGCCCATGGATGAAGAAACAGTCCAATTAGCAGTAAAACTTATTCTTGTCTGTCTCCAAAGCCCTCTCTATCTACTGCAAAATACCATTTCCAAAAACACGCATGAAATGCATATGCAGTACATGGCACAGAAGTATTATTCAATGCAGAGATTTTTTTAAACCAGCATTCACATATATTGTCACTGTAAAACTTTATGCATATTAGCACATTTCCTAAAAGACAGAGCAACATGGTGGTAAATGCTTCTCATGAGAGAACATCCCTTCATAACAACTATTGGAAAGCAATTCTCCATTAGACTCTTACATTTCCAAATGCCTTGCAAGCAAGGAAATGATTGTCCTTTTTCCCCAGACTTTCAAGGAGATTTGATTTTAAAATAGCCTTGGAAGACAGATATTTTTCCCTTCAGGAGCAAAAAAGAGTAGTTTTGCTTCCTTGGCAGATAGAAACACTATCTTTCGCCAGAGCAACTGCCCACTAGAGAACAATCAGATTCCCAGAAGGCAGGGTTCCTCTCCTGCAGTGCAATTCATGGTGTTTCCAGGGTATCGTCTGACTCTTCACAGCATCTTGTGTAAACAGAGGCTGGGAAACCGCTGTAAAATGCTGATACTATTATTGCTATGAGAAATCGCATTGTTTTTGACCCAGGATAAAAACTTATTTGTTCTGCCAGCATCCATGAAACCATTAAGCTGGCTTGTCAGTCTGCAAGTGCGGGAAAATCTCAGCTATTCACAGCTCTTAACAACGTATGTGTTTTTTAATACAATTCTCAAAATTTTGAAATTGAACTTCCGGGTAACCATAGCAGAGTTAAGCTGGACCACATATTTCCTCCTTATAAAACTAATGGAATTAATAAAAAGGAGCAGCAATCTACTAACGAAGCAGTTACACACCAAACTTGAAAGATTTCAAAGAGTGGTATGTTGAATGGTGTAGAATAGAAAATTCTGTGTGACCACCAAGCCCATCAGCAAACTTCAGAGAAGGTATTGGTAAAGGAGGACAATACTAAAACTCTATTATTCTCAATCTGGAAAGAAACTTGTCAGGGGAGAAAGACAGAAGCCCCAGAAAATGTTGAGAAGAAAACTGGAGAAAATAACTATAATTGCTACAGGATATTCATGTTTGCAGTGAACATCAGCAAGATTCATCATCTTTATGACTGACTCCCCCAAAAACGTATGTTAAAGTCTTAGCATCCCCCTAGTACTCCGGGATGTGACTATATTTGGAAATAGAGTAACCTCAGAGGTAATTAGGAGACTGGGGAGATGAATCTACAAGCTGAAGAATGCAAGAATTATTGCCTGCCCTCCTGCCCCTGGAAACTAGAGACAGTCAAGAAAGTATTCTACCCAAAGTCCACAGAACTTCATTTTAGACTTTTGACCTCCAGCACTTGAAAATAACTTTTTAAGGTGGTAGTTTGCTATGGCCGTCTAGGAACTTAATGCAATGATGAAAGTAAATGAACAACTTATATCTTGGGGACCACACCCATCAGCATCGCATAGACAAAGCTGCATTAAGCCCAAGTTGAACTTTCAACAGCCCCTCACTTGCATGCCCGCTTGCTCCATCCTCCCACCACCCCAACAAGACCAAAAGGGAACGGGGCAAAGTGTGCTGTTCTGCAACTCAAGAGAAAACCAGATCTTAAGTTAGTCTCTTTCTCACTCCTTAGGCTCCATGCATCAAGTCCTACTACCATGCCACTGTATTCAGACCTCTGACCAATGCCACAATCGCTTCTCTCACTTTCACCACTTTCTCCCAACTGACTTCTTGTAGCAGCTTTTAAACTGATCTCTTTCCCTCATATGCCCTTATGCTCTATTTCCACACTGCAAGAAGAGCAATCCTATTAAAGGCGGATTGTGTCACTCTGCTCAAAATCCTTCAAAGGCTTCCCATCTTTCTTCAGATAAAAACCTAAGGTCTTACAGGGGAAGTGGAGGGAGGCTCAACAGGGAGAGGATATATATGTATAATTATGACAGATTCACATTGTTGTATGGCAGAAATGAACACGACATTGTAAAGCAATTATCCTCCAAATAAAAAAAGTTTAATTTTTAAAAATTAAAAAAATAAAAATCTAAGGCCTTATAAGAACCCCAGGGCCCCACATTATCAGGCTACCTGCTACTCTTAGACGTTCTCTCCTTCTTTCCTCTACACTGGCTTCTTTGATAAACCTCAAACATGCCAAGCCTTGAGGCATGCCGCTCTCCCTAAAACACACTTCCTGCAAACAGGTAAATATGTGGTTTATTCCCTCACATTTTATGGATCTCTGGTCAAGTGATCCATTATCAGAGTTGCTTCCCTTAATCACTCAAAAATGGTAAATCTCTCTCCCCTACATGTCCTAACCCTATTCTGTTTTCTTAACGTGACATGTATCTACCTAAGAGATATATTGGTTTATTGCTATATGATTGTTGGTTTATTATATTCCCTCCTATTAGATTATAAGGCCCTTGAGGTCAGGGACTTTGTTTTGTTCATTATTATATTCTGAATGCATAGGAAAATAACTCCCACTGAACAAATATTTGTTATTAAGTAGGTGAAGACCAGTTCTGTGTGCTACCTACTGGCTATCTTTGTAAGAGTAACTGGAAGGTCTGGACACATGTATCACAATGGCCCAGTAAAATGAAATGTTCTATGCTTTAAAAATATAATAAAAATAAAGGGCTACCCTGGTGGCTCAGAGGTAAAGAATATGCCTGCCAATGCAAGAGACACAGATTCAATTCCTGACCATGCCATGGAGCAGCTAAGCCTGCGCTCTAGATGCCGGGAGCCACAGCTATGAGCCAACGGGCCACAGCTCAAAGCCCCTGTGCCCTAGAGCCCACGCTCCATAAGAGAAGCCCACACAGCTCAACCAGAAAGCAGCCCTCACTCTCTGTAACTAGAGAAAAGCCTATGCTACAGTGAACACCCATCACAGTCAAAAATAAATTAAAAAAATAAAGCAATATGGTCTATAGTCCTCAGGAAATGCATGAAAGTATGTCTTATTCATCCTGAATCACAATTATTTAACATACATTTGCTTATTAGACTAATAGGTCAAAACGGCAATTTTTATGTATCCTTCCTATAGTTTATAACATCACTTCTTTCTCCTCCAAAACAACCAGTATTTGTAATAATTTACCCATTCATAATCCCAGCATTAAATACAGAAAAATTCATCCTCTAAAAAAATTTATTCTATAGACGTCACAAAAACTATTTCAGTATCTAAATTGAATGCAAATTTAGTAAGCAGCTTTCTTTCGAATTTTTTTCTTTCATATTTACATTTCCATGGTAATTATTTATGTCTACTGTGTTCATTCAGTTCAGTTGCTCAGTCATGTCCCACTCTTTGCAACCCCCATGGACTGCAGCACACCAGGCTTCCCTGTCCATCACCAGAGCTTACTCCCAGAGCTAACTCAAACTCACGTCCATCACATCACTGATGCCATCCAACCATCTATCCTCTGTTGTCCCCTTCTCCTCCTGCCTTCAATCTTTCCCAGCATCAGGGTCTTTCCTAATGAGTCAGTTCTTCGCATCAGGTAGCCAAAGTTTTGGAGGTTCAGCTTTAGCATCAGTCTTTCCAATGAATATTCAGGACTGACCTCCTTTAGGATTGACTGATTGGATCTCCTTGTAGTCCAAGGGTCTCGCAAGAGTCTTCTCCAACACCACAGTTAAAAAGCATTAATTCTGTCTAGGTTGGTCATAGCTTTTCTTCCAAGGAGCAAGCCTCTTTGAATTTCATGGCTACAGTCACCATCTGCAGTGATTTTGGAGCCCAAAACATAAAGTCTCTCACTGTTTCTATTATTTCCCCCATCTATTTGCTATGAAGTGATGGGACCAGATGCCATTATCTTAGTGTTTTGAATTTTGAGTTTTAAGTCAATTTTTTCACTCTCCTCTTTCATTTTCATCAAGAAGCTCTTTAGTTCTTCTTCACTTTCTGCCATAAGGGTGGTATCATGTGCATATATGAGGTTATCAATATTTCTCCTGCTAATCTTGATTCCAGCTTGTGCTTCTCCAGCCCAGCATTTCTCATGATGTATTCTGTATATAAGTTAAATAAGCACGGTGGCAATATACAGCCTTGACGTACTCCTTTCCCAATTTAGAACCAGTCTGTTGTTCCACGTCCAGTTCTAACTGTTGCTTCCTGACGTGCATACAGATTTCTCAAGAGACAGGTCAAGTGGTCTGGTATTCCTATCTCTTTCAGAATTTTCCACAGTTTATTGTGATCCACACAGTCAAAGGCTTTGGCATAGTTAACAAAGCAGAAGTAAATGTTTTTCTGGACCTCTCTTCCTTTTTTGATGATCCAGTGGATATTGGTAATTTGATCTCTGGTTCCCCTGGCTTTTCTAAATCCAGCATGAACATCTGGGAGTTCACAGTTCACGTACTGTTGAAGCCTGGCTTGGGGAATTTTGAGCATTACTTTGCTATCATGTGAGATGAGTGTAATTGTGCATAGTCTGAACATTCTTTGACATTGCCTTTCTTTGAGATTGGAATGAAAACTGCGCTTTTCCAGTCCTGTGGCCACTGCTGAGTTTTCCAAATGTTAGCATATTGAGTGCAGCACTTGAACAGCATCATCTTTTAGGATCTGAAATAGCTCAAATGGATTAAACCTCACCAATAATACATTTTTCTAGAATCAAATTTACCTTTTATCTTTCATGCTCTTAATTATGCATAAAATAAAAGAAATGTGTTAATATTTTACAGTTTCCTCTAATTTTCATTTGCCCCACAAGGAGGTATGATACACCTCAGAAATAACTTTAAGAGGTATATAAGTTGGGGAGTAGAGCATACAATGGCGTTCCTCAAATTAAATTCTGAAAGATTTTTAAAAGAATAAAACATTCTTCAAAACAATGATTTCAAACCTTGAAATTATGCAGGTTAACATAGAATTCCAATGTGTGGCTAAGCCAACACGTGGCCAATGGGTATGTTCTCTATTGTGTGAAATCCTGTTGCTCAAAGTTAATGCATAAACTTGTCAAATACAGTAATGAGCCCTGACACAATTGTGTACATCACAAGCCTAGCCAGGCATTTACAAGTATATAAACCTCTGGGATAAATTATTTCCTTGACTTCTTGGATTACAATGTTATTGGAACTTGGCATTTGGGGGGATTGGAACTTAATGAACTTTAGATGAACCAGGATATGGGCGGTTGCCTCTAATGAATCACTGTGACACAGCCTCCTTTCCTTCCTTTTTTTTTTTTTCAAATAGGAAAGTGAGCTGGGTAAGAGTCAGTTTATTTCCATCAAAAGCTCAATGAGGATTTGCAAGGTGAGTGGGAGCCTTTGCTCTGATGAAGAGCTAAAAGGGTTCACTGGCTGAATACTAGATATTTAGCCATTTGCCAAGCATCTAGAAAATATAACCTTTCTACTGTGTTTTACAAAAGATACTTGGAAGCAATTTAGAATACAATGATTCTCCCAAATGGGTCATCAGTCACAAGCAACCTGAGTTCCCACTGTCATACTCTCAATATAAACCCAGAGAACTGCCCTTCAGGTCTCAGACACGAAGAAGGTTTTGCCTCAATTTCTAAGAAAGAGTTCCAAGGCAAAATTAAAAATGATGCAGTTACACAGTTCTGGATCTCAAACCCAAAGATGCAAATTCTGACATCAATTTACCACCCCCTAAGATGAATTTCACTTATAAGTAATGATTTTCGTGTACCCAGTATGTGACTTAGTATCACACTTCTTAGCAAGGGAATCAGATCTTATTCTACCACATACTCAATTTTCCCTCCTTCCTTTTTTCCTTTCCCTTTTACTACCAGCACCACAGTTGTATGTAAGTTTGCATCCCTATCTATTTGTCTTTGAATCATGAGGTAACAAAGGTACCATTTTAGTGCCTAGAGCAGCCACAAAAGTGACTACGAACCATATAAGGAATTAATCTGAGTGTAAGTTGCATAACATCCTAGACATCCATGGGAAACTAAAAATATAAAGAGGAATGTCTTCTTCCTTATGCATTTTTTCTACTCTGCTTTACTCCAGATAAAATAAAAAATGCTTATTAATGACTGAGATATTACATAATTTAAAGTAACATGATGATCTGGTGGACATGCTAAAGGCAGAGCCCAGCCCATTTGAAGTCAGCAAGACTGAAACAAGCTCTAGCTGTCAGTTAAAAAGCATCCAGTTTTATTTCCCTGAAAGGCCTTGCAGAGGCTGACCCTGCCAATTTATACTAACATTCTCAATCATGCATAGCATTAGGTTAGCAACCTCTTAAACACAAGTAGGCTAAAGTCTGCCATTAGCTTCCAAATTCTCTCTGCTTTCATTCTACAAGTCTCAGTCAGTTTCAGAAATAAGTTCATTTATATCCTTTTCTAAAATTCCACATATAAGAGGTATCATATGATATTTGCCTTTCTCTGACTTACTTCACTTAGTATGATAGTCTCTAGGTCCATCCATATTGCTGCAAATAACAATTTTTATGGCTGAGTAATATTCCATTTCTCAGGAATATTCCATTCCATATACACACCATGTCTTTTTCCATTCATCTGTCAATGGACATTTAGTTTGCTTCCATATCTTGGCTACTGTAAACAGTGCTGCAGTGAACACTGGTGTACATATATCTTTTCAATCTTACACTCATTCTAATTTAGTTGCAAAAACTCATCAATACTATAACTGACCTCAGGTCACTCATGACCTCACTCCCTGTTAAATATTAGTAATACAGCAATTTAGTCTTAGTTTTACTGTCATATTTCACATCTCCACATCCTTCTATACTCATGTCCCCTCTTTTGTTCCTAAAGCCATCTCTTTGCTAACATCACACTATTCTGGTTATTTCTCCATGTTTTGGTCTCACCTTTGCTGGTTCATGCACCACTCATTGATTAGTCTGACCAGGCTCAGTTCTACCCCTTTATCTCACTGTTATACACTCCCTTCTGAGATTCACCAGCATTTCCTAAATTGACAGTTTTCACCCAGAACTCTTCTCTAAATTCCAAAACCACATGAGTACCTATTTGACATCTCTTAAGATGTCAGTTACTCTGCAATATGTAAAAAACTGAATTCATCACCCTGCCCTCAACCTAACTTGCCTCCTGTGTTCCCCTCAAGACCTTGTTCTACATGTCAAAAAAAGTTTCCCTGACATCTCCTTTCCACTGATTTCATTTCTCATACAAGTGTGTGCACTTGTACACATGTATGTCTGTATGAAAGAGAAAGCCTCCTGTGAGCATGGATGGATATCTGAGTGCCTATGTGAATCTTTTGGTGATTAAATTGAAATTAGTCATTCTAGAAATATTAAACTGCTTAGAGCAGTACAGAAGTTGAACAGTTGAGTTTAATGGGAAATTAGGCTTTGCAAGATGAATATAATGGAAGAAAAGGGAAGGGATTAGAGAATTCAAGAGTGGTTATCACGTTGGATTATAAACTCTTATGTGAAGTAATAGGTCAAATGAGATCAGGTGCATTCAAGGTGCTATGGCCATAGACCTATGTTGAATAGTAGAGAAAGTGAGAGAATAAGTATGGATAGAAATAATGGTCAATACTCTGTAATGACCTATATGGGAAAAGAATCTAAGAGTGGATATATATACATGTGCAACTGATTCACTTTGCTGTACAGCAGACAAAGAACACTGTAAAACAACTGAACTAATAAACATTTTAAAAATAAAAAATAAAAGAAATAATGGTGAGATAAAAGGATTAGAGGTCTGCTTCTGCTAAGTCACTACAGTCATGTCTGACTCTGTGCAACCCCATAGACGGCAGCCCAACAGGCTCCCCCATCCCTGGGATTCTCCAGGCAAGAACACTGGAGTGGGTTGCCATTTCCTTCTCCAATGCATGAAAGTGAAAAATAGAGGGAAGTCATTCAGTCATGTCCAACCCTTAGCATGGACTGTAGCCTACCAGTCTCCTCCATCCATGGGATTTTCCAGGAAAGAGTACTGGAATGGGGTGCCATTGCCTTCTCCAATTAGAGGTCTACATAGAGCCAAAGAAAATGAATGGAACAGGCTGAAGATCAGTGAAATGCTTAAAATTCTTGAGTAACTGAGAGGCCAAGTTTTAAGGAAGAGGAAGAACTATGTTAAAAGTGATTAACTTCGATAGGGGAGGAAGGCATCACCAAATCAAATTCATTCATTGGTTTTTACCACAGCACCCCAGTATATGCCAATACATATGGAAATACCCAATAATACTCATACCAGAAGAAGAAAGTTGGGAAAACCACTAGATCATTCAGGTATGACCTAAATCAAATCCCTTATGATTATACAGTGGAAGTGAGAAAGATTTAAGGGACTAGATCTGATAGAGTGCCTGATGAACAATGGATGGAGGTTCATGACATTGTAGAGGAAACAGGGATCAAGAAAATCCCAAAGAAAAATAAATGCAAAAAAAGAGAAATGGCTGTCTGAGGAGGTCTTACAAATTGCTATGAAAAGAAGAGAAGCAAAGCAAATGAGAAAGGGAAAGATATACTCATTTGAATGCAGAGTTCCAAAGAATAGCAAGGAAAGATAAGAAAGGCTTTCTTAGCGATCAATGCAAAGAAATAGAGGAAAGCAACAGAATGGGAAAGACTGGATATCTCCTCAAGAAAATTAGAGAAATCAAGGGAACATTTCATGCAAAGATGGGCTCAATAAAAGACAAAAATGGTATGGACCTAACAGAAGCAGAGGATATTAAGAAGAAGTGGCAAGAATACACAGAAAAACTGTACAAAAAAGATCTTCATGATCCAGATAATCATGGTATGATCACTCACCTAAAGCCAGACATCAAATGCAAAGTTAAGTGNTTTCATGCAAAGATGGGCTCAATAAAAGACAAAAATGGTATGGACCTAACAGAAGCAGAAGATATTAAGAAGAAGTGGCAAGAATACACAGAAAAACTGTACAAAAAAGATCTTCATGATCCAGATAATCATGGTATGATCACTCACCTAAAGCCAGACATCAAATGCAAAGTTAAGTGGGCCTTAGGAAGCATCACTACGAACAAAGCTAGTGGAGGTGATGGAACTCCAGTTGAGCTCTTTCAAATCCTAAAAGATGATGTTGTGAAAGTGCTGCGTTCAATATGCCAGCAAATTTGGAAAACTCAGCAGTGGCCACAGGACTGGAAAAGGTCAGTTTTCATTCCAATCCCGAAGAAAGGCAATGCCAAAGAGTGCTCAAACTACCACACATCTCACACTCTAGTAAAGTAATGCTCAAAATTCTCCAAGCCAGGCTTCAGCAATACGTGAACCATGAACTTCTAGATGTTCAAGCTGGTTTTAGAAAAGGCAGAGGAACCAGAGATCAAATTGCCAACATCTGCTGGATCATCAAAAAAGGAAGAGAGTTCCAGAAAAACATCTATTTCTGCTTTATTGACTATGCCAAAGCCTTTGACTGTGTGGATCACAATAAACTGTGGAAAATTCTGAAAGAGATGGGAATACCAGACCACCTAACCT
>SJYX01003112.1:29833-61977 GCA_006410675.1 Oreotragus oreotragus | reverse complement strand
AATTCTACCAAGCAAACTGTCAAGTCTTCCACAGGAAAGTGCTATCAGGCTTGCTGAACTATGAACCATGGGTTCAATTCCACTTGCTTCCTGTTTTTTTATAAATTTTTATGGGACACAGCTGCTCATCATTTACATAGTGCTGAAGGCTGTGTCATCCTATCACAGAGTTGAGTAGCTGTAAGCCGTCCCCTGATTCCTGACACTGAACTTATTACTACTGACCCTTTAGAGCCCTGGTCCCAACCTTTTTAGCACCAGGGACCAGTTTCATGGAAGACAATTTTTCCACAGACTCGGGGTGAGGGGGATGACTTTGGGATGATTCAAGCATAATACATTTAATGTGCACTTTATTTCTATTATTATTACATCAGTTCCACTTCAGATCATCAGGCATTAGATCCCAGAGGTTGGGACCCCAGCTTTGAAATCTATATTAAAGGAAATGAAACCACCCATGAGCCAAAGAGCCGATTTTAAGTTCAACAGTGGCTTTTTTTCCACTCAGCCCACCATATCTGTTTTGTTTGTGTAGTATCAGAAAACACCTGACCGTTAAACTCTTCTTTACAGTCCTCTACGTGTTTTTATATGCCACCCCTTCCCTCAAAACCCAAAATGCTTCAAGCTTCTTACAACTGTCATAATGCAAATGACACAGTGAAAACCTTGATGTCAATCCCACCTGCCATGTGACTTCCCAAATAAATGATTTTTCAGTAAATCATTTTCTTTGCATTACCTTGATTTGGTAAATGCCATTAAAAAGCATCAACTATTTCTACTACTATTTTCTTGAGGTTTTTTTTTAATAATCTTTTCTTAAGAAGGAAATTATCCCCTCAATATCAATTTCTCACGTTCTACTTTTCTAATGTCACCTTTTGCCAATAACACAGGTGCTCTCATCGATTTACAAATAGCTCTTTGATATACTAAACAATTTTACCAATACACAGATTTCTTAAAGCCATTTAATTTAGAATTGCTTGCATAAGATAGAGTTGTCTTAAAATATTATCAATTACACCCAAATAGATCATTAAGCAACTCAACAAGCTACAATAAGAATATCAAGCAAATCTAAAGAAATTCAAAACAAAATAACTCAGAACCCTGTTGCCTCAACTGGTAAAGAATCTGCCTGTAATGCAAGAGACCTGGGTTCGATCCCTGGGTTGGGAAAATCCACTGGAAAAGGGAAAGGCTACCCACTCCAGTATTCTGGCCTGAAGAATTCCATGGACTGTATAGGCCATGGGGTAGCAGAGTCGGACACAACTGAATGACTTTCACTTTCATAAATAAACTTCTTTAAAAATAAGAAGTCATGGAAAAAAAATCTAAAAAAGACTGGATATATATATATAAATGATTCACTCTGCTGTACAGCAGAAACACATTTTAAATCAACATACTCCAATATATTTTTTATAATTTCAAAAATTAAAAATAGTAAACTTAAAAAATTAAGTCAGCTGTTAACACAAAGGTGTTTCTCATGAAAGTATACTGGAGAAAATGTCTTTATTTCTGTAAGGACAGACTGAAAACTGGTAGTTTACTTAATTGGTTTGGGCTAATATAGGAGAATATCATAGACTGGGCGGCTTAAACAACAAATATTCATGTCTTACAGTTCGGGAGTTTGGAAGTCCAAGGTCACGGTGCTAGTGTGGCCCAGGTCTCGCTGAGAGATGTCTTCCTCTTAGGTCCTCACAAGACCTCCTCTGATGCATGCCAGGAGAAAAAGCCAGAGCTTCTAGCTCTTCCTCTTTTTATAAGTCCACGTGAGGGCTCCAGCCTCATGACCTAATTACCTCCCAAAGGCCCCACCCCCAAATATAATTTCACCTGGGTATGGATTTCAATCCATGGATTTTGAGGGGACACAAACATTCAGTCCATAACAATAGTAATTAGCTGCTATGATGAAAATACCCTTAGATGAAAAATCACCTCTACAGACCCTGTATTTTTAGGTCAGATTTCTATTTCACTCAACCCACTCCCTCCTCAAATCAATTCTAGAGTCTCAGAGCCTATTTGCAAAATGAGATTGCCTTAAGGGTCCTCAGCTGAAGCAACTACTCAGCACGAGTTCAGATTCTTCTATTTATCCACTAGGGCCAGTGAATAAACTGACTTAGTTGCTGTTCCCCAGGCCCAGCCACTATAGTCTAAATATAATTAGAGACATTAAACACCTCTGTGAGTTTTCAGGGAGTTTTATGCAGTTGCCCTTATAATATTGTACTTTAAACATTTTAAACAGGGCTGTGTCCAGTCACTGAATTTTTTATGTTACTTCTTAGAAAAGTCAAAAACTCACTCTGAAGTTTCCAAAATAAAAAGGCAGAGCTAGTTTTCAAGCTTGAGCTATTCTCATTTCAAGACACAGGTGATAAGATGCAGTTCAATGAGATGTTTTCAGTTACTTTTATAATCCTACACAGCAACACTTAACATACATTATATGGAACAACATGCAATAATAGAACGAATGTTTTACTACTACTACTCCAGCTGCTGTCTTCATTTAATAAATTAATTGCTCCGTGTCTGTGTGTGTGTGTGTGTTAGCGGTTCAGTCGTGCCCAACTCTACGCGACCCACAGACTACAGCCCACCAGGCTCCCCCGTCCCTGGGATCCTCCAGGCAAGAACACTGGAGTGGGTTGCCATTTCCTTCTCCAACGCATGAAAGTGAAAATTGAAAGTGAAGTCGCTCAGTCGTGTCTGACTCTTCGCGACCCCATGGACTGCAGCCCACCAGGCTCCCCCGTCCCTGGGGTTTTCCAGGCAAGAGGACTGGAGTGGGGTCCTGCTCCATAGTTTTACCTTAAAAAAATTCAAAACCGATTAAATCGTTAATCAAGTAAAAGGTAAGGACTTAATCGTTAATCAAAGTAAAACTTGAGAGTCCATTTATAAATAGAAAAAGGTAAATTCATGGTAGTCCTGATGGATATTTTTAGGTGACGGAAGTCATCTTTCTAGATTTGTTGTTTAAAAAAATCACCACATAGAGATCATTAGCCTTCCTTTTATATTTTTTTATTTTCTTAACATGGCCCTCATAAGCTCTATTTATGGGCTCCTTTCTCTCCAACAATTTTGTATGTAAGGATATGGTTCCATGACAAAGAAAGCATCATATAAACATGTTAGGTAAATATTTATCTCTTTCCATTTAAGTACCATCAGGACTACCTATAAAAATCCACTGCCTTCTCATCTTTCTAGATTTGTGGTTTAAAAAAATCACCACATAGAGATCATTAGCCTTCCTTTTATATTTTTTATTTTCTTAACATGGCCCTCATAAGCTCTATTTATAGGCTCCTTTCTCTCCAACAATTTTGTATGTAAGGATATGGTTCCATGACAAAGAAAGCATCATATAAACCACTGAATTATCAATGTGGCTTTCCAGTCCCTCACTCTACATACTGACCACAGAAGGAATATCAAGGCCTCCACATAAACCCTTTTGAACATTGACTATTTCCCTCAAACTGATTTTTTAAAATGTTGAACCAACCCTAATACTGAATTCACATTCCAAAAGATTTGTCCAGAGAGTTTTATTGGAAATATTAGCAAAATACATCCACATAGGAAAATATAATCCTTTTGTTCCTAGTAGCATTTACTTGTGCAACTCTAGCATCACAGCTTTTGCTTTAGAAATGATTGTACATCTAGAAAGGATGGAATTTAATAATAACATAGTAATAATAATAGTCATCATTTAATAAGAACTGAAATGTGCCAAAATTGTACTAGATGTATTAAATATAATAAAATCTGTTTAGTCCCCACAGCAATCCTATTAATCTCTCCTTTTTGCAAATAAAGAAATTGAGAACTAATAAGTTTAAATGCAATGACCAAAGGGAGGTAGCTAATAAGACTCTGAGCTAGAATATGCATCAATACCTGAACCTCAACCTCGATACAACATGGTCTCTCATTAAAAAATGACCACACTTGGAACTTCCCTTGTGGTCCAGTGGGTAAGTCTCTGAACTCCCAATGCATGGGGCCTGGGTTCAGTTCCTGGTCAGGGAACTATAGATAGATTCCACATGCCACAACTAAGAGTTCACATGCTGCAAATAAAGATCCCAAATACCCCAAGGAAGATCAAAAATCCCACATCCGTAATTAAGACATGGCACCGCCAAATAAATAAGTTATATATGTGTGTGCCTGTGTTAGTTGCTCAGTTCATGTCTGACTTTTCGTGACCCCATGGACTGTAGCTTGCCAGACTCCTCTGTCCATGGAATTCTCCAGGCAAGAATATTGGAGGGGTAGCCATTCCCTTCTCCAGGGGATCTTCCCAACCAAGGGATTGAACAATAGTCTCCTGCATTGCAGGCAGATTCTTCACCATCTGAGCCTATATATATATGTATATGTAATATTATCATATAATAAATATTATATAATATATTATAATATTATAATACTTATACTCTAATAATAAATATTATATAATATAATGTGTGTATATATTATATGTGTATATGTATATGGCTGCACTTGGTTTTAGACTTTTAGGTGTTTCTATATTAGTGCCAAAAAAAATAGGCTAAACATTTCTGGATAACCTCTCATAATCTCCCTAAATTAATATAGTACCAAGCAATATAAAATATTCAAATGACAAATTCATCTTCAGAGGAACCAGAGTCTGTTATCAACATCCCACATTTCGTTTACCATGCTGAATGTAAAAATTTAGATTGTGAGGCTGCTGCTGTTGCTGATGCAGTTGTGTCTGACTCTGTGCAACCCCATAGATGGTAGCCCACCAGGCTCCTCTGTCCCTGGGATTCTCCAGGCAAGAACACTGGAGTGGGTTGCCATTTCCTTCTCCAATGCATGAAAGTGAAAAGTGAAAGTGAAGTCGCCCAGTCTTGTCCGACTGTTAGCAACCTCATGGACTGCAGCCTTCCAGGCTCCTCCACCCATGGGATTTTCCAGGCAAGAGTACTGGATCGGGGTGCCATTGCCTTCTCCGAGGTTGTGAGGCTAGATGTCTCTTATTTGGGGTTTTAGAAATTGATGAAAACCATTCAACACTTGGCAGCCCCTCTTAAGAGACCTAGTGCCCTTCCCTGTTTTGCCCACCTTCTCTCCCACTCTTCTGTGAAGCATCTTCTATAAGGGGTCCCCAACTCCAGTATCTAATGCCTGATGTTCAAAGGTGGAGCTGATGTAATAATAATAGAAATAAAGCACACAATTAATGCAAATGTGCTTGAATCATCCCAAAACCATCTCCCAATCACCAGTCCATAGGAAAATTGTCTTCCATGAAGCTGGTCCCTGGTGCCAAAAAGGTTGGGGACTGTTGTATCTAGAGTATTTCTATTGAATTCTAGAAGGCAGTATTATAAGCCATAAACAAGAACATGTTTGAGTTACTTCTAATGTGGTGGAAGAACATAGAGTCTATTATACAGAGTGAAGTAAGTCAGAAAGAGAAAATAAGCATTGTATATTAACACAAATATATGGAATGTATAAAGATGGTACTGATGATCCCATTTGCAAAACACAGACATAAAGAACAGATTTGTGGACACAGTAGGGGAAGGAGAGTGTGGGTCAAACTGGGAGAGCAGCATTGAAATATATTACCATATGTAAAATAGATAGCCAGTGGGAATTTGCTGTATGAAACAAGGAGCTCAAATCCGGTTCTCTGTGACAACCTAAAGGAATGGGATGGGATGGGATGGGATGGGATGTGGGAGGGAGGTTCAAGAGAGGGGACATACATATACCTATGGCTGATTCATGCTGCTGTATGGCAGAACCAAACATAATACTGTAAAGCAATTATCCTCTAAATAAAAATAAATAAACTTAAATTAAAAAAAATAAGTCTGTGGATCCACATAGCACAAAGCACAATGTTGTTGGAATAAATCATAAGTTTAACACTTGTACTTATTGCATTTCAAAGAGATTTTAGTGATTAATACATTACAAGGTATTTGAAAGTATTTTAAAATTCATAGCATATTTGTCACATCAACTACCATAAAAATTATGAGTAATATAACATGAATGTTTCTATCAATTTCTTACTTTAAAAGAACTCTTCCTAGTGAAAAGTAAAAACCCAATACCTTAGTCCTTGAAGAATAAAATTTTCATTCTGCTAGGTCTATTATGATTTGCACAGCAAAACAGGAAAAGTATCCTAATACCTTCTCCATAATTGTGCAAGATTACAGCAATAGACAAAAGAAAAGGCCCACAAGCAAAAAACTGAAAAGTCCTCCAAATAGAATATCTTGTTGACTACACCCAAGAAATGAATTTGAGAACATAAAAGAACAAGAAGTATTAAGACTGATTCTCAGGATACCCCTCTGTCTCCTCTCCCAGCATAAATAATGTCCAGCACCTCAGCCCCTGCAAAGGAGGGCCTGGGATGCACAGTATGAAAAGAGATATAGTCTAGACTGTGTTTCTTCCCAGTTATTAGCATGTGTTTTTCAAAGGGCTCAGCAGCATAAAAGTGAGGCATGGATATTTTAGGCAAAATATTCAAGAGCCACTCTTTAATTAACTTCACCAAAGATATTCAGCATTATACACCAGTAATTAGAATTTAGAGCTATTTGCTCTGTAATATTAAAGAATGGCAAGGCTTCCATTATTTATAAAGCTGCATTTTTTCAACTTTTCATTTCACTTGCTCAAATTGGTTCTGAAAATATATTTCAAAGTATCAGGCTTCACTATTAATCAAAATTGTCTCAAAGTTCCAGTGTGTTCTCATTGCTAGCAATGGTCATCCCTAAATAGATACTTACTCCATAAGTAAGTATTAACCTTGATGTGATTGACCTTGATGAACACAAGTAATGTCTCTCCCACAGTTATTTGAGAAACAGGATGCTCCCTGCTGCCTAAGCCTTTGATCCACATAGTTTCTCTTACCCAAAACCTGTAGAAGGAAGTTAACTTCAGAGTTAGATCTGTCTGCGAAACCCAGTTCCATTATCTATCATTGTTTTATTCAAGGAAAATTGTTCAACTTCTTTGAATCCCTCTCCCAACAAAATTTACTTCACTGTCACTAAGAATTACATGAAGCAATTCTTTTACACAACTGAAAAAAGCATGACCAACAGCATTTTATTCCCTCAAGGAGCCCACCCCCACTCTCCTAAATATTTTTTATTCCTATCTCTTCCTCAGGTCTGAACACTTCGTTCAGTCCACACTGCTCAGTGGCTTTGACTTTGCCCTTGAAATATATATGGGCTTCCCTGATGGCTCAGTGGTAAAGAATCTACCTGCAATGCAGGAGCCACAGGAGATGCAGGTTCCATCCCTGGTCAGGAAGATCCCCTGGAGGAGAACAAGGCAACCCACTCCACTGTTCTTGCCTGGAGAATCCCATGGACAGAGAAGCCTGCCAGGCTACAGTCCATAGGGTCGCTAAGAGTCAGACACAACTGAAGCAACTTAGCACACACACATGAAATACAGGGGCTGGCTAGTATCAGGCAGGAGAAGGCAGTGGCACCCCACTCCAGCATTCTTGCCTGGAAAACTCCATGGGCGGAGGAGCCTTGTGGGCTGCAGTCCATGGGGTCGCTAAGAGTCGGACACAACTGAGTGACTTCACTCTCACTTTTCACTTTCATGCCATCGGAGAAGGCAATGGCACCCACTCCAGTACTCTTGCCTGGAATATCCCATGGATGGAGGAGCCTGGTGGGCTGCAGTCCATGGCATCGCTAAGAGTCGGACACGACTGAATGACTTCACTTTCACTTTTCACTTTCATGCGTTGGAGAAGGAAATGGCAACCCACTCCAGTGTTCTTGCCTGGAGAATCCCTGGGACGGGGGAGCCTGGTGGGCTGCCATCTATAGGGTTGCACAGAGTTGGACACGACTGAAGTGATGCAGCAGCAGCAAGATTTCCTAGCTTCAAATTCCTTGTTACATGAGACAAATAAACCTCTTATTTGTTTAAACCACAATTAGTTGAGTTTTCTGATAGTTATCATAACTGAACTTTATCCCAACTAATGCAGCCTAAATGGAGGACAAAACTTAGTCTAACAACGAGTGGCAGATAACTCCACGGAGGGAAAACAGCAGGAAACATGACCATGTCTGAGAATGAATGTCCTTGGTTTGGAGAAAAATGAACAAAATAAATTCACTGAAGTTAAGGAGATACAGAAGGTATCTCTGAGCCACCAGGGAAGCCTATACAGAAGGTAGCAGCAGATAGGGTTGTATCTGTGGATAAGGGCCCAAATACATAGTGTCTGAGTGCTGGGACAAAGGGTGTGAAGTGGGGATTCATTGAAGGGATGATGGGGCAAGAAAGAGGGGATTTATATATAGTATATTATAGTATATTCAATATACCTTGCGGCTTCCCCAATGGCTCACCAGGTACAGAATACGCCTGCAGGAGATGCAGTGCAGGAGATGCAGGAGATGCAGTTTCAATTCCTGGGTTAGGTAGATCCCCTGGAGGAGGAAATGGCAACCCACTCCAGCATTCTTGCCTGAAAAATCCCATGGACAGAGGAGCACGGCGGGTTACAGGCCATGGGGTTGCAAAGAGTCAGATGTGACTGAGCGAGAAAGCATGAACACACAGTGTCCTATAGTACAGTATGTGTGGTGTAGGACAGTATAGGGTTGTGTCATATACTGTAGTATTGTATGGTATGCTATGGTGTAGTACAGTGTAGTATAGTACAGTGTGGTATAGAGTAATATAGCATNATTTATCTTTTAAAAAATAGATGTGCATGTACATGCAAATTAATAGAAATCTATATGAAAATATAACACCAAATATTAACAGTGATTTGTCTTAAGGAGTAGTAAATGATTAATATAACCTACTTCAAGCAGTAAGAAGTTATAGCCAACCTACTTAATAATGTTGTAGCAGGTACCTAACAAATATTATGCTGTCAATAAAACTATTACTTGATACATAACACACATGTAATTGGTTCTGTATACTGACTTTTTGTTAACACAGAAGAAAAGCAATAGTAACATATATCCACAAAAATACAATCAATAAAAGCGTTTTCTTTGAGTTTTCATTTAGATTCCCAGTCTTTTAGAAATACATGTGACAGTTGCTTTTATGTGAATAAACAGCTATATATGGAATCAAAATAAAACCAAGCTTAAAATTATCAACATTCTCATCAATTCTATAATATTCAAGTCCAAAATTAAAAAAAAAAAAAACAAAGTTTTAAAAAAAAAAAAAAAAGACAAATGGAAAGTTCAGTGCTTAGGACTCCATGCTATCACTGGCCCTCGGCCCGGGTTCAGTCCTTGGTCAGGGAACTAAGATCCCACAAGCTAAGTAGGGCGGCCAAAGAGAAAAAACTAAAACAAAGCAAAAAGATAAAATTAATTTTGGAAAATGTTTCCAAAGCCAGCCTATGTATACCCAACACTGTTATTTTACATTTGCAGAGACTCATACGGTATTAAGTGTAGTTTTGCAGCTTTAACCATTTCAAGACATTTCAAAAATTTACATTGGAAGTGTCTTCCGTATAATCCAACTAGAAGTCTATGAGAAAGGTAAAAAACAAACAATTTAATTAACTTACCCCAGCTGAAGTCAGTGCTTCCCAGGTGGCTCAGACAGTAAAGAATCTGCCCTCAATGCAAGAGACCCAGGTTCAATTTCTGGATCAGGAAGATCCCCTGGAGAAAGGAATGGCAATCCACTCCAGTGTTCTTCCCTGGAGAATTTCAGGGACAGAGGAGCCTGGCAGGCTACAGTACATTGGGCTGCAGAGTCAGACAAAACTGAGAGACTAACACTAGGAGAACTGAAGTCTGTTCGAATTATTCAGGGAAACTGAATAACAAGTCAAATAATTATACATAGCTGTTTTCCCCTGCTCCATGAGACCAAACTACCCATTCAGATATGATCAGAGATGAATTATCAATTTTCCTAAGCAATACTCTCAAACATTTTTGTGACAATTCCCAGTGATCTCAAATTGTACATTCATAATTTCCTGTTCCAAAGACCTCCCTTAGGAAAAATAATATGAAGTGCAGCCTGCCTTAAGGATAACTGAACAAAATGTTAAATTGCCATCTGGGACAATCAACTCAAGACATTTTATCAGTATCACTGGATAGGAAAAAAGGTTTGAGTTTCACAAGTGAAAGACCCATAGCCAATTAGTTGGCAAACAGCTATCTGTATTGCCTTGAATACTTTCCCTGGGGCTTACTTTCTTGTCTATAAAATGAAGTGATTAGACTAAATGATCTCTAATATCTCTTTATTTATTGAGGTTATGGGCCAGGCTTCCAAGCTTGAAAGCTACAGAGAAAGGGCACCACTAACAAACATGGAAGTAAACTGGGGATTGAGGTGATGGGGATGGAATTAGTGCTAGTTTCAGTTAGTAGCACTTTATATTGCATAACAAATCACACACAACTAGAAGGTTTCAAACAACAAATATTTATTACTCCTTATGATTTTGTGAGTTGGCTGGGTAGTTCTGATCTGGGCCGGCTTACCTGGGATTAGATGTCTTAGGGCATGAGTCCAAAAACCTTTTCTGTAAAAGACTCTGTAGATCATGTGATCTATGTTGCAATTACTCAGCTCTGCTTTTGAAGAACAAAAGCAGCCATAGATAATATGTAAATGAGTGAATATGGCTGCCTAAATACTATCATATTTACAGAAGCAGATATTGGACCGGATTCAACCCACAGATCACAATTTGCCCATCCACGGTCTACATGATCTAACACACATCTATCTGGCTGGTTAGCTCAATATCAGTTGAGGTGCTTCAGTTCCTTTCCACATCAACCTCTCATTCTCCACGAGGCTAGCCTGTGGTCATTCACACGCTGTACTTGGACTTCCAGATGCAACAAGATAGCAAAGCAGATTGTAGACCATTTTTCAAGCATTTGCTTGTGATATATTTGCCCCATTGGCCAAAACAAGTCATGTGGCCAAGTCCTGATTCAAGGAGTGGAAAAATAGACTCCACCCTTTGATGTGACCAATGGGCAAAATAAAAATATAAAGTGTTATACATAAAAATGGAAGAAATCTGTTCCCCTTTGTATAATATGCCACGGGGAACTCTGTAAAAGATACCTGCAATGAATCCAAATCTCTAATCATTTAAATTTCACTAACCCCAAGCCAATTAGAAACATAACATTTTGAGATGACATGAAACATACTTTATTTCTCCTAAAAAAATAAGTTTAATGTTATGATTATTTCAAAGTTCTTCACATGAAAAGAAATAGTAGCACTCCAGAGTTCCTCTGACAATATAAACTCTAATTTATAAGGTTGGTGGAGTTTAGACCATTCTGCTGCTGCTGCTGCTAAGTTGCTCAGTCGTGTCCAACTCTTCGTGACCCCTTGGACTGCAGCCTACCAGGCTCCTCCATCCATGGGATTTTCCAGGCAAGAGTACTGGAGTGGGTTGCCATTGCCTTCTCTTAGACCATTATAGAGTAGATTAATAAAATCCTTTTAAATTGCAATGATTTTTTGCCTATCCTTCTATGAAAAGAGATGTCTATAGCCTACAGCAATAAGTGAAAAGTACATTTATTACTTGAGACTAAACATACACACTTCACTCCATCATTTTCACTCCAGTTTGATATCTATCCTCTAGGCAACAGAGGCTTACAATGACAGAAGCAGTGATCACTACAGAAATTGACTGGTGTTATTTTATAGCAGGAAAGTACCTGAGACAGCGGTCTGAGAAAATTGGGAATCACCTTTGGAAAGCCAAAAGTGGAATTCCCCCTGAACATTTTGTCAAAAATATAGAAATAAAAGTGAGAATGTTTAGTCACGTGATATGACTTTCAAAATAATGGATAGACTACTTCAGCAGCCATCGTTGAATGTGTTCCTAAGACACATTTATTTTTTAAAACAGTTTTATTTACATATAAGTTGATCATCCATTTGTCAGCAACAGAGAAGCAGAAAGATATAGAAAATAGAGAAGCGTTTGAAATACAACTGAAAGTTTCCTGTACATGGAAGTGATGCCTTCTGTGTTTGACATGATTTTGTTTGCTCTCCTCAGTGATTAGCTTCATAAGAAACTGACCTCTTCCTACCTTCTAACTCTCAGGAAAGAAAAAATAAATTTTCAGGTAAGCCTTTCAGAGAAGATGCAATCCACCTTCCTGAGCAGGAAAAAAACAACATAAATTATTTTATAGATCACCTATTAGGGATAGGTCAGAGAATAGAATGAATGCACTTAAGAACAGGGGTCTTAACACGTGGCTGCTTACTAACAGCATTGGCATCAACTGGGGATGTGTTAGGTATGTAAGTTATCTAGCCCCATACCTTAGTCAGCGAATCAAAATACCTAGGAGTGGGATCCAGCAATCTGTTTTTAAGAAGTTGATCTTGAGGCTCATTAAATTTGGGGACTGCTGTATCCAAAGATAGTCCAATTTGAGGGACCATTAGAAGCCAATCATATCTGATGATTTTAAACTATCTGCTTTCATCAACCTTCATGGGCCATTCACTTTTTTTTTTTTTTCAATTAGATATTCAGTCAGGAATTTCTAGTTATAGACATACCAGTTTACTATGGACAATAGGCTTGATTGGCAAATCACCATGCTGTGAATCCCTGCACTCATTTCTTATTCATGTCAGGTGGGATCCATGAAGCTAAGAAAGCATTAGCTAAATAAACAAAGTTAGGGCATGACATTCCATTTCTTTTTTCACAGTAGTTTTTGGGAGGTGTATACTATCTATGACTCCAGGGGTTCTATTTTTATCATGAGAAGTGTAGCAACAATGTGCTATTTTGCTCTAGAGTATTGAAATCACACAATATAGTCCCGCATAAATACACTTAAAAACAAATAGGTTTTATCACTTACCCAGAAAAGTACAAGTGGTATTTTTCTTCTTTTAAGGAAAAGGTTGAAAGTAAACTGACACTTGAAAATACTAGCAATACATGGGAAGGAAGATAACAAACCAGGTGAAAAAGCAATTTAGCAAAATTGAGGGCAAAATGATGGATGGAGGGTAAACTAGACATCATCTAGACTATGGATGAGCTTCCGGAAGTTCAGAATGTTTTCAGCTATGTAATAGTCTTCCATGAGTTCACAGCGGTATTTACTTCTGCTATTGCCTACCTTCATGGAAGATGTGTGAACATCCAGGATACTGAAGGTTCAGGAAACTGTTCTTTACCATCCAGTCCCACATCTCCAGCTACATTCTACATTCTTTTCTCACTTTTGAACATGGTATTTTGGTAGAAATATGTATTTCATAGGCCTTTCTCACAATGGATAGCTTAATCGTAATTGCTTTCCAAATACTTCTTTACCTAATGAAGCAGGAGGGTGACATTTCGAAGTGCATTTACTGGACTTTCCTGGCCATCCAGTGGTTAAGATGCCAAGTTTCCAATGCAGAAGCTGTGGGTTCAATCCCTGGTCAGGGAAACTAAGATCCCACATGACTCATGGCTTCACCAAATTAAAGCACACACCACAGACACACACACACACACGCACACACACTTCAAGTGCATTTACCAACCTATGAGAAATCTTAAGTTCAAATAATGTAGGGTTGATGGGGTTCAAGACACCAAAATATGGGTGCTTACTACCCCCAAATACAGCCTGTTGGCATATTGAATAGTTTCAGCTGAAGGAGTTTGAGAAAATGATAGAAGCAAGAAGGTCTCTGACCTTCCTCTCACCCTTCTCTCCTGAAACGGGTTGTAAAATGCTCACAGGAGAGATGCCTCCCTACACCCAAAGGAAAAGGGCATCCTTATCGCCAAAGACACAGGGGCTCCATGAATAATCTTAACAAACAGGTATTGCTAAATTTTTTCCAGTTTATTACACTTACCTCATACTCCTTGCTGCTAAGTCGCTTCAGTCGTGTCCGACTCTGTGCAACCCCACAGAGAGCAGCCCATTGGGCTCCGCCATCCCTGGGATTCTCCAGGCGAGAACACTGGAGTGGGCTGCCATTTCCTTCTCCAATGCTTGAAAGTGAAAAGTGACAGGGAAGTCATTCAGTCGTGTCCGACTCTTAGCGACCCCATGGACTGCAGCCCACCAGGCTCCTCCGTCCATGGGGTTTTCCAGGCAAGAGTACTGGGGTGGGGTGCCATGCCTTCTCCGTCATACTCCTTAACCTACTACATTTCTATCTGACTGCCCATCTTCATCAAACCTCACATGAAAATACAGAGGTCTGACTGTTTCTTTGGGTCTGTGTTTCCTTATGAAGGCTCCCAGGTCAGATAAATTTTATAGTAGATATATTTACATGCTTTTTTCCTATTAGTCTGTTCTTACCAGCTGTTTTCAGACCCACCCAGTGACCCTAAGAGGGTCATGCAAGAAGTTTTCCTTTCCAATAAGGTTATAGAAACTCATGAGGGAAGAGATCATCTTAAAAGCAAAATTTGGTCTGTCTATATTTTATATAGTCTATTACCTAGAAAGTGTTACTGGCTCAGTCCCTGGACTGCAACCCCATGGACTGCAGAGCATCAGGCTCCTCTATCCATTGAATTCTCCAGGCGAGAACACTGGAGTGGGTAGCCATCTCCTTCTCCAGGGAATCTTCCTGACCTGGAGATCAAACCCAGGTCCTCTGCATTGCAGGGAGATTCTTTACTAGAGCCATAACTAATCAAGACAGTTTCAGAGGTGGTTGTTGCTGGGAGTATGGCTTTCTGAAATAAAGGTGGGCATGAGGGACCTTTACTTATCTAGATTATTTACAAACCTAAAGCAAAACATCACTGACTCGTGCTGGTCTCAAATATTCACAAGCAAAGTTTCTCTTTCCAAAGTAAGTCTCAAACTTACAAATGATATTTTATGTAGAATTATTATAGGAAATGACCCAATAATATGTTTTTTCTTTATATTGCATGAAAGATTGGTTTGTACATCTTTAAAAAACAAAGCAGCTATAAAACAGTTACACTAATGAGAAAGTTAGGATATTTCCTGATGCATTATATTGTCTGACAAGCTTATTACAAATAATATTTTACTGATTTTTAAAGCTTTGTACATGAATGACAATAATCTACCAACTGTGAAGACATTAAAAATATAATTTCCACAAAACTGTTCTGAGGCCAAGAACCCAAATCATTACCTAAGGTTTCCTATTTAGTTAAATAGTATCTGTTTAAAATTTTTAAAGCATAAGCACTCTTTTAAGCTCAATCTATGGATGTGATCAATGACTTATAAGTATTACTGAACTTATTAAAATGAAATTTTTTCAATTGATTTGCCTAATTGTCTTTTTGTAATTTGCATCCACAATAAAATCTAAGTTACATGTGCTTTTCATGCAGGAAAAAAGAAGAAAATATTGAGGTTGATAAAAATCCAAAAGATCAAATTATGTAGGCTTCACCAATGTTCACAGCAGCATTATTTCCAATTGCTAAGATGCAGAAGCAACCTAAATGTCCATCAACAGATGCATGGATAAAGAAGGTGTGGTATGTATACATAATGGAATACTATTCAACTATAAAAAAGAATGAAATTGTGCCAGTTTTGAAACAATATGGATAAACTTGGAGGGCATTTTGCTAAGTGAAATAAGTCTGACAGGAAAAGACAAATACAGTTTATCACTTATATATGAAATATAAAAAATACAATGAACTAATGAATATAACAAAAAAGAAGCAGACTCACAGATATAGAGAACAAATTAGTGATTACCGGATGGAAGAAGGAGAAGGGAAGGATAATATAGGGGTAGGGGATTAAGAAGTACAAACTATTAGGTATAAAATAAGCCACAAGGATATAATTGTACAATACAGGGAATATAGCCAATATTTTATAACAACTATCATTGGACTATAACCTTTAAAATCATGACTGACTATATTGCACAACTGTAGTTATATAATACTGAATATCAATTATGCTTCAATGAAAAATTTTTAAAGTTAAAGGAATAAATACCAATCATTTAGGATACAGTGAAAGCAGTGCATGGAGGGAAATTTATATCACTTAATGCATATAATCTAACAAGATCTATATGAGGAAGAAATCAAAAATGACCTAAATAATTGGAAGGATATTTCATGTACTTGGATAGGAAGAGTTGATATGGTTAAGATTTCAGTTCTCCCCAACTTTATCTACAGATTCATGCAATCCCAGTCAAAATTCTGGCAAGCTATTTTGTAGGTATTGACAAATATATTCTAAGGTTTATTTGGCAGGCAAAAGACTCAGAATAGCCAACGTATCAACACTGAAGAACCCAGTCAGAAGACTGATACTCCCTCACTTTGACTTACTATAAAACTACAGTGGTCGAAACAGTGTGGTGTTAGAAAAAGAACAAACAGATCAACAGAACAGAATAAAGGGTCCAGAAGTCCACCTTCACACATAAAGTCCACTAATCTTTAACAAAGTAATGACAACTCACTGGAGGAGAGAGAGAATCTTTTCCACAAATGGTACTAGAACACTAGACATCAACATTAAAATAAGGAATCTAAACACAGACTTTCTGGGACTTCCCTGGCAGTCCAGAGGTTAAGACTATATTCCCACTCCAGGGCACATGGGTTCATTTCCTGATTGGGGACCTAAGATCTTGCATGCTGCATAGCTTGGCCAAAAAAAATCAATTAAAAACGTAGATAGTTAAAAGTCAAGGTTGGATGCTTTCCAAAAAAAATTTTGATAAAATTTTTTAAATGAACACAGGCCTTCTATCTTTCATAACTGTCAACTCAAAATGGATCATAGGCCTAAATATAAAAATGTAAAACTATAAAACTCCTAGAGGATAACACAGAAGAAAATTTAGATGACTTTGAGTTGGCAATGACTTTTTTAGATAGAACATCAAAAACTCTAGCCATGAAAAAAGTTGATGAGACTTATTAAAATTAAAAGCTTTGACTCTGTGAAAGCACTAAGAGAATATAAAGTTAGACCAAGACAGTGAGAAATTATTTGCAAAACACATATCTGGTAAAGCATTTGTATCCAGATTACACAAAGAACTCTTAAAACTCAGTAATAGGAAAACAACCGATCTAATTTTAGAAAATGGGCAAAATACGTGAACAGACACCACATTCGAGAAAAAAGAAGCATATTAAAAAATTCTCAATACCATATGTCACTAGGTAATTGCAAGCTGGCAGTATGTATATTTTGTTACTCATCTTTATAAAAAAAACACCTCTATCAAGTAATGTATAAATACCTATGTAATAATAAATGTGTATATAGTTAATAACAAACATAAGCAAATAAATATAAATGTAAAAACAAGTAACACATTTATCACTTAGAACTATCTATTCAATCTTCTTTCAATCTTACACTAATTGAAAATTGGTTGTTAAATTATAACCATTGCGTGCATGCCTAGAAAAAGGAAAAGACAAGAGAAATGCAATGATAAATATATTTTCAGAATGAAATTTCTTCACATTCAAAACCCAGTGCTTCTGAATTGTATTTTTCCATACTATATTGTCCTCTGTGCCATCAAGAAGATTGGCGAGACATCGTTTATTTCAAAAGTTTCACACTTGTCTTCAGAATTTCCTCCCAAGCTGTTGACATTCACACTGCAAGGTTTCATGTCAGCGCTTTTTAAATCTTACCTAAAGATGTCATCAGAAGGTTTTCCAACAGAACAGACTCATAGTTCTTTCAAATGATCCTTAATGATTTGTTGACTGAGATATCAAAGGATAGTTATGGTCCAACCACATCACCAAGAATACTAAGCAATTCGCACCACTTAGTGGCAACCACATCAAGAGTGTTGCCAAGACACGTCATAAAATGTTTTGTAATTTCAGAGCTGACAAGTGTGAAAGTAATATGCATCTTAAAATCAGTGAAACACGGTATTAGGTTTCATTTTCTTTAATGAATTTGAAAGATTGCATCAGTGGATTTAAACCCAGCTCTATTTGAGTGAAGTAAGTCAGACAGAGAAAGAAGAAACACTGTATGATATTGCTTATATGTGGAATCTTAAAAGAAATGAGACAAATGAACTTACTTACAAAACAGAAACAAACTCAGAGACTTAGAGAAGGAACTTCTGGTTACCAGCAGGGAAGTGTGGCGGGGAGAGATACTTCGGGAGTTTCCGATGGACATGCACTCACTGCTATATTTAAAATGGGTAACCAACAAGGACCTGCTGTACAGCACACGGAACCCTGCTCAATGTTATGTGAAAGCCTGGACAGGAGGGGCACTTGGGGGAGGAGGATACATGTCCATGTACAGCTGAGTCCCTTCTTTGTGCAACATTGTTTATAGGCTATACTCCAAAATAAAATAAAAAGTTAAAAATAATAAGGCACCACAACATGAAAAAAAAAAACCAAGCAAACAAAAAAGCCCATCTCTATTCATAATTACTAGTGATGTATGTAGACACAGTTCTGCCATCCTATTTTGCACATGAATAAAATGGCAAGGGGAACTTTCAGCCTTTGTGCAATCCAAAATTTCAAACACGAATTCTCTAACATCCTTTTAAAATTTTCTTAAATTCCTAATCAAAATTAAAAAATCAACATATCCTTTAATTATTTGTCTCCTGAGAGCTCAATTCTTAATGAAATGTAAATTTTTGCTTCAATTAGTGATGGAAAATAAAATGGCCAAATAATTATTGTTTGATGATGCGGATGTAAAATACGAAGACGGGGGAAACTACACTATTTCTGCTTTCAGTGTAAGACTCATAGCTCATAAAACTGAAAGGTAAGCTTTTCTAGCTGTGAAGTGTCTCTGTTCGGAGAAGGCAATGGCACCCCACTCCAGTACTCTTGCCTGGAAAATCCCATGGATGGAGGAGCCTGGAAGGCTACAGTCCATGGGGCCGCTAAGAGTCGGACACGGCTCAGCAACTTCACTTTCACTTTTCTCTTTCATGCATTGGAGAAGGAAATGGCAGCCCACTCCAGTGTTCTTGCCCGGAGAATCCCAGGGACGGGGGAGCCTGGTGGGCTGCCGTCTGTGGGGTCGCACAGAGTCGGACACGACTGAAGCGACTTAGCAGCAGCAGCAGTGTCTCTGTTAGTGTGATTTCTAACAGCGGAATGTACTCCCAGTGAGAATACAACAGTTGCACTGAGTCTTTACTATGAGTCCATTTAATTCAACTAAAATCCTTCCTGAATGAAATATTTAATATTTCACCTGAAATATTTTTACCTTATGAATAAGCCTCATAAAAAGAAAAGGTTTCAAAAACATTATAATATTCAAAATCCAAAACTGAAAATTTATTTGAATACAGCTTGGAGAGTAAATGTCACCTACCCACAGGAGTTATTAGAATCATTGCACATTTACTTTAAACTATGACAATATTTGGGGGAAAACTTTAGGGTAGAAAACAGTAAGTCATTTTCTTTGGAAAAATGCACTTTCATTCTAATGGTTTTCAAGGCCAATCTTCCTTCAAAAGAACATTTTGCACTGCCATCTATGGGGTCACACAGAGTCGGACACAACTGAAGTGACTTAGCAGCAGCAGCAGCATGATTATTCCCTTTTAAAAAAATGCAAAGAATAGTATGAAACAGAAAAGGATTATTATTTCTACTTTCCCTATTATCCTTTCTCTTATACTATTAAATGTCTGAAAAACAGAACTTCAAGGAGTAAAACAAGCAGAAAGTTAATAAACTGTAATGAAAAATAATACTCCCAGGGCAAGTTGTTTTTTTTCAGAATCAGGGTCTCACTAAATGCTATCTAACTTTAATACATTTAGTAAGCTGAAAAACACCTTTTCCTCTTCTGTTATCTTACTGTACCTTGAATATTCTTTATACGTTACAGATGCACTGAATACCAAAAGGTACAGAATCTCTTAGGATAAAAAGACAAAATCTTAGGGAAAAAGCATTGTCTATTTTTCTCTACAAATATTTCAAACATAAGACATGAAAAAGCATCAGGCCTCCCTTTCTTTAATTATTTTGGATTGCAGAAAATAAGTAGATTGTCTATTTTAGCCTTTGGTGATGTTACCTAAATCACCTTGCCAAGCTTGGAGACTGGAAAGGGAGAAAAATTGTTTAACCTCCCATACAACGTAGACATAAAGGCTAATAACAAATGGTCCAGGTAAGGAACATCCCTCCTCTTTTCATTCATTTTCAAAGTTCCAGAGGCGTCTTTATCCAAGTTATTAAGGAACCCATGATCTGTCCCCTCAAACACAAGAGAGAAAGTTCCTCAAAAACAAAACAGGGTTTTATCTAATTTTTTTTAATGTGGCCACAGTGCCTTGCAGAGTGCCTTACACAGTGACTCAGTGGTAGGGAATCCACCTGTCAATGCAGGAGACTAGGGTTCCATGCCTGGGTCGGGAAGATTCCCTGGAGCAGGAAATGGCAACCTACTCCAGTATTCTTGCCTGGGAAATCCCACGGACAGAGGAGACTGGCAGGCTACAGTCCATAGCGTCACGAAAGAGTCAGACACAACTGAGCGAATAAACAACAACAAATTACGCTTCCAGAAAGTCAAGGAGAAAGAGGTTTTAGTTGAGGAGGGGGTCTGTTTGATTTGCACTGTGAATTACCTCCGACAATGACATTCCAACTTGCCAGAAATTCAGTTGGGCAATATGACTGCTGTGGCAGTGTAAATTTATGCAAGCTATAGAATTGCTACTGCTGGGGGAAAGATAATTGAGCTTAATATTTGATGAGAAAGACAGAAAATTTACAATCCTTTCTAGTCCCCGATATGCTGAGCTCCCAATTATCAGGATTTGAAGCTGAGTGCCACAATAAAATGAAAAAAAAAAATAGTAACAGTGGGGAACGTCATCAAGAATTAAAACCTAGCCACAGGGAGAGGTTGTTGTTGTTTAGTTGCTAAATCGTCTGATTCTTGTGATCCCATGGACTGCAGCACCCCAGGCTCCTCTGTCTGTGGGAATTCTCCAGGCAAGAATACTGGAGTGGGTTGCCATGCTCTTCTCCAGGGGATCTTCCCTAATCAGGGATCACACTCTCATCTCCCATGTCTCCTGCTTTGGAAGGCAGGTTCTTTGCAGCTGAGCCACTAGGGAGGCCCCTCTAAAGAGATCAGGACCTCCTAAAGATAGGTGAAGATTTGGTCCAGGGGACTCAGCCCAGACAGAAATGTAATACACAGAATGCCTCTAAATCGTAGTGTAAAAGACAAGACTGAAACTATAGGAAAGAAAGAGAGGGTAGGTGGGGTAATAACAGGAGCAGGCCACATACCAGAACAGCACAGAAAAGATAGTTTCAAGCCAATGGAAGGAGCAAAGTTTTTCATTTCCATTTAAATGGACCACTAGCCAGCGAATGCCATCCTGTCTGTGCAGTAGAACCCAGGACTGACACCTGATAATTCAGATAGAATTGAGATGTGATCAGATCAGCTTGGTAGGCCCATGGTGGTTTGTTCCAGACGTGAGGAGAGCAGACCATCCTTGGCATCGATGCACTCAGATTGTTACCTCCTTGTTGGTAAATCAGTCAATGGATAGTCTTTAGTATTAGTGAAGTATCACCTCCCAAAATAAATACCATTTTATGCACATATTCATTTCTAATACTTCAACCTCAGTAAGACTTTCAAATTTTGAAATGAAGGTTTTGGTCTGACTAGATGGGGTAACGTCAGACACAGACGCTTTAAGGTATGAATGGGAATTTGGAAATAAAATGTGAATATCATTATGTCGCCATGGCCGTGGCTGTAGAGATAGGTATTTTGTCTGAGCCAAATGACACTTCAGCACAGTGATTTAATCACCATATATTTGCATACATCCAAATTTCATTTTATACATTGCAAGTTCCTGCTAAAAGGGAATAAGATACTTTTGTGTGTTTTGCTTGTCATCAGATTCTACCAATTAGAAAAATTTGCCTGATGGCATATTAATATTTTGTTGTTGTTTAGTTGCTAGGTTATTTCTGGCTCTTTTGTGACACCATGAACTGCAGCTGCCAGGCTCCTCTGTCCATGGGTTTTTCCCGGGCAAGAATATTGGAGTGGGTTGCCATTTCCTTCTCCAAGGGATCTTCCCCACCTAGAAGTCAAATCCACATCTCCTGTACTGGCAGGCAGATGCTTTACCATTGAGTCACCAGGAACAGGGCTAGATAATATCTGAAAGTGAGTATTTTCTGAGTGATCTATAGGAATGCATGATCACTTTTTACTTTGTTGGGACCATAGAGGAGTAAGTGGCCTTCTGTACCTGAAAACAAAATTTATCCAGGACTTGCCACCCTGCTCAGGATGGGCAGAAAGCTATGGAAAAAAAACTACCAAAAAAAAAAAAAATCTAGGAAAATCAATGACCAGCCTTTCTGTCATGCTTCTGGAGGTAAGTAGATAAGTCTTTGTGACTGTAAATTATGTTACTAATGGATGCAGACAATAACATAAGTATGGGGACATTACAAACATTACAAAAATCTCTTATATAATGGTTCCTTGGATTACTTGATGTTAAGAAAAAATAGATACATTCAAAGAGAAGTTGATCTATGGCATACTTAGGACAGTGGTCTTCATAAGAAAGTGTCACTGAAATCCTTGAGCCTTACGAGTAGATCAGGGCTTCCCTGGTAGCTTGGACGATAAAGCATCTGCCTGCAATGCAGGAGACCTGAGTTTGATCCCTGTGTTGAGAAGATCCACTGGAAAAGGGAACGGCTACCCACTCCAGTCTTCTTGCCTGGAGAATCCCATGGACAGAGGAGTCTAGCAGACTACAGCCCACAGGGCCACAAAGAGTCAGATACAACTGAGTGTCAAACACTAAGAATAGATCTGACCAGTGGAAAAAACCCAATAAAGCCCTCAGACATATGGCGGGGGCTGTGGGAAGCAAGGAAAACATGATGTTTTTATGCTATCCACACGTTTCAAAAGAAAATAGCATGGCAGCAAGGGTGAGATGGGACAACCGCTGTGTGACAGACAGGGCCAGCTACATAATTTGCAGGGCCCAGTGCAAAATGAAAATGCAGGACCTCTTGTTCACAAAACTGGCAAAAAGCTCCTCCTCGATTTTGCCATCTGTCTCTGGACCAGCCGTGGTGTTTTCACAATAATAAATGTTGTGCTGTCTTGGAAGAGCCGACCTCACAGCTCTACCCCACAAATGGGCACATGTGCTGCTTTCCAGCTCCAGCCATCCCATCCCACGCCTACACCCTGTTCCCTCACAGCGGGTGAAGGACATGGGACCACAGAACAGGTGCCTGAGTGTGTCCCAGGTGGCAAGGCTCCAAGTACCCCCCACACACTCCATTGTCCACCAGAGTTCACTTATTGAGCACAGATTCAAAGATTAACTTATTAAGAGTTTCAAGGTGGCATGGCAAAGCATTCAACCGAAAGTTGCCTATACTGATCACACACCCAGGAAGCAGGCCCTGGTAACTCACAGTCAACCAAACCGAGGGCATATGGACTAATTACATGATGACAGATGAGAGCGAACGGAGCCAGTGGAAGTGGCTACTCAGGCTCAGGAAAATCCTCCATTCCTTGTCTTTCTCTGCTCTGGTGAGCTGCCAGGGAAAAACAAATGAGATTTAACCAAATCTGTAAAGAAGGTGAGACTTTCTGGAAATGCTTCGAATTGGCTCATTTTTTTTTCTTATTATTATTGGTGACACACATAATAAACAGCTTACCTGATACTGGATAAATATAAAATGTTAGGAAGTAATTTTTTTTTTAACCTCTTTCTACCTGTTCTGTCTGCATAGCCACTAAGTCACGTCTGACTCTTTGGGACCCGACGGACTGTAGCGTACCAGGCTCCTCTGTCCAAGGGATTTCTCAGGCAAGAATACTGGGGTGGTTTGCTATTTCCTCCTCCAAGGGATCTTCCTGACCCAAGGATTGAACCTGCATTGACAGGCAGATTCTTTACCACTGTGCCACCTGGGAAACCCTTCTACCTCTTACTTAAGCCATATATTTTTTTGCTCACAAATTTCAGTCTAACTTTAATTGAATTTAATTTCCCCACTAGTGGGAAGTTAACTGATAAAAGAATATAGAATTATGTACCTGATCTTTGATAATGATTCAGAACAGTTTTGCCTGGTTCTTTTGTATATCTGCTGGGGCAGTCTAGCAAAATTGTCATATATTGCTGAATAGTTTTCATCTGCTTGGTAAAAATTCACAGCAGTGAGGCTGAAAACCATAAATTTCACAAAGAGGGCAGTTAGTGATTTTTTTTTTAAATTCTAACTTCTCTCTGCCCAACTCAGAAACTCTCAAACACATTAAATAAATCATCAAAAAGATTAAGTCCCTAAAGCTAGAGGAGAGTGTCGGTAACAAAGGGCTGCTAACGAAATCGCCAAATTTTATCACAACTTCCTATGGTTCTTTCAAAATTATGAAATGATTCTGACAAGGGAATAATATAGCATCAAGTGCAGTCTTATTAACTGTAAAACATCTAATTCTTTAACAGATGCACTATCCTTATTGAGCCATCTCCACGGGGTTAATTTAACACCACAGGGTTTAATCTGAGGGGAAAAGAGAATACCTTTTCGGTCTTAATAATATCATAGTTTCAGCCTGCTTTGCTGCAGTTTTAAGAAAAGAATACAGAAAAATAGCCCTGTTTGAACCCCGGCAGCAAAAACACCTGAGAGGATGAATCTTTCCTAAGGCTTTTGTCTATTAGTGTTTTCAACCCCACTGCAGAGATCTGGGGAGATGAACATAGAACCCACAGTGGATAAAAGCAGAGTGAAACTGAGTTTCTAATGGGGTGGACATTCAGCAGGAGACAGGATTCATAATCTTTGCAGCGCCAGTCTGTTAACAAAAGTTTCCTGGAAAGAAAAACAGGAATTGTATTCTTCAGAATGAGCTCTTCAAAGTAGCCCTAAATTGTTTCCTTTTAATTTCAGGCAGAGCAAACAGGGTAAATAGAACTGTGAACTTATATTTGGCAAGATTAGCACAACCATAATGACAAATAAAGGTGAACCTCAGCTGTTCACAAGATGTGCTTCAGAGAAAATGTATGTTTGTCCAACCGCTGCGTCTCCTTAATCAACCTCGTTAAAGGAAATGTTAGGGAGCATTGGTAATAAAACAATTCTAAATTCAACTCTTTCTTGCAGCGTTTCACATCCCCCAACTCTGCCATGGAGCCATTTATTAAGTGCTCTTTACCCTGTGAGACATATTATTATGTGGATGCAGGAATGTTATAGAGAAGATTATTTCCTCAAGAGACTATCCATAGAACAAAATTCCCTCACATCCATGTACATAGCAGAATTATGGATACATGACATTAAGCAAATTATTTCATTTTATTCTATGATCATTAAACAGTATGTAACCATAATTAGTTATCAGGTAAATACCAATCAAAATCACAGTGAGAGGGACTTTCCTGGTGGTCCAGTGATTAAGCAGCACCGCTGGTCCTGTGCTTCCACTGCAGGGGGCAGGAATTCAATCCCTAGTTAGGGAACAAAGATCCCACATGCTGTGCAGTGCAGCCAAAAGATTTGGGGAAAAAAATTACAGTGAGATACCACTTCACACCCAATATGATGGCTTGAATCAAAAAAAGTCAGATAGCAAGTGTTGGCAAGGAAGTGGAAAAATTGGAAACTTAATACACTGGAAGTGGGAATGGAAAATGCAGCAGCTACTTTGGAAAACAGTCTGGCAATTCCTCAAATGGTCAAATACAGAGTTACAGCATGACCCAGCAACTCCACTTGGGTATGTACTCAAGAGAAGTGAAAACAATGCCACACAGACACTTGCACACAACATTTAAGGCAGCATTTTTCAAAATAGCTAAGAGCTGAAGATAATCTCAAACACTGATCAATCGATGAATGAATTTTTTTTAAGTGGCATACCCACATAATGGAATAGTATTTGTCCATAAAAAAATGAAATATTGATATTTTACAACATAGATGAACTTTGAAAACATTATACTAAGTGAACCAAGCCAGTCATAAATATATGTATATACATAATATGATTTCATTTATATGAAAGTCCAGAATGAGGAAGTCTATAGCGAGAGAAAGTAGGCTAGTGGTTTCTTAAGGCTGAAGATTGGGGGTGGACTGAAGAAAGGTAAAAGCCGAAGAATACAGGGTGGGTTTTTGTTTTTGTTTTTTTTTCTGTGTAATATGGCTGGCAGGATCTCAGTTCCCAGACCAGAGATTAAACCCACACCCTTGGCAATGAAAGCACAGCATCCTAACCACTAGACCACCAGGGAATGTCCAGGGTTTATTTTTGAGGTGTTGAAAATGTTCTACAATTGACTGAGGTGATGGCTGCATATATCTGTGAATATACTAAAACCCACCAAATTGAATGTTTTCAATGTGTGAACTGTACTGTTTATCTCAGTAAAGTTGTTCAAGATTTTTAATTTAAAAAAGTAGAAAATAATGTAACCTATTTTTATCTCCTGCTGTGAAAAAGTCAGTCAAACTTATGTACAATTTCAGTACGTGTATAAATTTCACAGATTATGTTTAGTAATCTCACCCTAGCTTTATCTGCCACTTTCTTAACCTTGTCTTTTCATCTCTCTTACCACCAACCTTCTAAACTTGATTTATTCACTTATTTATTTTACATCTATTTATTCTCCAGGTAAATTTATAGTGTCTATGTTCTCTCTGGAATGATCACGCTATTAATTATCAATTAAGCTGTTATTATTAACTCAATTAAATTTTGCTCTTTTAGCCAGTTGGTTAGAGTAACAATGTATACCAGATTTACAATTTATTTAAAGGATACAAAATTAGCACCATTTTTCTAGATTCCATATATATGAATTAATATAGGAAGCTTGTTTTTCTCTTTCTGACTTACTTTACTCAGTATAACAGGCTCTAGGTCCATCCACCTCTCTAGAACTCAACTGCATTCCTTTTTATGGCTGAGTAATATTCCCTTTTATACATGTATCACAGCTTCTTTATCCATTCATATGTTGATGGACATCTAGATTGCTTTCATGTCCTACCTATTGTAAATAGTGCTGTTATGAATCTTGGGGTACATGTGTCTTTTTCAGTTATGGTTTTCTCAGGGTATATGCCCAGTACTGGGATTGCTGGGTCATTTGGTAGTTTTATCCCTAGTTTTTTTTTAAGGACTCTCCATACTGTTCTCCACAGTGGCTATCTCAGTTTACACTCCCAGTAACAGTGCAGGATGATTCTCTCTTCTCCACACCCTCTACAGCATTTATTGTTTGCAGACATTTCGATGCTGGCCATTCTGACCAGTGTGAGGTGATACCTCACGGAAGTTTTGATGTGCAGGGCAGGAATAGAGTTGCAGGCACAGACTAGACGTAGGCTTCTCTGGTAGTTCAGCTGGTAAAGAAGTTGCCTGCAATGTGGGAAACCTGAGTTCGATCCCTGGGTTGGGAAGATCTCCTGGAGAAGGGAATGGCTACCACTCCAGTATTCTAGCCTGGAAAATTCCATGGACTGTATAGTCCATGGGGTTGCAAAGAGTCAGACATGACTGAGCAACTTTCACACATGTTTCACACAGAGATCAGACTTGTGGACACAGTGCAGGAAGGAGAGGATGGGACAACTGAGGGGGTAGCATTGAAACATATACACTATGATGTGTAAAATAGATAGCTAGTGGGAAGTTGTATATCACAAGGAGCTCAACCACATGTTCTGTGACAACCAAGAAGGGCGGGATGGAGTTGGCAGTGGCAGGGGGTGGGAGGGATTGGGGGTGCGCTGGTAGGTTCAAGAGGGAAGGGACCTGTCTCTTATACACATCTAGATGTGTATAAGAGACAGCTTCAGCACAGTGATTTAATCACCATATATTTGCATACATCCAAATTTCATTTTATACATTGCAAGTTCCTGCTAAAAGGGAATAAGATACTTTTGTGTGTTTTGCTTGTCATCAGATTCTACCAATTAGAAAAATTTGCCTGATGGCATATTAATATTTTGTTGTTGTTTAGTTGCTAGGTTATTTCTGGCTCTTTTGTGACACCATGAACTGCAGCTGCCAGGCTCCTCTGTCCATGGGTTTTTCCCGGGCAAGAATACTGGAGTGGGTTGCCATTTCCTTCTCCAAGGGATCTTCCCCACCTAGAAGTCAAATCCACATCTCCTGTACTGGCAGGCAGATGCTTTACCATTGAGTCACCAGGAACAGGGCTAGATAATATCTGAAAGTGAGTATTTTCTGAGTGATCTATAGGAATGCATGATCACTTTTTACTTTGTTGGGACCATAGAGGAGTAAGTGGCCTTCTGTACCTGAAAACAAAATTTATCCAGGACTTGCCACCCTGCTCAGGATGGGCAGAAAGCTATGGAAAAAAAACTACCAAAAAAAAAAAAAATNTGGAGTGGGTTGCCATTTCCTTCTCCAAGGGATCTTCCCCACCTAGAAGTCAAATCCACATCTCCTGTACTGGCAGGCAGATGCTTTACCATTGAGTCACCAGGAACAGGGCTAGATAATATCTGAAAGTGAGTATTTTCTGAGTGATCTATAGGAATGCATGATCACTTTTTACTTTGTTGGGACCATAGAGGAGTAAGTGGCCTTCTGTACCTGAAAACAAAATTTATCCAGGACTTGCCACCCTGCTCAGGATGGGCAGAAAGCTATGGAAAAAAAACTACCAAAAAAAAAAAAAATCTAGGAAAATCAATGACCAGCCTTTCTGTCATGCTTCTGGAGGTAAGTAGATAAGTCTTTGTGACTGTAAATTATGTTACTAATGGATGCAGACAATAACATAAGTATGGGGACATTACAAACATTACAAAAATCTCTTATATAATGGTTCCTTGGATTACTTGATGTTAAGAAAAAATAGATACATTCAAAGAGAAGTTGATCTATGGCATACTTAGGACAGTGGTCTTCATAAGAAAGTGTCACTGAAATCCTTGAGCCTTACGAGTAGATCAGGGCTTCCCTGGTAGCTTGGACGATAAAGCATCTGCCTGCAATGCAGGAGACCTGAGTTTGATCCCTGTGTTGAGAAGATCCACTGGAAAAGGGAACGGCTACCCACTCCAGTCTTCTTGCCTGGAGAATCCCATGGACAGAGGAGTCTAGCAGACTACAGCCCACAGGGCCACAAAGAGTCAGATACAACTGAGTGTCAAACACTAAGAATAGATCTGACCAGTGGAAAANGGGGGGGGGGGGGAGGGGGGGGGGGGTGGGGTTGGGGGGGGGGGGGGGGGGGGGGGGTGGGGGGTGCGCTGGTAGGTTCAAGAGGGAAGGGACATATGTGTACTTATGGCTGATTCACGTTGCTGTTTGGCAGAAGTCAACACAATATTGAAAAGCAATTATCCTCCAATTAAAAATAAATTTTAAAAAGAGACAAAATTAAAATTCATATGAAAATGTAATTTACTGTTTCACCTATTTGAAAAATCTCATCTTCATTTAATTATAGGGTAATATTTGCCATTTGTGGCTAATGTTTTAAGAACACTGGTTATGTCTGTACCATCTCAAGGAACTCTATACATCTGAGACAGAATGACCAAAAGAACTATCAAAAACATTTGTGTGTACAAGCTAAGTCATTTCAGCCATGTCTGACTCTGCTACCCTATGGACCATAGCCCGCCACGCTCCTCTGTCCATGGGTTGAATTCACGTCTCTTAACCAAAACATTTACTTTAAGCAAATATTAACCTGAAGAATTGATTGCTTAAAATACTGTTATTTTAACCTGTCCATTCAAGACTTCCCTGTAGCTCAAATGGTAAAGAATCTGCCTGCCATGCAGGAAACCAGGGTTCGATTCCTGGGTTGAGAAGTTCCTCTGGAGAAGGGAATGGCAACCCACTCCAGTATTCTTGCCTGGAGAATTCCATGGACAGAGAAGCCTGGTGGGCTACAGTTCGGGGGGTCGCAAAGAGTCGGACACGACTGACTGACTAACGTACACATGATATATTCAGTTTGGGTAGGTAATACAAAGTTAGCACAGCTTGCTCTAGAATCAGTTTGCTTTTGTAACAAAAGATTATGTAAAGTTAAGCAAAAATTTTCACATAAAAGTCTAGCATATGGAACTTAAACGGAAGATGAGTTGACACAATTAAGCTTCTTAGAAAAGAAAATTGTACGAGGATAATGTTTTTGTCAAAAACGTGAACATCTGCACTACCACATATCAGTTCTTGAAAATCAGATATCTCTTCCTATATTCCAACAGAAGGCAGGACAGGAAAGCTATGAACTTCACAACAGCAAACACAAATAAAACATTTATTACTGCACTTTCTTCAGTTTGCCACTCTCAGACTCGTGTCTAATTTCATAAAAGCACAAGGCTGAGATTGTCCTGAAGGTATGTAATTAATCCTAGTTCCCAGGGTAGAAGGAACTTTCATAATTTTGATTTTTCATTCTTTCATATTGCTCAGCCAGCGCTAAATGTGGGAAATGCCAACCCTTTGGAAAATCCAGTGAACATACCCCCTCTGCTGGTTAATAGCTGTCTTTCGTACAGCATGAATTCATCTTTTTCTCCTGTGTGTGAATCCTTTACATATTAGATTTTCTATTTCACAATTCTTAAAGGAAGCTCTGAACAAACCAGGAAATAAAAGCTTTTTAAACGATAGATTTTTAGCGAACTCATTATAAGCAAAACCTTCCTTCTTGCCAACCTTGAACACCTTTGAAGAATTTGATACCACCATCCTATTTTGACCCTCTCCTACAAAGCTAATCTATGAAAAACACTATTTTTTCCTTCATATACAATAGCCACTTCTAAAAACTGCACCTAAAGGCTTCTTGTTTCCAAAATAACTAATGACATAACTGCTGATACCAGAGAAGTCTTCCTAAAATTCTTGGAATGTTGAACATCAAAATTTATACACACAGAAAATGACTCACTGCATTTCATCTGTTTAAAAATGTGTCTTCAGTTAATTAATGAAAAATATCTTCTTTTTATGGCTTTAATCTCCATTCTTACAGCTGCCCTGTTAGTCTGGAACTTAATTTTCTATTTGCATTTCTCTATTTCCAGATCATTCCTGATTCCAATTATTTGTCCTACTGCTACCAGGAAATTTCCCTAAAGCAGGCAAATGTCCCTAAACCCAAGTTAATCATTTCACTCCCCTGTTCATAAATCAATAGTCATTTTGAAACTAACAATTTCCACCTCATTTCCTTCATTAGACTTGAATAAAGTTGTAAATCCCTGAAGTTAAATAAAAAATGTTGCATCTGTATACATACATGTTGTTCTGGAGAAAAGACTGCAGAGCTTTCATTAGCTTATCAAAAGGACTCAGGACACTGCCTCCAAATTGTAAGTATTTATTCTTCTGTGTCTGCTACAGCCTGTCCCTCTACACATAAATACATGTATCACACTTGCCCCTTTGCTCTGTTGGCTCTCATACGTGAATGGCCTTTGTCTTTACATTCCACTATCCAAGTCCTGTCCTTTTTCAGGACACACAGTAAGATGCCAGCTTCTGTATAAAGCTTATTCCAATTGATTCTCAGTTCTTGAAAGTGAAAGTTGCTCAATCATGTCTGACTCTTTGAGACCCCATGGACTGTAGCATACCAGGCTTCTCTGTCCATGGGATTCTTCAGGCAAGAATACTGGAGTGGGCTGCCATGTCCTTCTCCAGGGATCTTCTCAACCCAGGGAACAAACCCAGGTCTCCCACGTTGCCAGCAGACTGTTTCCTGGTTGAGCTACTCAGGAATCTGCCTGAGCATCCAAGAATCTCAATTCTCCAGTTCAGTTCAGTCGCTCAGCCGTGTCCAACTCTTTGCGACATCATGAATTGCAGCACGCCAGGCCTCCCTGTCCATCACCAACTCCTGGAGTTCACCCAGACTCATGTCCATCAAGTCGGTGATACCATCCAGCCATCTCATCCTCTGTCATCCCCTTCTCCTCCTGCCCCCAATCCCTCCCAGCATCAGAGTCTTTT
>SJYX01003112.1:0-29758 GCA_006410675.1 Oreotragus oreotragus | reverse complement strand
CATCCAAACATCTCATCCTCTGTAGCCCCCTTCTCTTCTTGCCCTCAATCTTTCCCGGCATTAGGGTCTTTTCCAATGAGTTGGCTCTTCACATCAGGTGTCCAAAGAAGTGGAGCTTCAGCTTTAGCATCAGTCCTTCCAAAGAACATCCAGGACTGATCTCCTTCAGAATGGACTGGTTGGATCTCCTTGCAGTCCGAGGGACTCTCAAGAGTCTTCTCCAACACCACAGTTCAAAAGCATCAATTCTTCAGCACTCAGCTTTCTTCACAGTCCAACTCTCACATCCATACATGACCACTGGAAAAACCATAGTCTTGACTATATGGACCTTTGTTGGCAAAGTAATGTCTCTGCTTTTCAATATGCTATCTAGGTTGGTCATAACTTTCCTTCCAAGGAGTAAGCATCTTTTAATTTCATGGCTGCAGTCACCATCTGCAGTAATTTTGGAGCCCCAAAAAATAAAGTCTGACACTGTTTCCACTGTTTCTCCATCTATTTCCCATGAAGTGATGGGACCAGATGCCATGATCTTAGTTTTCTGAATGTTAGGCTTTAAGCCAACTTTTTACCCTTTACACAGCAGCACTCTTTTTGTGTGCTAAATCACTTCAGTCATGTCAACTCTGTGCAACCCCATGGACTGTAGCCCACCAGGCTCCTCTGTCCATGGGATTATCTAGGCAAGAATACTGGAGTGGGTTGCCATTTCATCTTTAATTATTCTGCAGTAATTCTTCAACCATGTCAAATAATCACTTCTTAATATTTGTGTCTTGTGTATTGGTTTATTTTCCCAACTAAACTGCATTATCTTATCACTTAACATGCCTTTTTCATTCTTTCAACAGTGAATTTCCTGTATTCACTCCCAACATCCAGTATTGCACTGGGTAGAAATTCCCTAAGTACATGATACACAGAGGAACAAGAGGTTGGAAGGAAATAAAATATCTCATTATTTTACTTCTTTCAAATACAAAAGTATTTCAAAATACACTTATCTATGGATTTTTAAAAGACTTTGTGAAAATAGTCATAATCTAAGGTTTTCCCAGGTGGCACTCAGTCAGTTCAGTTGCTCAGTCATGTCTGACTTTGTGACTCCATGGACTGCAGCACGCCAGGCTTCCCTGTCCATCACCAACTCCCGGAGCTTGCTCAAACTNTTGGAAGGACTGATGCTGAAGTTGAAGCTCCGATACTTTGGCCACCTGATGCAAAGAACTGACTCATTGGAAAAGACCCTAGTGCTGGGAAAGATTGAAGGCAGGAGGAGAAGGGGATGACAGAGGATGAGATGGTTGGATGGCATCATCGACTCAATGGACATGAGTTAAAGCAAGCTCTGGGTGATGATGATGGACAGGGAAGCCTGGCATGCTGCAGTCCATGGGGTCACAAAGGGTCGGACACGACTAAGCGACTGAACGGCAGCTGCCCCTGCAAGATGTCATGATAGGCACTGTATAATATTAAATGGCAGAATTCTTATCTCCAAGAAGTTGAGAGACACACAAGTATTTAAAGAGCTAAACTGAAAATTGTTCAAAATGAGTTATCAAGAATTTATACTTGTAGTGTTTTTCAAGCCCCTTTGAGATAAATAATCTCTTAATTTATTTTATTTATTTTAAAGATTTAAAATTTTATTATTATTAAATATTGATTATAAAACCAGTATGCATACATACATATGTATTTTTATTTACTTTATTTTTATTTTTTAATATAAATTTATTTATTTTAATTGGAGGTTAATTACTTTATAATATTGTATTGGTTTTGCCNTTTGCCATAAAGTGATGGGACATGGGATGACATGATCTTAGTTTTCTGAATGTTGAGTTTAAGCCACGTTTTTTACTCTCCTCTTTCACTTTCATCAAGAGGCTTTTTAGTTCTTCTTCACTTTCTGCCATAAGGGTGGTGTCATCAGCATATCTGAGGTTATTGATATTTCTCCCAGCAATCTTGATTCCAGCTTATGCTTGCTTCATCCAGCCCGGCATTTCACATGATATACTCTGCATATAAGTTAAATAATCAGGGCGACATTACTTTGCCAACAAAAGTCTGTCTAGTCAAAGCTATGGTTTTTCCAATAGTCATGTATGGATGTGAGAGTTGGACCATAAAGAAAGTGGAGTGCTGAAGAACTGATGCTTTTGAACTGTGGTGTTGGAGAAGACTCTTGAGAGTCCCTTTGAAGGCAAGGAGATCCAACCAGTCCCTCCAAAAGGAAATCAGTCCTGAATATTCATTGAGAGGACTGATACTGAAGCTGAAACTCCAATACTTTAACCACCTGATATGAAGAACTGACTTACTGGAAAAGACCCTGATGCTGGGAGGAATTGGGGGCAGGAGAAAAGGGGACGACAGAGGATGAGATGGCTGCATGACATCACTGACTTGATGGACATGAGTCTAAGCAAGCTCTGGGGGTTGGTGATGGACAGGGAAGCCTGGCGTGCTGCAGTCCATGGGGTCACAAACAGTCGGACATGATTGAGCAAATGAACTGAACTGACTGAGGCAGGGTGACAATATACAGTCTTCACATACTTCTTTCCTGATTTGGAACCAGTCTGTTCCATGTCCAGTTCTAACTGTTGGTTCTTGACCTGCATATAGATTTCTCAGGAGACTGGTCAAGTGGTCTGGTATTCTGATCTCTTGAAGAATTTTCCACCATTTGTTGTGATCCACACAGTCAAAGGCTTTGGCATAATCAATAAAGCAGAAGTAGATGCTTTTCTGAAACTCTCTTGCTTTTTTGATGATCTAATGGATGTTGGCAATTTAATCTCTGGTTCCTCTGCCTTTTCTAAATACAGCTTGAACGTCTGGAAATTCGTGGTTCACGTACTGTTGAAACCTGGCTTGGAGGATTTTGAGCATTACTTTGCTAGCCTCTGATATGCTCAGTGTTCTATATAACAATTTGTTTTAACTTTGTCCAATAAGAGTTGAGGGTCAAAGAGAACCTGAAGAAGTAAAGGTAAAAAAAGAAACATGTGAGAAGTATTTATATATCTGGTTGTAATATAAGATAAACTGTTTAGTTTCACAACAAATATGACCACATTTAGAAAATTAACACATCTGTGAACATAAGTAAATCTGAGGCTGTCTTTCACTTTTACTCTTCATGGTGAGAAAGGGATCAAGACCATCCCCATGGGAAAAAAATATGCAAAAAAGCAAAATGGCTGTCTGGGAAGGCCTTACAAATAGCTGTGAAAAGAAGAGAAATGAAAAGCAAAAGAGAAAAGGAAAGATATAAGCATCTGAATGCAGAGTTCCAAAGAATAGCAAGAAGAGATAAGAAAGCCTTCTTTAGCGATCAATGCAAAGAAATAGAGGAAAAGAACAGAATGGGAAAGACTAGAGATCTCTTCAAGAAAATTAGAGATACCAAGGGGACATTTCATGCAAAGATGGGCTCGATAAAAAACAGAAATGGTATGGACCTAACAGACACAGAAGATATGAAGAAGAGGTGGCAAGAATACACAGAAGAACTGTACAAAAAAGATCTTCATGACCTGGATAATCACGATGGTGTGATCACTCATTTAGAGCCAGACATCTGGAATGTGAAGTCAAGTGGGCCTTAGAAAGCATCACTACGAACAAAGCTAGTGGAGGTGATGGAATTCCAGTTGAGCTGTTTCAAATCCTGAAAGATGATGCTGTGAAAGTGCTGCACTCAATATGCCAGCAAATTTGGAAAACTCAGCAGTGGCCACAGGACTGGAAAAGGTCAGTTTTCATTCCAATCCCAAAGAAAGGCAATGCCAAAGAATGCTCAAACTACCGCACAATTGCACTCATCTCACACGCTAGTAAAGTAATGCTCAAAATTCTCCAAGCCAGGCTTCAGCAATATGTGAACCGTGAACTCCCTGATGTTCAAGCTGGTTTTAGAACAGGCAGAGGAACCAGAGATCAAATTGCCAACATCCGCTGGATCATGGAAAAAGCAAGAGAGTTCCAGAAAAACATCTATTTCTGCTTTATTGACTATGCCAAAGCCTTTGACTGTGTGGATCACAATAAACTGTGGAAAATTCTGAAAGAGATGGGAATACCAGACCACCTAACCTGCCTCTTGAGAAATCTGTATGCAGGTCAGGAAGCAACAGTTAGAACTGGACATGGAACAACAGACTGGTTCCAAATAGGAAAAGGAGTACGTCAAGGCTGTATATTGTCTCCCTGCTTATTTAACTTATATGCAGAGTACATCATGAGAAACGCTGGACTGGAAGAAACACAAGCTGGAATCAAGATTGCCGGGAGAAATATCAATAACCTCAGATATGCTGATGACACCACCCTTATGGCAGAAAGTGAGGAGGAGCTAAAAAGCCTCTTGATGAAAGTGAAGGAGGAGAGCGAAAAAGTTGGCTTAAAGCTCAACATTCAGAAAACGAAGATCATGGCATCCGGTCCCATCACTTCATGGGAAATAGATGGGGAAACAGTGGAAACAGTGTCAGACTTTATTTTTTTGGGCTCCAAAATCACTGCAGATGGTGACTGCAGCCATGAAATTAAAAGACGCTTACTCCTTGGAAGAAAAGTTATGACCAACCTGGATAGTATATTCAAAAGCAGAGACATTACTTTGCCGACTAAGGTCCGCCTAGTCAAGGCTATGGTTTTTCCTGTGGTCATGTATGGATGTGAAAGTTGGACTGTGAAGAAAGCTGAGCGCCGAAGAATCGATGCTTTTGAACTGTGGTGTTGGAGAAGACTCTTGAGAGTCCCTTGGACTGCAAGGAGATCCAACCAGTCCATTCTGAAGGAGATCAACCCTGGGATTTCTTTGGAAGGAATGATGCTAAAGCTGAAACTCCAGTACTTTGGCCACCTCATGCGAAGAGTTGACTCATTGGAAAAGACTCTGATGCTGGGAGGGATTGGGGGCAGGAGGAGAAGGGGACGACCGAGGATGAGATGGCTGGATGGCATCACGGACTCGATGGATGTGAGTCTGAGTGAACTCCGGGAGTTGGTGATGGACAGGGAGGCCTGGCATGCTGCGATTCATGGGGTCGCAAAGAGTCGAACACAACTGAGTGACTGAACTGAACTGATAGGGATATTTTTTGGAACAACAAGTGACAGCTATTATGTCCTAAAGCTAAAATTTGTGCATTTGTGAAACTTTAGTATTTTTATCCTTTCATGCCTGTAGTCTTTCTCAGTATCACAATTTTATCATTTTCTATTCTTACTTCTACCAGCATCCTGCTGCAGTCTGGCATGAATGGGTCCTGAATCATCACTCTTTCTTAGCATCACCTAGAGATTTCCTCTGTGAGGCAGTTCAGGTGAATGTCAAATGAACACTCACCTAGAAATAAAGTAAAAATACATAAATATGCATTGAGAGCTTTCAAAATTGAACTGTAAACACCCAAACCTAAAACAGAACAGAAATATAGCAGTGCAATTTTGTAAGGGCTTTTCAAGGTCTTAGAGAAGAAATTCTCATAGAATACATATTGATTAAAATACTGACTGCCAATCAGGCTCTTCCAGAGCTATGTTAAGTTTCATCCTGTCAGTAGGTAATGGACTGATTACGGATGTAAACACATCCCCTACTTTACCACCCATTACAAACACACACACACACACACGCATGCACATGTTAAGCAGAAGTTATCAGGGCTGGTCAAAACTGTAATAGAAGTGACATTTATATTTTCTGTTGTTACTCTGCTGATTCTCCAGCATTTTTATGTTTTATAAATGTCTTCTCAGTCCAAAGCTACTAAGTTATCTCTTTCTTTCACACCTGCAATCATATTTGTTAGCACATGCTATTGACTCTACCTTTTGAATATCCTTAAAATCTGACCTCTTCTCACCTCTTCCATTCATACCTCCCTTTTCAGAATTTTGTGATAAAAAATCAGGAAAATGGAGGACTTCCCTGGTGATGCAGTGATTAAGACTTTGTCCTCCAATGCAAGAGGTGCAGGTTCAATTCCTGGTAGGAGAGTTATGATCCCACGTGCCTCAGGGCCCAAGAAACAAAACATAAAACAGAAGCAATATTTTAACAAATTCAATAAGGTCTTTTCAAAACAGAAATCAGGAAAATGGGATGGGAGGAAGTTTGTGATGTGCACGTAGTTAAAAAGAATATAGCACAAAGGGGGAAAAACTTGTCAGTGGAGAAATAGTAGATGAAGAAAAAGATTGAAAGAATTTATTATTTACTTATCTCCCTCACAACGTTTGAGTAACACAAGTAGATATTTTAATTGCTTTAACTTGGACTTGATGATACTATATATGCTGCTGGATTACGGTCCTGCTCTGTGTCTGGACTATTGCGTTCTGGCTTAGTAAAATTACTGTAGAGACTTCCTTGGTTGCTTTCAGTCATTCCCATGACTTTTATGTTCTCCTTGTATAGATTAATATATTTGAAACACTAGTCCTGCTTTCTGCCCTAAGCACCAATCCCACAATTTAACTGCCTGCACCTCAAACACAATTTCTTTAAAGTTTATTTGCTAGAGTTTCTTCTCAACTTTCTCCTGGTTTCCTGGTCCCTGTATTTACTACTTAAACAACATTGACCTTTTTTTTTTTTTTTTCACATCGATTTTGCCTGCTTCCCTCCTCTGCCCCAACTTCCAGTTTATTGCCAAAGCTTATCATTTCTGCCTTTGCATCATCACATCAGTATTGTATTGATTAGGTCCTTGCAGGAACTAGAATAACACACTCAAATTGGGCAGTTTGAAGAAAGGTTAATAAAGGTACAAATGTAATAATGGAGGGGGGGTTTCCACATCGATTTTGCCTGCTTCCCTCCTCTGCCCCAACTTCCAGTTTATTGCCAAAGCTTATCATTTCTGCCTTTGCATCATCACATCAGTATTGTATTGATTAGGTCCTTGCAGGAACTAGAATAACACACTCAAATTGGGCAGTTTGAAGAAAGGTTAATAAAGGTACAAATGTAATAATGGAGGGGGGGGCTGTTATTACCCTTAGGTTTAAAGGATGAACAAGAGAAGAAAACTTAATGGAGGGAGGAAGCTATTTGGAGACAGCTGTCTGATGAGAGCTATGGCCTTGGATCACAGCAAGACCATGCCAAGTCCTGGCAGAAGGAGCTATGGTATTCTGGGGGTTGGGGGAAGAGGGTATAAATATACTGATCTTATCCTCTTTCACTCCTGTGATGTCCAGTCAGGTCACATAATTGTCTGGACTTAATTAGATGCCAGAGAGTAAAAATAACTTTTTTTTTTTTTGTCAATAGATATAAACTTCTGGTTTCTAACACTCTGCAGAACAGGATAGGAAGGAACCACAGGGAGGCCCTGATATTATTAGTGAACAAAACCCATCATTTTGCCAAATAAATGCACAGCTCATCAGCCACTTGAATCCTCCACTGCAGACCAGGGTCCAAACTCTGATACTCATCCCAACAGCTTTGTGCAAGTGACACAGATGCCACAGCTACACCCTGGAGGTGAGTGACATAAACAGCATTGTGAAACAATCACAGGAACGGGAACCCAGGTTAAATTACTTTTAAATCCATTGTGTTCCGTTCAGTCATTTGTGGAAGGCTGAGCATAATTATGAGAATAAGTATGCTCTGTGGGGTTATTCAAATGAAACACTTTCTGGGCTAAAGCAATATATAGTTTAATGGAAAGTGAATAAACAAATAAAAAACTAAATAATGAGTGAAACAGAAACCCTAAGTAGAGCTAATTACAATTACCCATCTTCAGTTAAATGCCAGTTCTTCAAAATTTCCTGATCTCTGTTAATCTGTTCTTCCTCTCAGAGCACTGTTATAATTTCCCCCACTTGATATGCCAAGTCGTCAATTCGTATGTGATTATTTGATGAATGTCTATCTCCTGTGCTGGCCTGGAATCATGTAGGTAGAACCCATGCCTGCTTTCTTGCTCACTATTGAACCCTAAAACTTCATCCAGTGCCTGACACCTAGAAGTACTACTCAATAGAGGATCAAATGTTTCCATTATATTTTTACTACTAGTTATATAACCCTGAGGCTTCCTTGGTTGATTAAATGGTAAAGAATATGCCTATGGTACAGGAGACCCAGGTTCAATCACTGGGTCAGGAAGATCCACTGGAGAAAGAAATGGCAAACCACTCCAGTATTCTTGCCTGGAAAATCACATGGACAGAGGAGACTGGGGTTGCAAGTCCATGGGGTTGCAAGAGTTGTACATGACTTAGTAACTAAACCACCATATAACTCTGAAATAGCACCCAATGGTGGAAATGATCCAGTATTATACTGCCACTAAATTATTAGGAGACCCTGAAAATATCACTTCTTTCTCTCTCTTTGCTTGTATCTTCTCAGCACTAAAATGAGGATTAAAGCTATCTGACTCACAGGATTTCCCTGGTGGTCCAGTGGCTAAGACTCCAAGCTCACAATGCAGGATGCTCAGGTTTGATCCCTGGTCAGATAACTAGATCCCACATGCCACAACTAAGACCTGGCATAAATATATATATTTATACATGTGTGTGCATGTGTGTGTGTGTGTATATATATATATATATATTAAAGACTTTCTTTTTAATATATATGTATTATATATATTTAATATGTAAAATTAATAAATAGAAAGGACTTCCTAATGGAAATTAAGAAGTTCCTAATGGAAGTTCAAATCACAGGAAAAAAATGAAGCACTGATTAAAACAAAATGGGTAGACATAAAAAACCAATTACTAATAGAAGTGGTAAAATGGTAATAAACATGAAAATATATTAATTAACTTGTGCTTTTAAAATAATATTAACTAAATTAGACTTTTAATATAGTAAAAACAAGACTTCCTTGATGGTCCAGTAGTTGAGAATCCACTTGCTGATGCAGGGGACACAGGTTCGATCCCTGGTCTGGGAAGATCCCACATGCCAAGGGGCAACTAAACCCATGCACCACAACTACTGAGCCCGAGCGCTGTAGAGCCCATAATCTACAACAGGAGAAGCCACCACAATGAGAGCCCACACACTGCAACTTGAGAATAGCCTCTACTTGTTGCAAGTAAAGAAAGTCTGCTTGCAGCAACAAAGACCGAGCACAGCACCCCCACCACGCCAAAAATAAATAATAAATAAATAAATAGCTTTTTAAAAATCTGACTCAGCTTTATACGGTTGCTGTGCCAGTTACTATTGCCACATAACAAAATCACTTAAAACTTAGAGGTAAAATAATTATATGATGCTCATAGATTCTATTGGTCAGGAATTCAAACAGGACAGAGTACACTTTATTGTTTCTGCTCAAAGATGTTTACAGCTCACTTGGGAAGACTCAAAGGTTGGAGATGGAATTATCTGGAGGCATCTCCACTTACATATTTGACAGTTGATGGTGGTTGTTGGCTAGAATATCAGCAGGGCTGTTGGCCAGAATAACCTATGAGTGCTATTTTCCTAGTATCCCTTCAAGTGGGGTAGTTTGGACTTCCTTGCATCAGAGAAATTAAGCTCCAAGAGCAAGCATTGAAAAAAAAAACAGAAAGAATCATCTTTTATGGTCTAATTCAAAAGCCACATAGCCCCACCTACACTCCCAATTTCATCCAGGTTCAAGGTGATAGAGTTCATAGACCCTACCAATTAATGGGAGGAGTGTGACATTCACATTGTGGGAAGAGCATGGAGATTAGAAATAACGTTGTAGTATTTTTTGGATGTACACAGTTCCTTTGAAGTGGGTGCCAAGAGAAATACCAAACCATATCTCTAAGAGTTAATTTTTGTCCAAATCTAAACCCTTAGTTAACCTAATAAAATCTTTGAATTATGCATTTCTGAAGCTTCATTATTGTCTTTATTGGCACATTTATGCTGTTCCTATTGGAAATTCAAATCTCAGAGAAAAAAAATGAAGCACTGATTAAAACAAAATGGATACACATAAATAACAAATTAGAAGTGGGGGGAAAGGTTAATAAACATGAAAAAATTAAATTATGCAAATAAAACAATAAGATGATTTTTATCTGCCAGATTAACCTACAAATTACAATGTCGGCAAAGACTCTATCCCAACTGCTGGTAGGAGGTTGTATTAATTATCTACTGATGTGTAACAGATTATCCCCAGATGTAGCAAGTTAAAACAACAATTATTTATCATCTTACTCGGTTTCTAGGGGTCGAGAATCCAGCAGTGGCTTAGCTGGCTGGTTCTGGCACGGAAGTTCCAATGAGTGGCCATCAAAGTATTGGCCGCAGTCATCTGAAGGCTAGCCCGGGGCTGGAGGGTCTGCTTGCAAGATAACTCACTCATGTAGCTGTTCACTGGAGGACTCATGTCCTTGCTGGCTCTTGACGGGAGACCTGAGCTCCTTGCCACATGAACCACTTTTCAAGGTTGCATAAGTGTTCTCATGATATGGCATCTGGCTTCCCCTAGAACGTGGGATTTAAGAGAGAACAAAGTAGATGCCACAAAGATGTCTTTCATGACAAGCCGTAAAACATTTCCATTATAAAATACTGATTTACACAGGTCAAGCCAATTCATTTTAGAAGGAACTATATACACAAAGGCATAATAACAGGAAGTAGGTATATTTGGTGTAATCACCAATAAAGTGGTATGATCACTTTGGATAGCAATTTTATATTATGTATCAAAAGCCTTAAAAATGTTTCATAGCACAAAGTTGACTTTCCAAGTATGTTTGTTCCAGGAATGATTAAACAAATAAACAGCCTATGGCAACCCACTCCAGTGTTCTTGCCTGGAGAATCCCAGGGATGGGAGCCTGGTGGGCTGCCATCTGTGGGGTTATGCAGAGTCGGACAAGACTGAAGCAACTTGGCAGCAGCAGCAGCTTCAATTCTAAGAATTGCTCTAAGGAAATAATAAGATGGAGCTGACAAAGATTTATATACCAAGATGATAATGATGCATGAATTATTGCAGGGATCAAGGGGAAATAAAGTAAATGTACAAATAACAGAATCATCAAATAAATTATAACACACTGTATCTTGATTGGTTTTGCAGTTATTAATAATTACATTTTTGAAGTTTAGTGAGATGTTCCTGATACAATGTTAAGCAGAAAATAAATGCAGGATAAAAAATAATTAATATGATCTCAATTAGCTGCATTCACAAGTGAAAATAAAGAAAAGGAAATACAGCTAAGTGTTAAAGATAGTTATTTCCAGGTTGTATGTTTAGCTTTTCTGTCTTCCTTCTACTTCTCACATTTTCAAATTGCCCATATCTCAAGTACACTATTTCTATAAGCAGAAATAGTACCTATTTAAATGTTCATTTATTGCTTTGCCTTCTCATTCACTTTCTTTTCAATGCTCATGCAACCCTACACGTTCTTGTCAAAAAAGACATAGCTCAAGTTTTACACTTTTTTATTACGTTAACATCTAAATATTATGCTGCTGCTGCTGCTGCTAAGTCACTTCAATCATGTCCGACTCTGTGTGACCCCATAGACGGCAGCCCACCAGGCTCTCCGTCCCTGGGATTCTCCAGGCAAGAACACTGGAGTGGGTTGCCATNGAGAATCATCTTTTATGGTCTAATTCAAAAGCCACATAGCCCCACCTACACTCCCAATTTCATCCAGGTTCAAGGTGATAGAGTTCATAGACCCTACCAATTAATGGGAGGAGTGTGACATTCACATTGTGGGAAGAGCATGGAGATTAGAAATAATGTTGTAGTATTTTTTGGATGTACACAGTTCCTTTGAGGAGGGTGCCAGGAGAAATGCAAAACCATATCTCTAAGAGTTAATTTTTGTCCAAATCTAAACCCTTAGTTAACCTAATAAAATCTTTGAATTATGCATTTCTGAAGCTTCCTTATTGTCTTTATTGACACATTTATGCTGTTCCTATTGGAAATTCAAATCTCAGAGAAAAAAAATGAAGCACAGATTAAAACAAAATGGATACACATAAATAACAAATTAGAAGTGGGGGGAAAGGTTAATAAACATGAAAAAATTAAATTATGCAAATAAAACAATAAGATGATTTTTATCTGCCAGATTAACCTACAAATTACAATGTCGGCAAAGACTCTATCCCAACTGCTGGTAGGAGGTTGTATTAATTATCTACTGATGTGTAACAGATTATCCCCAGATGTAGCAAGTTAAAACAACAATTATTTATCATCTTACTCGGTTTCTGGGGGTCGAGAATCCAGCAGTGGCTTAGCTGGCTGGTTCTGGCACGGAAGTTCCAATGAGTGGCCATCAAAGTATTGGCTGCAGTCATCTGAAGGCTAGCCCGGGGCTGGAGGGTCTGCTTGCAAGATAACTCACTCATGTAGCTGTTCACTGGAGGACTCAGGTCCTTGCTGGCTCTTGACGGGAGGCCTGAGCTCCTTGCCACATGAACCACTTTTCAAGGTTGCATAAGTGTTCTCATGATATGGCATCTGGCTTCCCCTAGAACGTGGGATTTAAGAGAGAACAAAGTAGATGCCACAAAGATGTCTTTCATGACAAGCCGTAAAACATTTCCATTATAAAATACTGATTTACACAGGTCAAGCCAATTCATTTTAGAAGGAACTATATACACAAAGCATAATAACAGGAAGTAGGTATATTTGGCGTAATCACCAATAAAGTGGTATGATCACTTTGGATAGCAATTTTATATTATGTATCAAAAGCCTTAAAAATGTTTCATAGCACAACGTTGACTTTCCAAGTATGTTTGTTCCAGGAATGATTAAACAAATAAACAGCCTATGGCAACCCACTCCAGTGTTCTTGCCTGGAGAATCCCAGGGACGGGAGCCTGGTGGGCTGCCATCTGTGGGGTTATGCACAGTCGGACACGACTGAAGCAACTTAGCAGCAGCAGCAGCTTCAATTCTAAGAATTGCTCTAAGGAAATATTAAGATGGAGCTGACAAAGATTTATATACCAAGATGATAATAATGCATGAATTATTGCAGGGATCAAGGGGAAATAAAGTAAATGTACAAATAACAGAATCATCAAATAAATTATAACACACTGTATCTTGATTGGTTTTGCAGTTATTAATAATTACATTTTTGAAGTTTAGTGAGATGTTCCTGATACAATATTAAGCAGAAAATAAATGCAGAATAAAAAATAATTAATATGATCTCAATTAGCTGCATTCACAAATGAAAATAAAGAAAAGGAAATACAGCTAAGTGTTAAAGATAGTTATTTCCAGGTTGTATGTTTAGCTTTTCTGTCTTCCTTCTACTTCTCACATTTTCAAATTGCCCATATCTCAAGTACACTATTTCTATAAGCAGAAATAGTATCTATTTAAATGTTCATTTATTGCTTTGCCTTCTCATTCACTTTCTTTTCAATGCTCATGCAACCCTACACGTTCTTGTCAAAAAAGACATAGCTCAAGTTTTACACTTTTTTATTACGTCAACATCTAAATATTATGCTGCTGCTGCTGCTGCTAAGTCACTTCAATCATGTCCGACTCTGTGTGACCCCATAGACGGCAGCCCACCAGGCTCTCCGTCCCTGGGATTCTCCAGGCAAGAACACTGGAGTGGGTTGCCATTTTCTTCTCCAATGCATGAAAGTGAAAAGTGAAAGTGAAGTCGCTCAGTCATGTCTGACTCTTCGAGACCCCATGGACTGCAGCCCACCAGGCTCCTCTGTCCATGGGATTTTCCAGGCAAGAGTTGGAGTGGAATTATGTACATGGAGAACAAACTAAATTTCTTATCTTAACATGTATGATCACTAGAGAGTCAGCAATCTACATAGTAATTTATCAAATTATATTTAAATTGCTATTAATATTATAAATTGGGGCTGGTTTTTACTTGCTTGTCACAAAATCATCTACTCCAGAAAATATTGCTATTAAAACCATAGAAATCACTGTTTGAAAAAATATACAATGAATACCATTTGGAGATGAACAGACTTTTTTCCTTTTCTTTCTTTTCCTTTCTCTAGATAATTATAGTAGCTTTAGACTTTACAAATAATTAGCCTGGTGTTTTATGTCCCAGTAATTTTGAAGTTCACTTTGTCTGTCCTGTCTACATGTTATGGTCACTAAAATCTTTCACCCAGAAACTAAATCTTTTTACAAATGGTGTCTTAAGACACATATTCCTGCATGGAAACTAAATAATTTGATTATATAAGTAAGGTAACACAAGCAAGAGTTAAATAACCAACAGTACTCCCAAAGCAAATTTTGAAAGCCCTTGAAAGAAGAGGCTTTTTCCTCAAAGACCAGCCTCTTTCATCAAGGGTCTTTAATATTCTTGTCCTTCTTTGCAAATAACCACAAAAAAAGAACTTGAACCTTTGCACTAAAATATTCAACATGCCCCAAACATCTCAATGAAACAAATGAAAAACTCAAATAAAATTTAAAATAAGAGTTTTCATGTTCCATTACACACTAATAAGGCCATTTCTGTTCTTGTTTAAAAATTGATTAAAATCAACCCATCCTTATTGAAATAAATATACCCTTGCTATAGCCTCCTCATTTGAAAAGAATAATATGCTTCAAACTAAGAACAAAGTTAAAAGAAATTATAATTGGAATAAAAGCAATAAAATATTTTTATACATTCATTTCAAAGTCATTAATATTTTATCTCCCCATAATTAAACTCAGAACAAGAAGTTCATTCAAATATATTAATTAAAATGCTCTACGCTTCTATCAGTGTTGATTAGCTATTAATACAAATATGTTAGCAGTTTTTATAAAGTAACAAAAATTTACCCCCAAAGAAGAAGGAAACACATATTTAATAACAGATGCCAAATATGAAATTATTCTCTCTTTAAAATTCACCACTTAAAGACCAAGAACTGGAGAAATGATAAATATACTTTTCTCTATGGGTTTTTTTTCTGTCTTCAAACATAAGGACTGAGGACTCATTACAGAGAAGCTGAAAACAGGCTATAGTAAGTTACCCAAAAGCTGCTTGGCAAAGTGCCCATCTTATAGAGGAAAATGGGTGGGTTTTGTTACAAAACGTACAATCAGCTAATCTAATATATAGAGAAGTCCTCATTTGGATTCGGTATTTAGTATGAATCAATCAATCACATATTTATAGGTGCAAATCATAAATCTGATAAACTAACATCTCAAAATACAAAATTTATATCTAGAAAATAGAAGCACCTGTCATTTTAAAGGCATTTAAATAGATTGAAGTTATCTCTGCTCTTTTGAAAGCAAATCAAGTAAGGAAATTTTTTAATTTACCTACCATCATTCTATTTTAAAAGTGTATTATCTATCCTTAACTCAAGCTATATGCTATGTTGAAGAATTAAATGCTACCCACAGGTTAGAGATGGTGCTGTCTTTCCTCATATACAAAACAGAATTTCCAAATCCTATCTAAATTCCTTCACAAACATGCCTTGTACCCTTCTGAGAGTCATTGGGATTTAGCAGTTAAGAACAGAGCCTGGAGTCAAGGATGATTATAATAATACATAGCCCATAGAGAGTTTTTTCAAGGAACCAATGAATGATATAATAAAGAGCTTAGAAAAGGGTCTGTCACATCACAAGTGCTCTGCATTAGCTTTTTCAAAATTTCTGTTCTTGTTGACACAATTTGTTCACCAAAACTTCTTGTATTACTATGAATCCTCACTAACGTGACCTGCTACCCACACATAAATAATAAAATTCCATATCTGGGATGTTCTTTTGGGTCTTTTGTCATTCACTGTCCAGAATTTCTGTATTTCAGGGTGTAATTCCTACATAAATGTGAGATAATATCATACCTAACTTTTAGCAATCTCAAACAATTAGCCTGCTTCTCTGAGGATCAGGATTGTGTTTTACTCGTCTTTTATCAGAGCTGCTGCCAGACACATAACAAGCACTACATAGAATTGACTTGAATATTTATGATCCCTGTCTAAGCCGATATCATCATACTAGCACATTAGCATCTTGCAACTCATGAGAAAAAAAAAAAAAAGAGGGAGGAAACTCTGGTGGGAAACTCATGAAAAAGTGCACAAAACATACTAGTTGATTACCCAAGTTTTGTCTTCAGAGCAAGAGGAACATAGCAGAGCAAACACGGGGACTGGGAGGCCTGGCAACTGTCTTGGTGTCCCGTAGGGAATTTCTGTGGTTGGGATTTCACCTGGAAGTGTTACACTAACCCCTGTCCAAGGTGTGAGACAGTGATTTCAGCGGCAGCTGAAATGTTACTACTGTAATTTATTGCTGTCCAATGACTAGGTTGTCAGATTTTCTTTTTCTTTCCATTATTTGGGTTGTATTTAAGCAAACGGATTAGAAGAATTTCGAGTATTGTGAAGCCAGACCTTGGGGTTCTGTCAGTGTCCTGTCCACAGCCCCCGCAGAACACCTCAACCACTACCCACAGGCCCACCCAAAGATGAGGCATTCTCTCTAATCTGAAGAGGTGGAGACACAACAGTGCTTCCCCCCAGTAAGTCCCTCCCAGTGTCTTTCCACATAACACCTTCAGGAGGTCTTTTCAGGACAGTCTTAATTTGCTAGAGTGTTCAGATTGCATCAAAAAGGTAAATGGCAGATAAAGCCAAAATTATATCTTACTCGAGGTATCTTATGATGGAAGGTTTGTGTAAATAACTAACAGATATGGAATTTTTAAAAAAGAAAACATTGCCGCAGAATATACGTCTTGAGAGTCCCTTGGACTGCAAGGAGATCCAACCAGTCCATCCTAAAGGAAATCAGTCCTGAATATTCACTAGAAGGACTGAGACTGAAGCTGAAACTCCAATACTTTGTCCACCTGATGCAAAGAACTGACTCCTTGGAAAAGACCCTAATGCTGGGAAAGATTGAAGGCAGGAGGAGAAGAGGACGACAGAGGATGAGATGGTTGGATGTCAACCAGTCCATCCTAAAGGAAATCAGTCCTGAATATTCACTGGAAGGACTGAGGCTGAAGCTAAAACTCCAATACTTTGTCCACCTGATGCAAAGAACTGACTCCTTGGAAAAGACCCTAATGCTGGGAAAGATTGAAGGCAGGAGGAGAAGAGGACGACAGAGGATGAGATGGTTGGATGGCATCACTGACTCAATGGACGTGAGTGTGAGTAAATTCCGGGAGTTGGTGATGGACAGGGAAGCCTGGCATACTGTGGTTCATGGGGTCACAAAGAGCTGGACACAACTGAGCAACTGAACTGACTGAACTGACTGATAGGTCCTTAAGCCGTAATTGCTATTCCTCTGTCCAGACAACCATGTAGCCACATCCATTCCTAGAAGGCTCTGGAGCCACCACTTCAATTATGTGCATTTCAATAATATATATTAAGACTATCAGTTCAGTTCAGTTCAGTCGCTCAGTCGTGTCTGACTCTTTGCGACTCCATGAATTGCAGCACGCCAGGGTTCCCTTTCCATCACCAACTCCCAGAGTTTACCCAAATACCTCTCTGTTATTTTTAGCATTTGTTTTCCCTTCTTTACAACTGCTTGCTGTTTTATTTTCCTCTTGGCCACCTATATTCCCTTCATGTCTTCTACTCTTTTAAAAGTGTTGAACTATGGAAACATCCCTGTGAAGCCCAGATGGAACTGAAGGAGGGGACTGTCCAATAAGTGGCTTCATTATGGGAAGATAAGGAGGACAGTCAGCCTCACAGGAGGCCTGCAGGGAGAAGATGCAGAGCAGCAAATGTAAGGAGAAGGCTTAGCTAGCGCCACCAGGGATGGAGATTTCATCTCAGTGAGTTGAAAGAGACATGCAGAGCATCAAATGAGGAGGAAACCATGAATGTCATATTAAAAAGTCTGATCACTCCAGGAAATGCATAAAAGGGGATTAAAGACAGGATAGAGCCCACTTTCTGGAAGTGGAGCTGGATAGGAACCACCGAATCCTGCCATCAGCTAAGACATCAGGCCCAATTCCCAACTGCCATGGGCAAAAGTGGCCCAGAGATGGGAAAGAGGAAGCACCTGTTCCTTCATAGATGATGACCAGACAGCAGCCTGACCCCCCATAGGGGAGATTCAGTGTAAGGAGCGTGAGCAATGGCCATCCTCCAGCAACAGCAGCAGACAGCCTGGCGGGCTTGTGTGGGAGATGTCCCCTGTGCCTGCAGTTTCAAACTCTGCTCTTTAAACTGGGAAAAGAGCATTTATCTTTTAATCTCAAGTCCACCTCATGGATAAGGTGCCCTTCCACTCTGCCCTGGTAGTAGTCATATTGACGTTATCTATTTGTTTATCAGTTCAGTAGACTGGGAGTCCCTGGAGGATATACATTTTTTTTTTTTCACCTAGATATCCCCACAAATACCTTACACATTGTGCTCAGTACTTACACATTGACAAGCAGTGAGTAAATCAACAAACGAAAGAATAAAAGGATGAAGGCATCCTTGAGTATCTGTGGCACTGACAGAGAGACGACCAGCTGTGGGGACCCTGCTTGGGACTGAGGGCTTTGGCGGATGGGATGAAACAATAATATGGAATCCTGCCATCACACTGAGCCTGAGCCAGGTACAGGGCTGCCTGCCAGACACTAAGCACATCGCAAACACAGGGACCGCACTCAGACACATGCACCACCTCTGATAACAATGACTTCTCAAGGAAGAAAAATCTCTCCTCTTCTTCCTGCCTCCAACCAGAGTTAAGGAGTAACTCCTCCATACTCTTTTATATCTCAATAAATGGCAATCTCTCTGACTAAGTGCTCAGGTGAAAGCCTCAGTCTTGCTGGTCTTTTCACTTAACATCATTCAGTTTAACAGAGACCTATCAGCTCATCCTTCAAAATAGATCCTAAATCAAACCACTTTACTGCCTCAATGCTATAGTTACCTGTCCTTTGCACAGAGGTTGTTAAATAACTGGTTTCCCTTTTCTCTTTCTCATTTTATATCATTTATTTCTTTATATAGTCAAATTTCTGCACTGCAGAGTCATTCCCTTAAAGGAAATCTGACAATGTTTCTCTTCTAGTGGAAACCTTGTCTTGGATTCTAAAATCATACTAAGTAAAAGCCGGAGTCATGACTGGTCTAAAAGCCCTATACCATCTGTACCTTTAGTTCAGTTCAGTCGCTCAGTTGTGTCCGACTCTTTGCGACCCCATGAACTGCAGCACGCCAGGCCTCCCTGTCCATCACCAACTCCCGGAGTTCACTCAAACTCATGTCCATCAAGTCGGTGATGCCATCAGCCATCTCATCCTCTGCCGTCCCCTTCTCTTCCTGCCCCCAATCCCTCCCAGCATCAGAGTCTTTTTCAATGAGTCAACTCTTTGCATGAGGTGGCCAAAGTACTGGAATTTCAGCTTTAGCATCAGTCCTTCCAAAGAAATCCCACGGCTGATCTCCTTCACAATGGACTGGTTGGATCTCCTTGATGTCCAAGGGACTCGCAAGAGTCTTCTCCAACACCACAGTTCAAAAGCATCAATTCTTCAGCACTCANATTCTGCCTTATTGTCTTTGTATCTTGGTCCCAATATTGCTTTCTCAGTGAGTCCATTCCTGCTCATCCACATAAAAATTGCAACCATCAATCCCAGTACTCCTTATTTTGCTTTTTTGCTTAATTTTGTTTTCACAGCTCTTATTACCTTCTGACAATGACACGTTCAAAACTGTATTGAAAGTGAAAGTGTTAGTTGCTCATTTGTGTCTGATGCTTTACAACCCCCATGGACTGTAGCCCATCAGGCTCCTCTGTCCATGGAATTCTCCAGGCAAGAATACTGGAGTGGGTTGCCACTGCCTTCTCCAGGAGATCTTCCTGACACAGGGATCAAACCCAGGTCTCCTGCATTGCAGGCAGAGTCTTCAGCATTTGAGCCACCAGAGAAGCTCTGCTCTGTGTTTTTTTGTATTGTCTCTCCAGACTAGAAGATAAGCACGGTGGGGAATCTCGTTTGTTATGTTCTCTGCTGTATCCTCGGCTCCAAGGTTTGTGCTTGGCATTTAGTAGTTCCTGAATAATAATTATAATAATATAATTATGCTAAAATAATTATGATAATAGTAGTGATAATTTGTGGAATGAAAGAATTTACCACTTCCACAGACTTTAAAGTGAAAGAGGAGAGTGAAAAAGCTGGCTGAAAGCTCAGCATTCAAAAAATGAAGATCATGGCATCTGATCCTATCACTTTATGGCAAATAGATGGGGAAACAGTGGAGACAGTGATAGAATTTATTTCCTTGGGCTTCAAGATCACTGCAGATGGTGACTGCAGCCATGAAATTAAAAGACGCTTGCTTCTTGGAAGGAAAGCTATGACCAAGTTAGACAGCATATTAAAAAGCAGAAACATTACTTTGCTGACAAAGGACCATCTAGTCAAAGCTGTGGGTTTTCCAGTAGTCATGTATGGATGGGAGAGCTGGACCAAAAAGAAGGCTGAGCATCAAAGAATTGATGCTTTTGAACTGTGGTGTTGGAGAAGACTCTTGAGAATCCGTTGGACTGCAAAGAGATCCAACCAGTCCATCCTAAAGGAAATCAGTCCTGAATATTCATTGGAAGGACTGATGCTGAAGCTGAAGCTCCAATACTTTGGCCACCAGAGACGAAGAACTGACTTATTGGAAAAGACCCTGATGCTGGGAAAGATTGATGGCAGGAGGAGAAGGGGATGACAGAGGATGAGATGGTTGCATGGCATCATCGACTCGATGGACATGAGTTTGAGCAAGTTCCGGGAGTTGGTGATGGACAGGGAAGCCTGGCGTGCTGCAGTCCATGGGATCACAGAGTCGGCACTACTGAGTGACTGAACTGAACTGCAGGACTTTAAAATCAAGGTAGGAAGACAGATACCTATATCATCTCCCTACAAGACACAGATACAAGAGTTATGGAAGCAAAGAAAACGGATTTATTCTGCCCGTAAACTTAGAGGCTTTACAATGGGGACAATCTTAGACCTGGGCACTGAAGAACAAGTAAGAGTTTTAAGGTGTAAAGAGGCATAGCACTACTGAGTGACTGAACTGAACTGCAGGACTTTAAAATCAAGCTAGGAAGACAGATAACTATATTATCTCCCTACAAGACACAGATACAAGAGTTATGGAAGCAAAGAAAACTGATTTATTCTGCCCATAAACCTAGAGGATTTACAATGGGGACAATCTTAGACCTGGGCACTGAAGAACAAGTAAGAGTTTTAAGGTGTAAAGAGGCATTCTAGGGGAAAAAAGACTAGCACAGACAAGGGCTTGGAAGCAGGAATATTGTGACATTTGGGAAAACCTGAGGAATCTGAGGGATAGATATGTGTGTACATACTTGAAATGGGGATATTAGGCTAAAATGTTAGGTTAGTCTAAATGTGTTCAGTATTGTAACACATTTTGATTCTACACTGTTGGCAGTGGAGAAACCTGGCAGTCTTTAGAAGTGTCCCAGTGTGCAAGAATGAAAGATAAACTTGGTGAAATGTATAGAAGACTGAGAGCAAGTGGCAGGGAACTTGGTGAGAGGCTCTTCATGACAGAGCAGATGAATAAGCTGATCTAAGACCATTCAACAGGGACTCATATGGACAAATCTACTTGGGCACAAAGATAGCATCTAAATTGCTTGCTTATCTCTAAATGGCAAGGGAGAGAGGTCCGCATAAATGTGGTTAACCCTTCAGACCAGACAGATTGTAGGAACTTTGACTTTGTTAAACCTAAGACCTCTGTACCTGCATCTATGTGAAAACTGCTTCTAATGTTTTCCATGGCCATTACGGCAAGGGTCTCAAAGTCTGTATCTCAACGTATTCTTGTGAAGATATTTTTAAAATTATTGGCTACATTGGGTCTTAGCTGTGGCACGGCAGCTCTCCAATTGCAGAGCAAGGGCTTAGTTGCTTCGTGGCATGTGGGATCTTAGTTCCCCAGCCAGGGAACTTGAGTCCCCTTGCATTGAAATGTGGAATCCTAACCACTGGAACATCAGGGAAGGCCCTCATGAAGATATTATCTTACGAACAAGAGCAGACATTGGCATTCAAGCTACTAAATATTGAATCGACAAATGGTTTGATTTTGAGTTTGATTCCAGATTCACTGGGCCTACTTGTTCTCTCTGAAGTGAACACTATGATCTGTGAATGATTTCTGTCATTACTGATTTTATTCCATGCATTGATTTATTCAATAAATTTTTTTTATTGAATGCCCTTAACACTCACTTTGTAAGGTCCTACGAGGAATACAATTCCGACTGATACTTAGAGAAAAGCATTTGAGTTACTGTGCCTATTTATCATTGCCTCAGCCCATTACAAGCATCCCCCTAAAAAAAGTGATAATAAAAACTCACGAGTCTTGCAAATAATAATTGTGGTAGGATTGGTTCTCTGGCAGTAAAACATTTGTGCGTATGTTGACTTTCTAAACCTGAGTAGCATCATTTCCAAAAGATGATCTTTTGGTTTCTGTTGACTCTGAATGCTCTAAAATTTAGCTTGTGAAGCTGGATTTACTAAGTTGTGTGCGTATGTGCTTATGTCCTGGCTAAGCCCAGAACTGATGAGAAACTAGGCTGCAGCCAAGTGGGTACTAAGAGACGAAAACCAGGACTTTCCCAGTGGTCCAATAATTGACTCCCTGCTTCCATGGCAGGGGGCACGGGTTTGATTCCTGTTGGGGGAACTAAGATCCCACATGCTTCATGGTATGGCCAAATAAATAAATAAATAAATAAAAAGGACACCAAGACCATCCATGAATTTTTAACTGACACAATGCATTTATCCTTCTAGAGAGTAAAAATCGGAAACAACCTTATTTTTGTAATGATAGATGCTGTTTCTTATTAATGATATTTCTCTGTTTGACACATATGTACATAAATAGCAAAGAAAGGTAAAAACCCAGCCTTACTAGGGAACTGCATGTATGAAAAATCCTCTAACGTAAAACATAATGATGAATGTGTCTTGTCCTAGCACTTGGGAAATTGGTGATCTAAAGCATCTGAGCCTGGATTGTAATCCCTCTGTGAGTTCATTTCACACTGAGCAGTAGAACACAATAAAATATACTTGACTAAATTCTGGACATTGATGGTATTTCATTCTTGTGGGTGTTTTTAGCTTCACTGGACCTAGAAATAGTCTTGTTCTAAGAGTGTAAATAACAGTCTTCTCATGTCCTTTTCATCCTTTGTATTTCAGTTTGCAGCATCCCTTCTCAGCTTCTATATCAGCTTCTCTTTCTTTCTCCATCTTCCCCAGCACATGCTGCGTACTCTGAACTAGGAGTCTTGAACTTAGCTATCTTCATCATCACATGATACATGCCTACAGATATTTCTCTTTTGGATTTATTTTCTATAGTCATTAAATCAAAAAGCCTCTGTATCCTTACGGGTACTTACTTTTAGTTTTATTTGGAAGAAATATGGTTCTAAAAAGTTAGGCAAAACATTTTTTTTCAGTGGTCTTAAGCCTTCTGAAGAAATAGGAAAGTAGAGGAGGCATACTTATTTTCATCTAAACAAATAAAAAAATACTCTCCATAGAAAAGTGAGCTTGTTTATGTATTTTCTTATTAATTTGAAGAAAATGGGATACTTTTATATTTTGTTTTGAGAGGACTTTTGATATTTCCAACAAAATAGGTGATCATTGATGTGAAAGTGTGAGCAAAACATATGTACTGGCCTCTGATACTGTCCACAAATGTGGTATTTTAGAGTGCCTACGCTGAGATTGTTGTTGCAGTTGCTAAGTCATGTGCAACTCTTTTCTGACTCCATGGACTGTAGCCCATCAGGCTCCTCTGTCCATGGGATCTGCCAAGCAAGAATGCTGGAGTGGGTTGGGATTTCCTTCTCCAGGGGTTCTTCCCAACCATGGGATTGAGCCTGCATCTCCTATATTGGAGGGTAGATTCTTTACTGCTGAGCCAGCAGGGAATGTTTGAAAGTCATCATTTAAGACTATTCTCAATCTATGAACATACCAGTTGGTATTGGTTGAGGGTATGCAGAGATACCTAGTCCTTGGTTTCCTACAGTTGTAGACCACTTGGAAGGACGTGTGTGGGTCTGCAAAAGTCTCCAAAGCACTGGTCCTAGAGATCAATTAATCATGGAATTTCTGATTTCTCTATTGCAAGACCACCAGAAAGTGGTGCTTTAGATGATGTTAATTTTCTGTAGAAATTGCCACAAAGAACTAAAAAATATGTCTTAGGGTATTGTTTTTTAGAAGATTGTTATATTAAAATAAAAAAAAGCCACATGGACTATATTTTTGAGGATACACATATTTAGCACATTCATTATGTTGTTAAATACTCTTAATGAAGTTATTGGCAGGAGACTCTCCTGAAAATAAGAAGCAAATTGGTAGCAATTATTTTCTTTCTTTCTCATTTCATGGATAATTTTGTTACTTTTTTTTGTGGGCAGTCAAATGTTAGATTTTGTGCCTAACTGATCTGATATCAAAAATTTAAAAACATATTTTCTTCAAATGGCTGGCATTTTTATAAAGGCAGTATACTTTAAAAAATTCCTTTAAAAAATATGCTTTCAAGATTTCCATGGAAATGGTAGGATTGAGAAAAATACCTATTTGGCTTTTTTTCCCCCTTTGACATTATAATGACTTTATAATGAAGCCGCATATTGACTTTGTAATGAAGCTACATAATGCTGATATTTGCCAAGGGATAATATAAGAATGGATCTTTTCACATCTTTGAAAATATAAAAGTTGCTTGAAATATTTTCTATCCAAAAACCTTCTCTTGACCCCTCATTTCCCACCAGATATTCTCCAATTTCTTTACATCCTTCACTAGCAAACTTTTAAAAAATGCTGGTGAGTGCCTTCTGTCTTCNCATAACGCTGATATTTGCCAAGGGATAATATAAGAATGGATCTTTTCACATCTTTGAAAATATAAAAGTTGCTTGAAATATTTTCTATCCAAAAACCTTCTCTTGACCCCTCATTTCCCACCAGATATTCTCCAATTTCTTTACATCCTTCACTAGCAAACTTTTAAAAAATGCTGGTGAGTGCCTTCTGTCTTCTCATTCTCTACAAAACCCCCTTCAGTAGGGCTTCTTTTTATTTTCAAATTTAGACTGCATGGGATCTTAGTTGTAGCCTGTGGGGTTTTGTAGTTGTGGTGTGCAGGCTTAGTTGCCCTGTGGTATGTGGAATCTTAGTTTCTCAACCAGGGATTGAACTCACATTCGCTGCATTGGAAGGCATCTTCTTAGCCACTGGACCACCAGGGAAGTCCCAACCTCAATACATTTGTTTTCCAGTGAACAAACAAGAAAGAGTAGATGATTTTTCGTGTATTGGTATGGAAGTGTTTAATTTTCTTACTTAAAATGTATAAAATGCTGGTTGTGGTTCTATGAAGAGTCTTTTTGCCTTCCTGGGTGGCTCAGTGGTAAAGAGTCCGCCTGCAATGTAGGAGACGTATGTTTAGTCCCTGGGTCGGGAAGATCCCCTGGAGAAGGACACGGCAACCCGTTCCAGTATCCTTGGCTGGAGAATTCCATGGACAAGAGGAGTCTGGCAGGTTACAGTCCATGGGGTCACAAAAGAGTCAGACGTAATTTAGCAACTGAGTAACACCAACAACATGACTCTATACCCTGAGAATTCTTTACTCCTTTGCTGAGCTCGTTCACGGTAATGGAAGGTTCGTTCTAAATGGTTTTACTAGAAGAAACTCTTCCTAGTAAGAGACTTGAACTTCTACTGGAAAACTGATCCATCACTGTAGAGAAACGTAACTGCTGTGAAATTTCCTCTAAACATCTTTGAAGATGTCTCCCAATAGTGGGAGATCCGGGCCTGAGCAAGACCAGTACCATTTGGTCATGTCTTCACAAGAACAGGATTTCTTTTTGACTCCTCTTAATTATTTTCTGGACTTTAGTGGGAGAAAGAAATGGCAACCCACTCCAGTGTTCTTGCCTGGAGAATCCCAGGGACGGGGGAGCCTGATGGGCTGCCGTCTATGGGGTCACACACACGACTGAAGTGACTTAGCAGCAGCAGCAGCAGGAATAATTTAGGAGAAGGCAGTGGCATCCCCCTCCTGTGCTCTTGCCTGGAAAATCCCATGGACGGAGGAGCCTGGTGGGCTGCAGTCCATGGGGTCGCTAAGAATCTGACATGACTGATCGACTTCACTTTCACTTTTCACTTTCATGCACTGGAGAAGGAAATGGCAACCCATTCCAGTGTTTTTGCCTGGAGAATCCCAGGGATGGAGGAGCCTGGTGGCTACCGTCTATGGGGTCGCCCAGAGTTGGACACGACTGAAGCGACTTAGCAGCAGCAGCAGTTTTGTAGAATCATTACTTTTATATTTTATGGGTTGGAGTGCTGGGAGTAAGCTGTTCTAAAGCAAGGATATATTGGAAATGTTTCCTCTGTGGCCAAAATTGTTCAAACTTGACTTTGGAGTCAATGTATTTACTGGATATTCTGTGCTTATCAAAATCACTTGCAGCCAAAATAAAATGTCAATCAGAGTCATACATTATACTGCTAGAAATCCAAGATTTCATTGGATTTTTGTGATGTATATCTCATCATGGTCCAGTTTGACAGAAATTAAATTAAATCTGTCATTTCAAATAAATCCAGAAGATGGAAAATCTAGATAATTTTTAATACATGAAAAAGATACATTCTTCACTAGCAGTACATGCCATGGTCAAAATAAATAAATAAATTTAAAGATGCATCACGGACTCGATGGACGTGAGTCTGAGTGAACTCTGGGAGATGGTGATGGACAGGGAGGCCTGGCGTGCTGCGATTCATGGGGTCGCAAAGAGTCGGACATGACTGAGCGACTGAACTGAACTGAGATTAAAATTGCTTTCAGTAAACGATATCATTAAAGCTAATGACAGTTAAACAGCAGTGTCATAATGGAATAGATATTACTATAGGAAGATGATTAAAATTCTCCAAATGAGCTTTATAAATTATGAGATTAATGTAAAAATTAGGGTTATATGCTATTTCATCGTTGAAACTATTCCATGTTTAGCAGGCAGGGTATTTATTAGACTTTCTTGTAATATATCATAAGCATTGCTTAGAATGACCAAAATATCATAATGAGACTTTTAATTTTGAAGACTACAAAGAGTAGTTACATCATTCAATTAAAATTTTTTTCAAAAAGTCCATGTAATATTGAAGCATCAGGAGACTTTCCTGGTAGTCCAGTGGTTAAGACTTTGCCTTCCAATGCAGGTGGTGTGGGTTCAAGCTCTTGTCAGGGAGCTAAGATTCTATATGACTCATGGCCAAAAACCAAAAGGTAAAACAGAAGCAATATTGTAACAAACTCAAAGAAGGCTTTGAAAATGGTCCACATTAAAAAAAGCTTTTCAAAAAGACAGTCAAACCAAGCCAAAAAAAAAAGAGAGAGAGAGAGAGAGAAAGATTAGTTACAAAAGGAAATATAATCGTTATAAATGGAATATTATATATTCCTATTATACTGTTAAAAAAGTTCCATAAAACTGTATCTTTTTTAACTTAAAATAGCTATGAGATTAAAAAATTAAAAAAAAAGAAATATGAACATCCTGAAACATAAATCACATTTTTCAGCCTTTATCTAAATCCAAATATATTTTTATAAGCATAAGCATAAGTGACTTGCAATTTAAAATATTTATGATTTTCACTTAAAATAATGTATTTTTCACATCTTGCTGTATACTCTCCATGAACACCATTTTAAATAATCACTTAATATTCCCTTTGGTGGATTGCTTAACTACTTTTTTTCATACTGAATTCAATCACAATCTGTTTCCTTCCTGAGAAGGCACCACTTATAATATTTAGTTGTAATAAGTAACTCCCTGTGTGGCATGCTGGAGTAAGTGCAAAAAAATATTTCTCATTTCAAAATTTCCATCCAAAGTTATTGTTCGTAATTATACCTTGGCCTGAATCAGTTAGCATATTAGTTCTAGCCAAAGTATGGGACATGAGCATAGTGCTTGAATCTAGGCTCACCCTGGGAGACCAGATCTGCTGGGTTGACACTGAGGACAGATTCTTGTATGAGAATGGATTCCTCAGGGGGTAAGAGAGGACACCTCATTTTCAGTATAAAAGGTACTGATGGACTGAGGGATAAAAACTGTATAATTTTTATAGAGCTTGGTTTTTTATAGACATGGGAAAAACCTACAAATAAAAATGAACAACTTTAAGTATATATTTTTATGTCTTGAGTTGGAGCAAGTCTGGGGAGCTGTTACTATGCACAGTGTATATCCAGTGTGAGTAGAAAAAGAATACATTTACTTGACCAGAAATTTAACACAACAGAGGAGCATGACTGTGCTAGCAATTGTTCCAAGTCAGTAAAGTCAGAGTTTCACTTGTCAGTTTTGTTGTTTGACATTAAATCATGAAGAAAATACCAGTGACTGGTGAGGTTTTAAACACTGATCTGGTTTTATTGGATTCTTTCACAATCCAAATGACCAAGAAATCAATAGAATAAGGGTTCATCTAAATTAAAGGCAGAATTCAAGAAGCAATAAGATGATTTCTTTTTTTCATTAATGGGCTGCATTGTATGTTGAAAGCTAACTTTTGTTCATTAAGTTGTGCTATGGCCACTATGACCAAAATGATATCACTCACTTTTGAGAATTTCATTGGTGCCATGAAGTAAATGGCAAATTATATGAGTTGCAAATTATGTATATAAACATTGCAGTAATTATGTTCATTCATTCTTTCATGTGACTATATATATATATTCTTTTGAGATTTCGTATGTGGTAGTCTCTAGGGGATATGTGATGAACGAGACAAAGTCCTTATCCTCATGGAGCTTACATTCTAGATAATAGAGGTAGGCCCCAAACAAGTAAAATATACCAAAATTTGTATGTACAGTAACAAGCAAAAGCTAAAAGAACACGGTAGTCGTATCTGTTTTATATAATATGGTCAAGGAAGATCTTCCAAGTCTGAGATATCAGAATCAAGACGTGAAGGGGAGAAGGGAACAACATCAGGCCTATGGGAAGAAGTTCTGGGTGAAAGAACAGCAAGTGCCAAGGTGTTGAGGTGGAGACATTCTGGGTATTTTCCGGGGAAGTGATGAAGCAGATGCTGGGGCAGAATGAATGGGGTCAGGAGTGGCATAAGATGAGTTAAGAAGTGTGGTAAGGTACAGATAAGCCTTTGACTGTGTGGATCACAATAAGCTGTGGAAACTTCTGAGAGAGATGGGAATATCAGACCACCTAACCTGCCTCTTGAGAAACCTATATGCAGGTCAGGAAGCAACAGTTAGAACTGGACATGGATCAACAGACTGGTTCCATAGGAAAAGGAGTACGTCAAGGCTGTATATTGCCACCCTGCTTATTTAACTTCTATGCAGAGTACATCATGAGAAACGCTGGGCTGGAAGAAGCACAAGCTGGAATCAAGATTGCCAGGAGAAATATCAATAACCTCAGATATGCAGATGACACCACCCTTATGGAGAAAGTGAGGAGGAGCTAAAAAGCCTCTTGATGAAAGTGAAAGAGGAGAGCGAAAAAGTTGGCTGAAAGCTCAACATTCAGAAAACGAAGATCATGGCATCTGGTCCCATCACTTCATGGGAAATAGATGGGGAAATAGTGGAAACAGTGTCAGACTTTAT
>SJYX01003111.1:68788-88539 GCA_006410675.1 Oreotragus oreotragus | reverse complement strand
TGGCACATACCCAAACCTCCACATCTGCCGAGGTCAAATTGTCCAGTCAGTTTGAGGGGTGAGATGTCCCCCACCTGTCTGGCTGCATAAGCACGCCTCTCCTGGTTGGTGTTGGGGGGGGCCACAGGTCCTGTATTTACAGCCACAGGTCTCAGCTGCTGGGAGCTGAGGGCTCCTTTGGTCTGTGTTTTTTGCTGAGTTCATCTCTCTTAACAAGACGTTGTGTGTGAGGGGTCTGATCCTCATAGCATTGCTAATCCTGTATTTCTGAGATTTCTGAGATTTTTTGCTCAGTTGCAGGTGAAAATTGCACTTGGCAGCTGCCCATTGCTTTTCTTTAATTGGGGGTGAGCATTTCTTTTTCATGCATCTACATCAGCTGTTACCTTGCCTGAGACCTGCCTGCTCCTTCCTCTCATTTTTATCCATTTCCAGAGTGCTTTCTCCCAGAAGAAAATTGGATCCTTGCCCTCTGTCCTCTCCTGCTCCCTAAATCTTGACTTTGGGGTGTGAGCCCTGCTGGCCCTCAGCCTCTCAGGCTGATTGTTAAAGTTTCCAAACCCAAGACCCCCAAACCATCAGAAATGTTGTGAGGATGCTCATTTCTTGGGGACAAGGTGACAGTCTGGTGAGACCCTCCTTCCGGTCCATAATCAGCATCTAGCCCACTGGGAAAGTCATCTCGAGGCTGGTGGTTCTCTGTCGCCTGTCAAAGTCCCCTGCTGTGCCTGGACCTCAGTTTCCCCACCTGTCAACGAGGGGCTGCATTCCAGGAACTTGGTATTCCCCTTCTGGCCTGATGTGTCAAACCAGAAACACTAGCAGGGCCGGCTCCCTGCCTTATCCTGGTCCTGCCGCCAGAGGGCAGGAGGCTCTGTGCTTCACATCACTCTTAGGGGAGGTAGCTGCCGCTGCACAGATGTGAATTGGTTAAGGCTCCTTGGACTCCACAGCATCCACAGGGACTGGGGGACCTGGTTCAGACCCTGCCCAGCCACCCTGCTGTACCAGGACGGGTGCAGGGACACCATCTGGGAGCTCAACACCTGCGAGCACTGAAGGCCCCTGAAGGCAGCTAGGGGCCAGGTCTGAGGATTCCAGCAGAGAGGAGGGGGTGGGTCACAGGCAAGCCAGGGGAAGGAAAAGGTGGGTGGGCGTGCGTGTGCAGGCTGTGCCATGGCCACAGCTACTCCTCAGGGCCCCTTTCCTTGTTCAAACCTTTCCCGTGGCTCCAGAGGAAGTGGGTGGAGATGGCTTCAGTCCCACAAAACCAGCCAGGGGTTCTGGGGGCAATGGGAGGATAGCCGGCTGAGATATTGGGAAGGGAGAGGCTATGACGTGTGGGCCCAATTGGACCTCCTAGTCACAAGTGCCCAGAATGGACTGGGTGGGGCCATCAGGGTTTGGCTCAGACATGAGAGGGCAGAAATGGGGCATCTTGGGGGCAGATCTGAGCTCAGAGCAGGCTTTCTGGGTGAAGAGTCGGGAGGTGAGAGCAGCAGGGAACCAGAAGAGAACGCGGTGAGTAGGGAAGGGCAGCACATTATGGCGGGAGCCCGGGCCCTGGAACAGAGAAGAGGGTCCAGGCAGGAGGCCAGCATGCTTGAGGCTGACCTGGGGGACACACAATGTCCTGGGAAGGGGTGAGAGAGGTAGTCTCAGTTCTAAGTGGCCTGGCTACAGGCAAGATGATGTGATGGGCCATGTCACAAGAGATCCCATTCAACACCAGCTATCCTTTCTGATGATGCCGATGAGGCCCAAGTGAGGGGCATCAGTGTGTCCTCAGGATGTCATGGCTGGAGGATCATAGGAGGACAGCTAATTTGGGAAGTTGACCACTGTTTTCCACCCCTGTAGTTTGACAAGTGACAGCCCCTTGGCAGGGGGAGGTTGGGACCCAAGGAGTTGCAAGAGTGCACAGGGGATCTTTCCAGCTTTTGCTGGTCCCCCAGGAGACTGCCTACCTGTGGCATGTGAAGGCCAAAGCCTTGAGTCTAGGTGAAGTGAGAGACTCAGGCAGAAGGTGTGTGTGTTGAGGGGAAGGTAGGTAGAAGGAGATTAAGGTGGTTATTCTCTGGATGTATCAAGTACAGCCTGGAACTTCTTGCCATGTACCATGTTCAGGAGAGAAAGTGGGGTTGCCCAGAATACCCTGAACCCATGGTTTGGCCCTCTGATCTTCCCCCAGGAATCCCTCTTTCTGGAGATCACACGACTCACACCCATGCCTGAGGCAGAGCTGAGGGTCTCTGCTGAGAGTCCCATGCCTTGTTACTAAAATTATATATGGTAAAATCACAAAATATGGGGTTTGGGGTCCCTCTTGAAGAGATCTTCCTTCTGAGGTTACCTATCAGGTGGGGACCAAGGTGGCCTTGAACAGGTGGGACATCCTCTGGACCTCACGCTCCTGGCCTGACTGTGGGGGATGGCTGTTGGGTGCCTGAGCCTTTAGGAGAGCCAGAGCGTGCCATCCCACCATGAGTGGGGTCTTACAGGGTGGGGATCCTGGAATGATGGAGGGTGGTCCAGGCTGGAGAGTCCCATCCTACCACGATTGGTGGGCTCTTACAGGATGGAGATCCTGGAGGGGAGAACTGTGTTCTTGCTATGGAGGCACCTGGTGGAGGCCCCAGGAGAGGGGAGACAATGGTTGGGAATGGAGAGAACACTGCCCTGGAGCAGAGTATGTTCAGAGAAGTGTACCCCTAGGAGAGGCAGGATGTGGGCTTCCTGCCCACCTGTGAAAAACAGGAAGCCTGGCCTCCACAGCATCAACCTGTAGGCCCTGCTGGGTGAACTTGGCCTGCAGGAGCTGTAGGCTGGCTCCCTCTGGTGGTGGCCCAGCATCATGAGGTCCTGGCAGGTTCACAGACAAGGTGGGCTATCTCCTCTAGCCTCTGGGAGCTGTTCCCAGATCCTGAGTGGCATTCCCACATCTGTGGGTGAGGAAGAGCTGGGTGGCCAGAGTGGGCTTTGAGCTTATGACACAGGGGACAGGTACCTCTTGGACTCAACTCAGCTGTAGCCCAGGAGGCTCCTCAAAGACCCCTGGGACCCAGGGTACCACATCTTGTTCAGAGTCAATCTCTTAGAAATAGAAACTATTCCACCACTCCGGTGGCCACTGTGGATATGGTGATGGCTGACAGGAGTCCAGGATGGGGGCCCTCAGCTTACTGGGGTCTTTCTCCATGGTATCTAGGCAGGTTTGTTCTGACTCAGGAAGCCCCAAGACCATGCTGAGCTGTGAGCACAGAGAGGGGTGCAGGCTACTGCTGCCAGGAGCTGTAGGGAAGGGCCTTGGGCTGTTCGGTGCCTGAGCCTTTAGGAGAGCCAAAAAGTCCCATCCTACCAGAGGGGTGGGGTCTTACAGGATAGGGATCCGGAAGGGGTGAACTGTGTTCCAGGCTATGGAGCTATGAGGAAGGGACACATTAGGGTATGGGGGGACTGAGGCCCAGTGCTGTGTCGCTTGGCCTTCTGAGTCTCCACGTGTCACATGTCAAGTGGGGAGAGTCCCCCATTTGCAGGTCTTTCAGTGAAGCAGAGCCCCCTCCCTTTCATTTCCTGGGGCTGCTGTGTCTGAATGGGGTGGGGGTGGGGCAGCAGTGGTTTTGATGCAGCTCCTGAAATGCAACCACAGGACTTGGTGGTGACCCCTTACCTTTCAGGAGATGTGGGGTCTCTCCTTGGAACCAAACAGAACCCTGAAGACCCCCCTCCCCAAATATAAAACCAAACAGTTAATGATCAGGACAAGAGTACTGGAGTGGCTAGCCATTTTCTTCTCCAGGGCATCTTCCCAACCCAGGGATTGAACCTGGGTCTCCTGCATTGCAGGCAGATTCTTTACCCTCTGAGCCACCAGGGAAATCCACTGAATCTATGGCTATCACAATTCCAAGAACTGGCCTCAAGAGAATGGGATTAACATTTTTCCTCATAATAATCTATACCTTTTGTGGGCATCAAAATAATTGTAGCTTGCTCTGCCCATATATGTAAGCGGGCAATCCTAAAATTGTCAGCAAAGAGATGCTAGAGGCCCAAGTTGACACCGTCCACTCTTAGGAATATGGTGCCTTATATCAGCATGAAGTTAGAGAAGATGGAACTTCACCCATAATTCTATAGAAATGGAATGATGTTTGACAGTGGGGAATTGAAAGCAGCTCTTTTGCCTCATTTCCTATGTGCCCATTTCTGTTCCCTTCCCACCTTAAAAGACTAATTCTAGGAACAAGATCACTAGGGAACTTAAGCTAACTCTTGGCTTATGCTCTACTGAATGCACACCTGTCTTACCTAATCTGTTGATTTGTTTCCTAGAAAAAAGAAGTAAAAACGAAGAACTGAGGAATTAAAAAATGACCAGCTCTCACAATCCTGCAGGCAGATCACAAAGGCAAGATAACATCAAAAGAGAGAGGCAGCCAACGCCCGCAAAGGAGAATGGTGTGGCACCCAGCTTCCTGCCTCAGTGACTCACTGAGATTCTTCCCTTTTTTTCCCCTTTAAAAACTGTCAGGGCTGATCGGCTATGCTGCTAAGTCGCTTCAGTCATGACCGACTCTGTGCGACCCCATAGACGGCAGCCCACCAGGCTCCCTTGTCCCTGGGATTCTCCAGGCAAGAACACTGGAGTGGGTTGCCATTTCCTTCTCCAATGCATGAAAGTGAAAAGTGAAGATGAAGTCGCTCAGTCGCGTCTGACGCGTAGTGACCCCACGGACTGCAGCCCACCAGGCTCCTCCATCCATGGGATTTTCCAGGCCAGAGTACTGGAGCGGGGTGCCATTGCTTTCTCCCTGATCAGCTATACCCCCGTACGAAATATTTTTGGTGTTAAAAAAAATAAAAATAAAATAAGAAAAAATAAAAACTGTCTTGTCTGAGCAGAATGTGCAGAGTTGGTCTCCGTACCTAAGTCCACCTTCTCCCCGGATTGCTGGCTTTTGTGAGTAAAGCAACTTTCCTCTCTACTGATACTTGCCTCTTGAGTTATTGGCTTTTGAGTGGTGAGCAGCAGAACCTGAGTTTTGTAACAACCTGCAAGGAGCCCTCCTTCCTGGGCCATCTGTCAGAAGTGGGGGCTCAGAGGGGCCAGTCACCCACCCTGACTTGGTTTTGTCACCTGGGGGGAGGCAGACAGTGGCCTTTTGAGAACTGAAATGCCTAAAGCCCAGGGCTTGAGCCTGAGAGAAGCAGAGGCCATGTGTGTGTTTGGGGGCAGGTCTGAGGATCTGTGGGAGCCCCAGCCTGAGAAGACAGGCCACCCGCCCACGGTCATCCATCCCCAGGGAGACCAGGGAGGCTCAGGAGGCCCTGGACACCATCCACCAGAGAACAGAGTGGTCAGAATCTGAGGAGGGGGAGGAGGAAGAGGGGAGGGAGGAGGGGGACCCAAGAAGAGGAGGGAAGGGGAGGAGGCAGAGGGGAGGGAAGGAGGGTGAAGAAGCACCCAGAAGCCAGAGACAGGTGGAGAGGGCTGGCCAAGGGCTCCAGAGGAGGCGGGGCAGGACCCAGTGAGGCGGGCATGGGGGTCGGGCCTGGGCCCGCCAGGACTGTGGCTGCACCAGTAGCTGGGTGGGAGCAAAGGGACAGGACAGGGTGCCCAAGGGTCCCTGGACCATGATGAGGCTGTGGGTTTTCATTTGCCAGGGTGGCGGGGGCAGGGCTCATTTTATTAGTTACAGGTTCCTGGGGTTAGGTGTGAAAAATAGTTGCCAGGATGCAGGTACCAGATACCACTTGTGCTACTACCCTTGTGGGGGTTGGGGGCTTGTGGGGAAGGATGGGGGCGGCTGCAGGACTGAGGAGGGTTGGGGGCGGATGTGAGGCCTGCGGGATGGGGGTGAGAATTTGGTGAGGGGAACTGCAGGCCTTGCCTCTCCTTCCTGTGGCCCTGAGAGAAGCTCCTGTCGTGGCAACCACAGCCTCTGCTGATGCGGCCGACAGGTGCCTGCGGGTAGACTGACATTTTGGTGGCTGCGCATCTCTGTGGCCGGCTCCTCACGTTTAGCCCTCCCCCTTGCTCAGGCCCGTAGAGACCTGGTGTCAGGCTGAGGCCCTCTGTCCGTCTTGAGGCATGGTCCGCGGGTGTCCCCAAGCTGGTCCCGTGAAGCCTTGCAGCCCTGCCCGGCCCCGGCTCCCTGAAGCCCCTCACACTGTTTCTCTTACCCGTGCCCAAGTGCTTCTTTCCAGACCCCTCTCCTGGCTCCTGGGAGTGCCGGCTCCTTGGGGGTTGGGCCCTGCTTTACCGGTGCACCCACAGGGCCTAGATCTGCACCCCGTGGAGCATGACCACTTGGTCAGTATTTGTTGCATGGACATGAAAATTGTTCAGTAAGAACAAAAACTGCCCTGGTTCTGCCTTTGGACCCCAAAGTGGTTACATCACTCAGGCACAGCCCAGCGTGTTCTTCAGGCCAAGCACCCACTGACCCTGAATTGGGTGTCCCCTCCTCGGAGAGCCCAGAGCTGACCCCACAGCAATGTGGTATGTGGCAGGGCTGGAAAGTTCCACAGTAGGGTAAGGGCTTGTGATGGTCTCAGTCCTGATGGTTGAGAGGCCCACAGCAGACCCTCAAGGAAGCTTCAGGATGTGGGGCTGAGGTGGGTCTTTGATCTGGGATCCATGCTGCCCTTCAAGTATCTGGGCCCCATCTCACCTGCCATACAGAAATAACCAAGTGTCTAGAAGTTGTGTGTCTATGGTGTCTAGAAGTTGTGCGTAGGTGGTTTGAGCTAGAACTCAGGGTGGACACCATCTCCTGGAAACAAACCAGCCTGTGGGTCCAGGCGGCTTTGCTATGTGGTCCTGACAATCAGGCCTCAGATGCTCCTGAGGCCTGGATCGTCGCCTGTGAATGTGAAGCTGGGTGCAGATGTGTGACCGCAGTGATCCAGACCCTGCCTCCCTCCAGTCTGCTTGTGTGTCAGGCGGCTTAAGTCTGGCCCAGAGCGTCTCTGAGGCCTGGTAAGAGGAAATTGACCTGACGATACATTTAGTTGGTTTGGGAGGTCTATTTATGGGTGTGCAGTGGCTCTAAGATTGATGAAGGTTTTGCTGTCTATCTGGGAGAGGAATGGAGCACTGAGGGTGAATACGTGTGTGCTAAGTTGATTCAGCTGGGTCTGACTCTTTGTGACTCCATGGACTGTAGCCCACCAGGTTCTTCTGTCCACGGGATTCTCTAGGCAAGAATACTGGAGTGGGTTGCCATGCTCTCCTCCAGGAGATCTTCCTGACCCAGGGATCGAACCCACGTCTCCTGCAGCTCCTGCATTGCAGGCAGGTTCTTTATGGCTGAGGGTAAATGGTACTCCCCCAAACTCATGTCCACCAGGGACCTGTGAATTGAACCTTATTGGGAGACAGGGTCTTTGCAGATGTAGGCAAGACGAAACCATCCTGTTTGGGCCTTAATCCCGATATGACTGATGTCCTTATAAGGAGAGACGATTTCGGATGCTGGGAGAAGGCCATGTGGTCACAGGGGCAGAGAGCGCAGTGATGCAGCCACGAGCCCAGGAAGCACACATCGTCGGCGCCACCAGGAGCCGGAAGAAGCCTGGGGCAGATTCTCCCTCGGAGCCTCCAGGAAGAACCAGCCCTACCTAGGTTTTGAACTTCTGGCCTCCTGAACTGTGAAAAAATTAATTGCTGTTGTTTTAAACAACCACATTTGTAATTCATTACGGCCTCCAGGTACAGATCTCTTCCCTGCATGCCCCCTGCTCTGGGCAGGCTCTCTGGCTTCATGACAGGAAAGTGTGAGATGTGTGGATCAAGGGGTGGATGAAAGGGACCCGTGTCCTTCGGTGCCTGGCAGCGTCAGGTGAGGTGTATAAACTGTGAGATTGTTGGCAGAGGCCGTGGCACTCGTCCCTGCTGGTCACACACATTTCACTTCCAGGACTGTTCTCCACGACGCAGTCAGATACAATTATAGCTGCACCACCCCCCGCCCCCACCCGTTTCTCTTTTTGTGTAAGACTCTTGAAAAGTAGAATTTTCTGAAATTCCTGTGTTTTTAGGGAGCCAAGGCACTTGTCTCACATCCCCAGCAGGCCAAGCACATCCTGGTCCCTCATGAACATCTTGTCCTGGCCAGGCTTGTGCTTTCATAAGGATGATATTTCTCTGTGTTCTTTCATGGTCATTTGAAGAGACCACCAAACAGGAGGCAGTGAAATTATGCAGCCAAAAAAAAAAAAAAAAAAAAGAATGGTCAGTGGTGTCAGTTAATTTCAAAATATTGTTACTTCCTGGATATTTTGGATGATTTATAAAATTTGTGATTTCTTTCCTTGTTTCAAATAAGCATTTACTTCTGTCTCTGGTTTTGTGCTGGTGATTTCATGTTGGTTTCCTTAGAGAGTCCCTCTTGGTGTGCATGAGCTCTGGCTCCCCTGGGCTGCACATGCTGCCTGAACCTTGGAGCGAGCCTCCCTGCCACACTCTAGGGCAAGCCCGGGGTGGATATTGGGGCTGGCCACACGGCCTTCAGGCTGGGTCCCTGTCCGAGGCCCCTCCAGATCATCCAGGATAACTCACAGCCTGGCCCCTGCCCCGCTCAGAAGCTCAGGGCTGACTTCTCATGGGAACGTCTAGTTAGGATAAGACATATGTTGCTGCTTTGTGTAGTTAATGTTTGTCCCTCGTGTCAACAGCGTTGAGTCTGCAGACTTCATTCTGTTACGTTTTTGCTCAGCTCCTCTTGACAGTAAATGATCATTTTTAAAAGCTTTCCATGTGCCGTGCCGTCATGTCGGTTTTCTGTTGGATGAATGTGGGATTTCACGTTAACTACCAGCCCAATTCACATCTGAAAGGGCATTTTGAAATCTCAGGCGTAAGTGGTTGATCTGTTTATTTCTCCCAGCGGTTGTGTCCTTCCTGTTCGTACCTATTTTGCTAATTTTAGATGCACGGGTGCATGTCAGTTATGCTCTTGTTCAGCTGCTGCTTTGTAGCAGTGCTGTTTTGTCAGAAAGTAGAATCGATATCTCTGGCTTCCTTGTAGTTCGTGTTTGCTCTTTATATGTTTTCCATACTTTTTGTCCCAAAGGTGTCCTGTGGCTCTTTGAAGAAAATATAGTGTTGAATCTTTTCTTTTAAATCCAATTGAGACTTTCTTTTAATTTGAGATTTTCGCCCAGGGTTTTGGGGCGGGCCAACCTGGAGTGGAAGGAGGGCACTCCTGGGCCAGCCGAGACCCTCCACTCCAATGCCTCTGTCCACCGTGCCAGCCCCTCCCCACTGGCTGCAGTCCCTGGCCAGCCCCTGTGTCAGGACGGTCAGTGGCCATGCTTGGGATTTGGGGGCCTGAGAGGGGAGGAGCCAATGCCTAGAGGCCCGTGTTTCCATTGCTATCCCCAGTGCTAGGCCAGCCTGGGCCAAGCTGAACTGTTTCTCCAATTCTAAAAGCCCCGCATTGGAAGCCCCAGAGCTTCAGTCTGAGGATGGGGGCTGCTGCCTGCAGTCGAGGCCTTTGCCTCCGGCTTCCAGGGGCTCAGCCCATACCTGCACATGTGGTGGAGCATTTGCTGTACAGAGGCTACTCTGAGGGCTGACCCAAGATATCTCAGTCCTCATGGCCCCCCACCCCCAGGCAGAGCAGACCCCGCCCTCCTTTTTTATTGATTTGTTTACTGGCCACACTATGCAGCTCTCGGGACCCTAGTTCCCTGACCAGGGGTTGAACCTGGGCCTTTGGCAGTGAAAGTACAAAATTCCAACCACTGGGCTGCCAGGGAATTCCCTGCCCCTATTTGACACTGAGGAAATCGAGGCCCAGGGGTAGATGTGGGAGAACCAAGACCCAGAGCGCACTCAGGCTGTCTGTCACAACAGAAACAAAGCCAGCAGTATTTAAATGCCAACGTGCTTACATATATGTAACACACCCAGCAAGCATGGGCTTGATGTGGGGCAGGGGGCTCATGGAGGAGGGACGCAGCCCTGCCCTCTCTAGAAAAGACAGAGAAGCAGACAGTTAAGGGCAATCAATTGAGGGGAGGACGGTGGGCAGCATGACCCCCAGCACAGACCACAAGGAAGGTCAGAGGATGGAGGGGGCATGACCGCTGGTCACTGGGGTAGAGTCGGGTGGAGAGAAGCGTCTGAAGACGAGGGCCTCTGGAGGTGGGCTGGTGGGCTGATGGTGCTGTCTGCTTTTGTCTCAGGAGCTGGGAAGAGGCTAAAGCTACAGTGAGAGCTGAGGGTGGGGGCAGTGGAAAGGGCACTCATTGTGACTGGGAAACCACAGAGTCCAGCTCTTTGTAAATTATTATGATTGTTATTATTTATTTGGCTGTGCCAGGTCTTAGTCGCAGCACTCAGGATCTTTGATCTTCCTTGTGGCATGTGGCATCTTTAGATAGCGGCACGTGGGATCGAGTTCCCTGGCCAAGAATTGAACCTGGGCCTCCTACACTGGGGGCGTGGAGTCTTAGCCACTGGACCCCCAGGGAAGTCCTGAACCCAGCTCTTGAAGGGAGCAAGGGCCCACTCCCCTAATTTACAGAAGGGAGAACTGAGTCCCAGAGGGGCAGGACTTGCCCAATGACATGCTGCTGAGTGGTCAGGAGCAGGGACCAGAAGTCAGCAGGTAACAGGTGAACACTTGTTGCACTTGGCTCAGTAGGGCGGCCTGCCTTTCCTCGGTCCCCTGGGAGATGGGGGTGCTGTGTTCCTTGTCTCTGCCTCCCCATCTGGGTCCCAGCTGCAGGTCCTGGTACCCTCCACAAGAGCTGTTGAGATCACATCCCAAGCTGCGCATCCCAAACCCAGTGTGTCCCAGCGACTCTCTGCCCCTGTGACACACCCCCCACAGCCAGACAGAACTGCCTCCCCTGTTCTTCCATTATTCCATCCGTGTAGATGTAATGGTGCTGTCAGGCATTTAAACAACCACAAACACCCGTCTGTACTTTATAAATGTGGGGTCACACATACACTCTGCACCAGCGTGTGTCCTTACACCATCTCGCAAAGGTCCTAGCATGGTGTTTCACTCTTCATGGGGTCTTTTTAGCGCTTGCTGTGTGTGCACACCATAATCGGTAGAGCGGTTCTCTTATTTGGACATCTAGGCAGTTTCTCAGTGGCTGGTTTTGTTATTGAAAGCAACACTGTCATGCTTAGCACTGTAATCTTCTTTCTGTGACCAAAGATCATGTCCCCAAGACTCAATTCCAGCTAAGAGGAATGCCATTACTTAAAGACATTTTAATCTTTGCAAACCCAGTGGATGAAGGGCTTTCTCACTTCAGTTGGTGGGCAGCATGGTCTACCAATTCTTGGCCCCAGGTCTAGGAGAATGCAGCTACAGTTCACACCCATACTGGGTACATTTGTTTCCCCAAGGTCAGTTCCCCATTTCCCATCACACCACAACATGAGCGCACACTGGTAGCAGCCCAGTTAAGAGCCCAGCAGCTCTGTTAAGACTCTCAGATCACTGCTCCCCTTCCTCCGTCCGCAACTCACCCTGTGGTGGAGGCCAGCGAGGCTGGGAGGGCTCCGGTTGATTTGCACCTTCTCAGCCATAACACGGAGAAGGCAATGGCACCCCACTCCAGTACTCTGGCCTGGAAAATCCCATGGATGGAGGAGCCTGGTAGGCTGCAGTCCATGGGGTCACTACGAGTTAGACATGACTGAGCAACTTCACTTTCACTTTTCACTTTCATGCATTGGAGAAGGAAATGGCAACCCACTCCAGTGTTCTTGCCTTGAGAATCCCAGGGACGGGGAAGCCTGGTGGGCTGCAGTCCATGGGGTCGCAAAGAGTCAGACATGACTGAGCGACTTCCCTTTCACTTTTCAATTTCATGCATTGGAAAGGAAATGGCAACCCACTCCAGTGTTCTTGCCTGGAGAACCCCAGGGACATGGAAGCCTGGTGGGCTGCCGTCTATGGGGTTGCACAGAGTCAGACACGACTGAAGCGACTTAGCAACAGCAGCAGCAGCAGCAGCCATAACAGGAACTGGGGTGAGTTTGTGTCCCCTGGCCCCACCCTCCTTCCTGAAAATCTCACACAGAATCTTTTAGGCTGCAGAAATCCTCAGTGATGCCAGAGAAGGTGTCAGGCAAGCTTCCCGCCTCGACTCTGAACTGGCTGAGAAATAGACACTGGAGTTGAAAAGGGGAGAAGAGAAGTCCTTTATTTCTGGCAAGTCTTGACTGGGGTCAGAGTTCAGCTCCCAGCCCCTCAGTTGGCCACTGCCCCAAGGCAAGTCCATCCTGCAGAGCAGCCTCTTCTGTCATGCAAAGGCCAGGGTAGCCGTGGGACAGAGAAGTTTCCTTCCCAGTGGTTCCAAGGTGCCAGGAGCAGACTCAAGGGTAGGAGGCAGGCAAGGAGGGCTTCTTGGAGGAGGCCGTGGGAGCTTGATTGCTATGGGGAGCTGCCTGTGTGCTCGTTCTGGGTGGATGGTTGGCCCAGAGCTCTGCTGGACAGAGGGAGGCCTGGGGTCCTGCTGGGCTCACTGGTACTGGTTGGGGATGGACATGGTGTTACAGCGGCTGTGGGACATGTCCTCATAGATCACGTACACTGGGCTCTTATCCTTCACACAGCAGAGTTTCTGGATCTGAAAGAAAGCCTACTGTTTCCCACTGGGGCAGCTCGCTCAGGAGCACCCTCTGTCTTCAAGGCATTTCCCCTCAGGAAGCTTTTATAATAGATTTGGGGGCTTGCATGAAGCCATTCCAGGAGGGTCCTCCACCAGCCTCTCGGTTCTCCAGCACTGCCCAGGCCTGGGTGAGGTGGGCAGAGTCAGGGCCCCGGGTGCAGTGGTGGGGGTGTGGAAGGTGGAATTGATCTCGCACCCTGGCCCTGGACAGAGAGGGGGGCCTGGCTCTCTGGGGATGCAGAGCTGGAGGTGCTGGGTGAAGGTGGAGGTGAAAGCTGAAGGACCAGGGGTGAGCTGACCACTTCCTGGCCCCCGTTTCTGTTGGCCCCTCCTCTCCCATCTCCAGCACACGATTGTGTGTGGTTTTCACAAGCTCACAGACCTCACTCATGCACGCATGCACACATATGTACATGTGTGCCCACTTTCACAGTCACATGCAGCATGCCCATGTTCTCTGAAAGGATCTCTCTGGAACCCTCTGTGAAAAGTATTAGTCACTCAGTCGTGTCCACCTCTTTGCAACCATAGGGACTATAGCCCACCAGGCTCCATCGTCCATGTGGATTCTCCAGGCCAGAATACTGGAGTGAGTAGCCATTCCCTTCTCTGGGGGATCTTCCTGATCCAGGGCTCAAACTCGGGTCTGCTGCACTGCAGGCAGGTTCTTTACCCTCTGAGCCACCCTGAACCTTGCTAATCGCCCACGATCATCCCTGTAGGTGGTTCCAGTTCTTGGGCTTCCCCTCACCTTCGGCCTCACCATCCAAACCCTCTAAGGTCCCAGGGCCCCTGACAGAAGGAGTGAGTGGGTGCTGTGGTTTCCCCTGTGGCCAGATCCCTGAGGCTTACCCACTCTCCTTCCCGTCATGCTCTCTGTGAGGAGTGGGCTTCTAGGGACACTGGTGACACCTGAGGGTCCATACTGACCTGTGTTCTTTTCAGCACACACACTGCTCCCAGTCCCAGCCCGACGAGGAAGAAGCCCACAGCCAGGGCCGTGGGGAGGGCAAAGTGTATCAGCCAAGACTCCTGGCATGTGTTCGCTGCCTGGGGCAGTTGGTCTGGGAAGAAGGAATGGAGAGAGGCATTCGGCAGGTGAGGGAGTCCCTGGGAAACTCTGCAGTTCAGGGCAGGATGGGGCTTTGGAGTGTGTATCGGGGGTGGGTGGGAATCCAGGAGGCGTCCTAGAGGAGTAGGGCTCGAGTTGGAAGGAGTAACTCAAGCAAACTTAGCGGGAAGGTTCCCACACAGGGGCAGATGGAGCCCAGGCTGGCGAGTGGCAGGTGCAGAGGTCCCAGGGCTGGCACACTCCCTACCTGTCACCATGACCAAGGTGCCAGGACCAAAGATCTTATCATCCGTGATGGCCACGCAGGTGTAGCCACCGGTGTCGGCCAACTGCAGATGGTACAAGCTGATGGTCAGGTTGCTTTGCAGCCCTGAGTAGGCAATGCGGCCCTGGAACCGCGGGTCCACGGTGGGCTCCAACCCATCTTCATAGTAAATCACATCGCTGATGCTCGGCCACATTTGTTTCAGGTAGATGCCATGCAGGGTCCCCGGGGTGGAGCAGGTGATGTTGACGGAGTCCCCCTCTAAAGCAATCGTTTTGCGGGGGGACTGCCACACCTCTGCAAGGAGGACCCGCCACCATCACCACAGGCCTGGCCAGAAAGGCAGGGACCCACCTTCTGTGCAGGGGATGGTGGCAGGGCAGAGATGCCCAGGGACAGTCCACTGTTGACATGTCACCAAGGATGAGGCAACTTTTGGAAGCCTTAAAGCAAGCAACACATGATGCTAGCACCCTGGGCTGTCCTCAAGTTCAAGAGGGATTCCAGAGGGATCCCAGAGGGCCAGGCTACCTGTGACCTCTCCCCACCCTGAGGGTCAGGGGAAGTCAGAGGTGGGGCCTCTTCCTTCCAAAGCACTCAGACCTCCAACCACTCTTTCTGGTTCTCCACCTTCTCCCCTCTTAAATGGCAGTTCCCACAAGAGCCAGGGGCACTGTCTTCTCTCCCTGTTTCTTTTAACATCAACTGCCTCAGTTTTCCCACCATTTCCAGGCTCCTGAAGCCAGTAGCTCCATGGGATGGGCACATCCTGGCTTGTCCCTGAGACACCCCAACATTTCCCTCGTCTGCCTAGTGGGGCCCAGCAGGGCCAGCTTCCAGGTGCAAACGTAATCCAAACATCGACTTCTCCAGAAACTAAATTCTGCAGCTCTTTTTGGAGGGAGGGGACACAAGAATTGTGTCCGCCAAGTTCCCCATCCCGCTTCACGGAGCTAAGGTCTCATTCTCCATGCAGAACTTTGCACAAAAGGCAAGCAGAAGGACGATGTTTTCTCAGGACAAAGACAGCCTTGATGGTTGTAGGAGGAAATTCAGATAAAGAGAAAGAAGAGTTTCAACCACACTCTGCACCCAGACATCAGCAACATCTTGATGCCCATGGTTTTGGGTCCAAGTGTCCAAGGCTGGACCTGGCCCCCGGCAGGGACTGCCAGGGCCCCAAGGGAAGATCTCCCTCACAGTCACCAGAGATCACCCCCTTCCCTGGAAAGAGAGTCTGAAGTGGGAAGGGGAGGGCTGCAACGCGGCTGAGTGGAAGCGCTAAGCCTGCTGGGGGGTGTGGTGGGGGATGGGGTATTGAGAGTCGGGAAGACTTACCTTGGTTGGCCTGGAGCAAGGGGAACAGCAGGAGGCCCAGGAGCCCAAGCATGCTCACTGCAGGAGGAAGAGCAGGGGCCCCTCTCACTGGGCTGTCACTGTTCTTCCTGTCTGTAGCGCCCAACTGCGTGCCACCACCACCACCACCCAGGTGCCACTTTCAGGCGCGGTGGGAGCAAGCTGGAGTAGGAGGTAGGCAGCGGGGCTGCACACAGTGATGGGAGGTTGAGCCCTCCAGGAAGACTTGCTGGAGGTGGTACCATGAGCTAGGGGACGTGCTGTAGGCGAGGCTGGGAGGGGCAGCGCTCCTCCCCAGCTCTTAAGTCTGAGCACTCACATGTAGATCTGTGGTCCTGGCCCTCTGCCCAGGTTGCACATCAGGGAGAGGAGAAAGGAGGGCAAGAATGGGCAGGGGTAGGACAGGGAGAAAGACAAGGGGGTCCTCAGGTGGGGATGGGGGTCAGCTTCCAGACGCCCTGGTCTTCTGGTTCTCTTTCTGCTGGGACCTGATTTATGTCCAGAAACCAGCAGTATCAAGTCAGTCACCACTGCAGCCTGGGGTGAGGAGCTGGGGGCCGGCCACATGGCCTTCAGGTCAAGTCCCCGTCAGAGACCCCTCCAGATCATCCAGAATAACTCACAAGCTGCCCCTTCCCCGCTCAGAAGCTCAGCGCTGACTTTCCCACAGGGGTGTCTAGTTAGGATAACACTGGTAGCCCCGTGATCCTGCTCCTTTGCCCCACTTACACACCAGGGAGAGGAGAAAGGAGGGCAAGAATGGGGAGGGGCAGGACCAGGAGAAAGACACGAGGGTCTCCTGGTGGGGATGGGGGTCAGCTTCCAGATGCCACGGTCTTCGGGTTCACTTTCTGCTGGGACCTGATTTACGTCCAGAAACCAGCAGTATCAAGTCAGTCACCAGTGCAGCCTGGGGGCTGGGTGTAGTCGTAGGGAAAGGCCCAGGGCAGGTGCCCAGGTTGTGGCTGCCCAAGTGGCTCACAATTCTCCTTCCTGTGGGAGCAAGGGCTGGAGACCAGTCAGCTGGGCATCATCCAGTATGTTGGTGCACCAGGGTCCTGGTGAGCAGCCCCCAGGGCAGAGGGAGACCCATGCCTGGACGCTGAGCCCGAGGGCTTGGAGNGCAGCCTGGGGGCTGGGTGTGGTTGTAGGGAAAGGCCCGGGGCAGGTGCCCAGGTTGTGGCTGCCCAAGTGGCTCAAGATTCTCCTTCCTGTGGGTGCAAGGGCTGGAGACCGCTCAGCTGGGCACCATCCAGTATGTCGGTGCACCGGGGTCCTGGTGAGCAGCCCCCAGGGCAGAGGGAGACCCATGCCTGGACCCTGAGCCCGAGGGCTTGAAGGTCTTTGAAGAAGAGATAGACTCTGGGCAACCAGGAAGAGGAAGACATTTCTCTGTCCTGGCAGCCTTGGGCTAGAGGATAAAGCATCCAGTGCTGGCCCAAAGCCACACGTGCATGTGCCAGGTGTGCGCGTGACTCATGCGTAGCCAGGCAGCCCTAAGAGATTTCCTCCCTGGAGACCCCTCCTCTTACTGGACGCTCCTGTGCTGATGGTTCGGGGACCTGGGTGGGGTTTGGGGTGGGGGTGGATTAGGCTTGCTGGGTGACCTCCCTGTCAGGGGCTGTACACCTATCTACAGACACTTCTTGCATGAGGGGGTATCTATTTCAGGGGCAGAATCTTGCCAAAGGCCCAGAGGATCCTAGCAAAATTGTAGGCGGGAAACATTAAAAGCATCAGACTTGTCAAACACGCCCCATTCCAACCTCGTCCTGCCTTTGTTCATCACCAGCACTTGGGGACCTGCACATGCCAGCACCAGTGCCAAGGGCAGAGGGTGAGACGGGCGAGAGGCCCGTGGCCTGGAGACGACTCCAGGGATGGACGAGCAGACGACTCCAGGACACACAGCACCTGCTGGGAGAGGGGAGCCGAACCTCAGAGGCCACGGAGTAAAGGACTGAGGAGGTGAGAGAGGGTCAGGTGGGATATCTGGGAACAGGGTTGCAAGCAGAGGCATCAGCACACGCATGGTCCCCAAGGCCAGAGAGTGCCTGGGGTTTCTGAGGGCCTGCAAGAGGGCCAGTGTGGCTGAGGAGGAGCAAGGGGGCCTGGGGGGAAGGATCTCTCGGGCACTGCAAGGACTCAGAGCTAAACTTCCTTTAGAGAAATCCTTGAACATACAGATAAGCAACAAGTGGAAAATTAAAATTAGTCAAAGACCCAGACACAGTATTTCTTTCTAGACTTCCTGCCTTGGGTGTGCAGGGGCTGAATGACTTAATGTCAGCCTGTCCCACCGTGATAGCAATATGAAAATGACCTTAGAATAACTTCAAAACACCTTTGGTCTGTTTTAGGCAAAATGGAACAGATTTCCACGGCCCCCAAAGCATGGCAGTCCCACGTGCTGTGCCCACTGTGTCTTAGGGGCCTGACCCAGGGGGTGGAACAAACCCAGCATTTCTGGCATGAACCTTTCTTTAACCTGGGAGATGCAAATACAGTCAGTTCTAGACCTGGAGTCTGGGGGCCAGCGAAGCTGTTCGGGGTCGTTACCCTCCTGTGGGGATGGTCTCCAGGCACCGTGCATCGTGTCCCATCTGAGAGGCTTCATGGTGAGTGAGGACTCCCAGATATCTGGCCTTCTACATGTATTTGGACTCCTTTTTTTAAAAAATATGTACTTATTTGACTGTGTCAGGTCTCATGGGCTCTCTGGTTGTGGCCTGTAGGCTTAGCTGCCCCACAGCTCTTGGCATCTTAATTCCCTCACCAGGGATTGACCCCACATCCCCTGTGTTGCAAGGCGAATTCTCAGCCACTGGACCACCAGGGAAGCCCTGGCTGGGACTTTTTAGCTTGTAAGACTCACAGCAGCTCCGTTCAGATTTGTATTTTCTTCACTTAAAGATACATTTCTCAGCTCACTTGATGATTTGCTGGTCGGTTTAGTGTCCTCATCCTGAGGATTAGCAAGTGGACGTTTTGCAAAGCACTGAAGGTAGCACGTCTAGAAAATCCTTCTTTTTATCACATTATATGCACCTTTTATGAACACATTCAGTGAACCACCAACCAGCTCTACCTTTTTATTTATTTATTTATTTTAATTGGAGGCTAATTACTTTATAATATTGTATTGGTTTCGTCATACATCAACACGAATCCACCACGGGTGTACATGTGTTCCCTATCCTGAACCCCCCTCCCATCTCCCTCCTCATACCATCCCACTGGGTCATCCCAGCAGCTCTATCTTTAAAGGAACTTCTCTATGCTGAAAAGAAAAGGCCACAATGAGAAACAAGAAAGGGATGAAATGGGAGGGCTCACTGGTAAAGGAAAACATACAGTAAAAGTAGGAAACGATCCCCACACACAGACAAGATAGCAAAACCAGTAATCACGAGAGGAGGAGAGTACGCAGGCAGGATATTTGAAATGCAGTGGAAAGGAGTTAAATGGTCATCTGAGTTAAATTCACCCATTCCAGTCCATTTTAGTTCGCTGATTCCTAGAATGTCGATGTTCACTCTTGCCATTTCTTGTTTGACCACTTCCAATTTGCCTTGATTCATGGACCTGACATTCCAGGTTCCTATGCAATATTGCTGTTTATAGCATCAGACCTTGTTTCTATCACCAGTAACATCCACAGCTGGGTATTGTTTTTGCTTTGATTCCATCCCTTCATTCTTTCTGGAGTTATTTCTCCACCGATCTCCAGTAGCATATTGGGCACCTACTGACCTGGGGAGTTCCTCGTTCAGTATCCTATCATTTTGCCTTTTCATACTGTTCATGGGGTTCTCAAGGCAAGAATACTAAAGTGATTTGCCATTCCCTTCTCCAGTGGACCACATTCCGTCAGACCTCTCCACCATGACCCGCCCATCTTGGATTGCCCCGCGGGCATGGCTTGGTTTTATTGAGTTAGACAAGGCTGTGGTACCAGTGTGATTAGATTAACTAGTTTTCTGTGAGTATGATTTCAGTGTGTCTGCCCTCTGATGCCCTCTTGCAACACCTACCATCTTACTTGGGTTTCTCTTACCTTGGGCGTGGAGTATCTCTTCACGGCTGCTCCAGCAAAGCACAGCCGCTGCTCCTTACCTTGGATGAGGGGTATGGAGTAGCCATCATGGTCAACAAGACCAAAAGAGTCCGAAATGCAGTACTTGGATGCAGTCTCAAAAACGACAGAATGATCTCTGTTCGTCTCCAAGGCAAACCATTCAATATCACAGTTATCCAAGTCTATGTCCCAACCAGTAATGCTGAAGAAGCTGAAGTTGAATGGTTTTATGAAGACCTATAAGACCTTTCAGAACTAACATCCAAAAAAGATGTCCTTTTCATTATAGGGGACTGGAATGCTAAAGTAGGAAGTCAAGAAACACCTGG
>SJYX01003111.1:20864-55271 GCA_006410675.1 Oreotragus oreotragus | reverse complement strand
GCAGCACTTTCACAGCATCATCTTTCAGGATTTGAAATAGCTCCACTGGAATTCCATCACCTCCACTAGCTTTGTTTGTAGTGATGCTTTCTAAGGCCCACTTGACTTCACATTCCAAGATGTCTGGCTCTAGATGAGTGATCACATCCTCATGATTATCTGGGTCGCGAAGATCTTTTCTGTACAGTTCTTCTGTGTATTCTTGCCACCTCTTCTTAACATCTTCTGCTTCTGTTAGGTCCAGACCATTTCTGTCCTTTATCGAGCCCATCTTTGCATGAAATGTTCCCTTGGTATCTCTAATTTTCTTGAAGAGATCTCTAGTCCTTCCCATTCTGTTGTTTTCCTCTATTTCTTTGCATTGATCGCTGAAGAAGGCTTTCTTATCTCTTGCTATTCTTTGGAACTCTGCATTCAGATGCTTATATCTTTCCTTTTCTCCTTTGCTTTTCGCCTCTTCTTTTCACAGCTATTTGTAAGGCTATTTATAGGAATGTTCTCACAAATAATGAAATGACCAGAAGACTATGAAGGCAGGAAGTGTCACAGACTTTCTACCACTTGAGTCCTCCTGAGGGAGCATGGCCTGTGCACAGGGGACCCTGGCCATCTTCTGTCATGTTTCCAAGGCTGCTGAAGGTGTGGGCTCCCAGACGGGCACTGGCTGGTACTCCCTGCCCCTCTTCCCGCTGCACCCAAACCTCCAGTCTTCCCTGAGCCTTCCCCAGGCCATGCGGGGCTCTGCCCTCACACACACAAGCCTCTTAGTCCAATTTATATGCGCCCTGAGGTTCTCCTCACCGGGAAAGGCTCTGGAGGGTTCCAGAATCTGGACAAGGAAATGCCATGGCCTCTTCCCACCAGGCTCTGCCCCCGAACTCCAGCCACTGTGGGCCTGGCTTCTCCTCATCAGACGATACAGCCTAGGCACTGGGAAGAAGAACTCCAGATTGCGGCTGATCCTCGAAACCATAGACCAGTCTCAACAAAACCCAATCTGTACACTGGAGACACAGACTCTTCCACCCTATAGAGTGCAGAAGGGCTGTCTGCAAAGAGCTGGACTGGGATGGAGGGGCTGGTCTGAGGATGGACCAGCTGGAATGGGGATGGGGGGAGCTGGTCTGGGCTGGAGGAGCTGGTCTGGGCTGGAGGAGTTGGACTCGGGATGGGAGGAGCTCCCCGTGTTCTCAGGCAGTTTTGCCGCCCTTATCAGTCTGGGGTTCAACTGTTATCTTATTTTTAAATATCGGTATATTTTGTGCAATATTTGCCACATATTTACATTTCAAAGTGATTCATTATCTGAAATTCAGATGGGTTTTTACGTTTGGCATTTCCACTCCTCTGCCTGAGTCCCTCCTCTTGTCTCTGATGCTGCAAAGGACAGAAAAATGGGAGAGAGAAAGGCCAGGGCACAACAGGGGAAGAGAGCGGTGAGAAGGCAGAGGGTCAGGGGTGGTACAGGAAGACTGCATACAGGGGACCAGACCTGGAGGGGCCCTGAGGCTTCTGGAGTTGGGAAAAGTGAGGCAACAATTCATCCTTCTCTCAGATCACTGTCACAGCTGCTGGTCTTTACATATATTAAGCTAGGGCACAGAGCTGGGATTTGTGCTGTCACTGGGGACCTGATCACATCTGGGAGTCAGTGGAACACCTTGGAAAGTGCACGCCATTGGCAGCACTTTGTCCTGCCATAGGACCTTGGGGAAACTGAGGCAGCAGGTATGTGGCTCGAGGCTTATCAGCTGACCAGGGGCAAGGGGTCCTTGGTCAGCAGGGTTCTCCATTCTTGCAGCACCTAGGAGAAGCTGGACCAGGTTTCCTACGCAAAGGCTCAGTGGTAACTTGTATGTACCTGGATATCTACATGGGAAGGTGAGCACCCTGCTGTCCAGGCAGGCCATTCACCAGCAGTGTGGAGGGAGGCGACCGACCACCTTCAGAAGACAGCTGAAACGGAGCCCCAGCCCTGGCTCAGAGGGAAGAGATGCCCAGTCCGGGGAGCCTTTGCTGTGTCCTGTCCTGCTCCTATGGCCAGGACGGATCCCTAATGGGCAGTAATAAGTTCCTGCACTTCTGGGGGTTGAGTCTGTAAACCCTTGTGGGCTCACAGCCTCAGTACAGCCCAGCCCATCAGCTGGGCTACTTCTCACTCTTTCACAAGGCACTTCCTCTGAGAACCCTCCCCCTCCTTGCACCTGTTGGTTACACCCTCCGGGGCCGGGGGCGGGTGGGGGCCTGTACCTCCCTACCTCCTTCACTATTTAGTCTCAGGGGAGGAGGGCCTCCCAGGGGCTCTGGTTCCTCAGGCACTGGGGGTGGAAAGTGGCTTTCAAATAGCAGATCATTAATCAGTAGTGGGTGGTGAATTGAATTTAGAGACTGCTGCTGCAGCTTAACCAAAAATGAAAGGAGAGCATAGAAAGAGGCAGTGGAGTGCCCCTCTCCCCCGACCTTAGGGGAAGTTTCAGAGGTTTCACTCTGTTTTAATGAGTGTTTGTGAGTGCTGAGTGTGCATGTGTGCCCCTTGTGAGTGCAGACAAGTGTATATGTGCATGAAAGTGAGCATGTGGGCAAGTATGAGAGCCGCAGCGTTGTCTTGGATGTGAAAGTGTTTCGCCCCAGATGTGGTCCCGGGCAGCAGGGGCTCTGTTTGGATGGGTGGACGTCTAGACATCTAGGAGCTCGAGATGCCAACTCTCTGCCTTTCCGCAGAGGGGCAGAGCCAAGCCTGGGGCCGCCTTGCAGAGATGCAGTTCCCCACCAGGACTGCGAAGCCTTTGTCTGTTTCTCTCCCTCAGGGGAGGCGCACAGCGCAGAGCTCAGCGCCCCATTGCCATCAACCCAGCCCCCATGTGAGTGCACTGCTGTGGACACCAGGAGCCCCACCGCCCCTCAACCTCTCACCTGCGCCCTGGTACCCGGCTCCTCCACACCCGCGGCTCCTGCACTCTGCCTGCCCCGCCGGTCTGCAGCTTCAGCCTGTCTGTGCGCTGGTTTGCATGGCTGGACGAAACCCAAACAGAAGGATGATTCCAGGGCGGAGCCAAGCAAGGAGGAGGCGGGAAGGATTCAGAATTCATGCACGTGAGGTCTGACACCCAGGTCCAACATTCAGGAAGGAAACTTCAAGTTATGGGAAATCACTCAAGTTTCAGGAACTGCCCTGAGTTCAGGGGAAAAAGATGTTTCTTGATAGTGAATTCCTTATTATATTTTTTATTAGCCACAGGGCATTAGATGATCATTCTAAAGAAAACGGTAGGTGGCAGTTTTCCAGGAGAGCCAGTTCCTGGAGTTCTCCACTTTCAAGCTCCGTCTGAACAGATCCCCCTTTGGGGAGCTGGGTGTGTTCACCCCACTGCGTGGATCTGGGGACCTGCCAGTCCCCTGCTGTGTGCATCACCCCCACACACAGACACTGGGCAGAGCCCTGCCCATTCAGACTCCTCGGAGCCTGATTCCAAGTTTCAGAATTGCAAGTTGGGTCCACCCAGATAGAAGTCATGCTGGGGACACAGGCAGGGATAAGGAGCAAGAGTGAATAGGAGCAAGTGGTAAAGAGTTTGAACTATAAATTGTCCTTGATTAGCCCTTGAGCAGAAGGAGCTTCTCTTCCCCGGCTCCCTCCCCATGGAGGGTCCTAGCAGGCTGGGTGTGGAAACACTCTTTGGCCAAATCAGGCATCCCCGGGGCATACCCAAGAGCCCTCATTCCCAGATGGTGGAGTCTAATAGGTGCTGACCTGAGAAAAGTGCTAGAAGCGGGAGTTTCCTTGCAGGGGTGTGTACGTTTCTCGTGTACAAACAGCTTTGGTGCTTATAAACATCACTAAGACAGAAGTCCTCTTTAAGACTCTGAAAGTGGGGAATAAGTTGAATGTGTGAGAGTCACAAGGGTGGGGAGGGACAGAGGTGTTTCAATCATTCTTTGTTTGACTCCAGGCNTGCGAAGCCTTTGTCTGTTTCTCTCCCTCAGGGGAGGCGCACAGCGCAGAGCTCAGCGCCCCATTGCCATCAACCCAGCCCCCATGTGAGTGCACTGCTGTGGACACCAGGAGCCCCACCGCCCCTCAACCTCTCACCTGCGCCCTGGTACCCGGCTCCTCCACACCCGCGGCTCCTGCACTCTGCCTGCCCCGCCGGTCTGCAGCTTCAGCCTGTCTGTGCGCTGGTTTGCATGGCTGGACGAAACCCAAACAGAAGGATGATTCCAGGGCGGAGCCAAGCAAGGAGGAGGCGGGAAGGATTCAGAATTCATGCACGTGAGGTCTGACACCCAGGTCCAACATTCAGGAAGGAAACTTCAAGTTATGGGAAATCACTCAAGTTTCAGGAACTGCCCTGAGTTCAGGGGAAAAAGATGTTTCTTGATAGTGAATTCCTTATTATATTTTTTATTAGCCACAGGGCATTAGATGATCATTCTAAAGAAAACGGTAGGTGGCAGTTTTCCAGGAGAGCCAGTTCCTGGAGTTCTCCACTTTCAAGCTCCATCTGAACAGATCCCCCTTTGGGGAGCTGGGTGTGTTCACCCCACTGCGTGGATCTGGCGACCTGCCAGTCCCCTGCTGTGTGCATCACCCCCACACACAGACACTGGGCAGAGCCCAGCCCATTCAGACTCCTCAGAGTCTGATTCCAAGTTTTAGAATTGAAAGTTGGGTCCACCCAGATAGAAGTCATGCTGGGAACACAGGCACGGGTAAGGAGCGAGAGTGAATAGGAGCAAGTGGTAGGAGTTTAAACTATAAATTGTCCTTGATTAGCCTTTGAGCAGAAGGAGCCCCTCTTCCCAGCTCCCTCCCCATGGAAGGTCCTAGCAGGCTGGGTGTGGAGATACTCTGTGGCCAAAACAGGCATCTCTGGGGCATACCTGAGTGCCCTCATTCCCAGAGGGTGGAGTCCAATAGGTGCTGACCTGAGAGAAGTGCTGGAAGCGGGAGTTCCCTTGCAGGGGTGTGTACGTTTCTCATGTACAAACGGTTTTGGTGCTTATAAACATCACTAAGATAGAAGTCCCTCTTTGAGACTCAAAGTGGGGAATAAGGGGAATGTGTGAGAGTCACAAGGGTGAGGAAGGACAGAGGTGTTTGAATCCTCCTTTGTTTGATGCCAGCCTCTGTTTTTTTCAAATTGCTGGAGGCAAGCAGCTGCTGTTGACTTAAACCTGGAGTCCTTGGTCCACATCCAGCCTCACTAGCTTCCGGGCTCTTGCCAGCAGCGCCCAGGTTTCCTGCAGACCAGGGGGAAGGCTGCTGTCCTCACTCCTGCTGCCTAGCCTGCCTGCGTGCAGCCTCCCAGCTCCGTCTTCCTTGTGGCAGAGGGGCAGGTGTGCAGCCACAGCTGCGGGCAGCATGTGTGCTGGGAGCTCACACCTGGGGCAGCGGAGTCAGGAGCCAGGGGTGACCTGAGACAAAGGGGCCCGTGCAGGGCTGGGCCTGGCTCTGCCCCCTCACCCCCAGGAGAGAGGCTCCGAGTGAGACCCCACAGGGATGCTGTGGCGGGGGTTGCCGGCAGGAGAAAGAGTTTGTTTCTGTTCAGTGTAGGACGTCCCTCATCAGACCTGCACTTTCAATAAAGCCCCTGGAAGGCAGGAGTGGGGTGGGGGCAGAGAGTCTGAAGGTCCTTCCATGAGGGTGCAGAAGCCTCGAAGGAGTATGGAGAAGGGAGACCCTACAGTTATCAGTGGCTTGGAGGTGGGGTAAGGAAGCCCAGAGGTCCGCAGTGCCAAGTGAGTGCCTTGTAGACTGTCCCCTCCCACTAGAACCCAAAGTGACCTGCTTCAGGGTGTAGAGTGGAGTAAGGGGCAAGGTGTCTGGGCAACCAGGGGAGAGGCTGTGGACTCAGGCTGGGCAAATACTCGTCAGGAGGGCAGAGAGTTGCTGGTGTGGGTGATGCCTGGCTTTCATGTAAAGAAAGGAAAATGCAGAACCAAGTTCTGGGGGATCCATGAATTTTGTGGGTGGTGGAGAAAGGGCCCAGACTGGACAGGACAGAACATTCTAGCTGCCCCACAAGGGGAGCCTCTAGATCTTCAAGGAGATCAAGGGCAAGAAGGGCCATTCTCCAGCTGGACTCAGGGCCTGAATGTTGAGCAACAACCTGGTGTCTGGGGCTGGGTTGAATAGGACAAAGTCCTGGCTGTGACAAAGGAGTAACCTTTGCCTGGTGGATAAATAAACCTCAGAGTCAGTTGTCCTCACAGGAAGGTGCACGAAAGTCAGTGTGAAATTCATCCTCCCCACAAGAGGCATGGAGGCCTAGGCCCCTGGCCCCATCCCAAGGGCCATCAAGACAGTAGAGAAGGGCCTCACATATGATCCAGCCTGGGGACCAAATTGCCACACGTCGTGTTTGATGCTTGCCCACCATTCCCCTCTGTGCTGGAAGGAGGGTCTAGTCCCAAGGCCACCTTCCAAGTCAGTCCTTGCTTCCTCTCACATCCAGCCTTGCCTAGGGTCTCTCAGCTCCTGGGGGCTCCTGGGAAAGGGCTGTTGCACCAGGAGTAGAGGAGAGTCCCACACACTGACGGGCCTTGAGCGTCGGCTGAGCACTTAGAGTCTTGTACTTACAAAATGAGATCTCCTGGGACCTTGATGAAAATGGGTATCCTGATAAAGCATTTGAAAATGAAACTAGTTTATGTCGAAAGGGAAGCACTGCAGATGGTGATTGCGGCAGTGAAATTTAAAAACACTTACTCCTTGGAAGGAAAGTTATGACCAACTTAGACAGCATATTCAAAAGCACAGACATTACTTTGCCAACAAAGGTCTGTCTAGTCAAGGCTATGGTTTTTCCAGTGGTCATGTATGGATATGAGAGTTGGACTATAAAGAAAGCTGAGCACAGAAGAATTGATGCTTTTGAACTGTGGTGTTGGAGAAGACTCTTGAGAGTCCCTTGGACTGCAAGGGAATCCAACCAGTCCAATCTGAAGGAGATCAGTCCTGGGTGTTCATTGGAGGGACTGATGTGGAACTGAAACTCCAATACTTTGGCCACCTAATGCAAAGAGCTGACTCATTTGAAAAGACTCCTATGCTGGGCAAGATTGAGGGCAGGAGGAGAAGGGGACGACAGAGGATGAGATGGTTGGATGGCATCACCGACTCGACGGACATGGGTTTGGGTGGACTCAGGGAGTTGGTGATGGACAGGGATGCCTGGCGTGCTGCGCTTCATGGGGTCGCAAAGAGTCAGACACGACTGAGTGACTGAACTGAACTGAACTGAGACCACTCAAATGTCCCCAGAAGATAAGATAAATGAACTTGCTGTATCTCACTGGGACTCCTGTTTTCTTCCCAAAGGTAACATTTGTGGACACTTCCTCTTAGAGCTTGCTAGACATTTCTTGTGTCTGTACAAACACTCAGGCTTGTCTAAGGCATGCCTCTTTTCCTGTGCAACCTGGGACCCTGTCTTTGAAGGGCACTAGGCTCCCTCTATGTCATCCCTTTACTTCTTCTGAAAGTTTCACCCTCAAATCATAGCATCTGCTGTATCATGTGAAGGGTAGAGTTTCGTTTTCTCTTGGTTCTAGGAATTTGTCGACTTTAGTTCTGATTTCCTATCTAACTACAAACAAACATTCAGCAGCACATTCTTCATATTTCAGAAGTGGTGGCATGTTTATCTTTTTGTTAGCAACTTGTGACTTCTTTCTAACTTCTGTCCTCATTCTCTGGGCTCCCTCACTGGGACATTTTGCCATTTTGTGTCTCAGTTGCCACACACACACACACACACAATTTTTGTAAATGCCTCAGGTCCTTGAGACATCCCTGTATCTTCTGGGGTCCCTCCCATCAAGGTGGTCAGTGGGATAATGCAGATCTTTTATACTTGCCAAATGTTTTCAGCTTGAGCTGATTTGTCAATGGTTGGGAGAAGTGGGTTGGAATTGCTCAGAAGACGGAAGATCATCCATTTGTCCCTGTAGTTCTAGTAATCTTTTATCATATATTTGGAAGCTATTCTATTAGACGCAAAAATACTTAAAGTGTTATACAGCAAGTCCCCTACATATGAACCCTACATATGTGTTTTGAGAGCACATTCACAAGTCTACTTTGGGAGTCCAACAAAGCTAGTCTTGGTACCCAACTCTCACAGTGGCTATGTAGTACTACTATATTGTAATCGGTTTGTAATGCATGCGTGCTAAGTTGCTGCAGTTGTGTCCGACTCTGTGCAACACTATGGACTGTAGCCTGCCAGGCTCCTCTGTCCATGGGATTCTCCAGGCAAGAATCCTGGAGTGGATTGCCNGCTATGTAGTACTACTATATTGTAATCGGTTTGTAATGCATGCGTGCTAAGTTGCTGCAGTTGTGTCCGACTCTGTGCAACACTATGGACTGTAGCCTGCCAGGCTCCTCTGTCCATGGGATTCTCCAGGCAAGAATCCTGGAGTGGATTGCCATTCCCTCCTCTGGGGGATCTTCCTTACCCAGGGACTGGAATCCACATCTCTTGTATCTGCTGCACTGGGAGCCGAGTTCTTTATCAGTAGCGCCACCTTTGAAGACCAATTGGTTTATAGTACTTTTTACACAAATAATACATAACAAACCAACAAGCACAAAGAATGAAACATTTAAACCCTACAGTACAGTCTGCTGAAAAGTCCAGTCGTACAGTACTGCATGCAGGGTCTGGCATCAAGTGAACAGGCAAGAAGAGTTACTAACTGGAAAAGGAGGGAGAGGAGGTGGGAGATGGTAGTGATGAAGGGTGATCAGCAATAGGAAATGGAGGGCAAGCTGCAACTTCATTCATGACCCACGGGCATAGGTTCCAGTTTCTCACCGAATTCAGTTCTATCTATCCTCTTGAAAAACAAATCAGTGATGTCTGGACAGTAGATTGATGACTTGATAACACCGGATTGCACTTTGAAGGGCTGCTGCAATGTTATGTACTGTCTACGTTCAGGTCTTGCGCCTGAAATAAAGATACTGTACTCTATATAGTACAGTACAGCTGCTTGCAGAGGATGCATGCTTATGACAATGCACGCCAGACATGTGAATCAACTTCCGTGAGTGGACACGCAAACACACGTTAGCATTTTTGAAAGCTCTCAATTGGAGGGTTCGTATGTAGGAGACTTGCTGTACCTTCTTGGTAAACTGAGCCTTTGTCATCAGATAGTGACCCGCTTCACCCTAACCTTCCAATTTCTCTTAGTCTCTTTTGTCTGATATCGGTACAGCAACACTAACTGTCTTTTGTTAGAATCTTCATGGTAGATCATTTTAAAGACTTTTACTCTCAGCCATTTGTGTCCACATGGTAGGTATATCTCTTGTAAGTAGAAGTTATCTAGACTTTTATCCAACCTGACAGTCTCTGATAGGTGAGTCCTCTTTCCATGCATCCAATTATGGATCCTTGTGGAGCAGCCCTCACCCATCCTATGCTGACACGTGTAGATTTCTATTCTCTCATTCCGGTTGAGCAGTTTCCTGGAGGCATGTGGCCACGTTCATGAACACATGTCTGCTGGCATCTCAGACACTCGACACCCCCACTTCAGGGCAGGTCTCAGAGTGCAGACCCTCCAAGGGCTCATGGGCCTAAGAGTGTGTTTAAACAGGGCTTAGTGTTTGTGAGCTTTGAGGCTGGGTTCACAGCCCCAGAATCCTGGCTTCTCGTTTCCTTGATATTTCGAAAGCCCTGGTCCAGTGTCGCCTTCTATCCAGAGCAGCTGGGGAAGAATCCGATTGTTCTCATTCCTGTGTACATCATCCTTTTGGGGAAGATTTAATCGTTTCCTCTGGTCTTTGGGTAGGAGTGCTGTGCTGTGCTCGGTTGCTAAGTCATGTCTGGTGTTTTGCGACCCTGTGGACTGCAGCCCACCAGGCTCTTCTGTCCATGGGATTCTCCAGGCAAGAATACTGGAGTGGTTTGCCATTTCCTCATCCAGAGGATCTTCCTGACCCAGGCATTGAACCCGTGCCTCCTGCATCTCCTGCTTTGTCAGGCAGATTCTCTACCACTGAGCCACCTGGGAAACCCTTGGTTAGGGGAGGGGAGTGTTTCACTTACTTCCTCACCCTAGTGCCTAAATCCCCTTTCAAACCAAAATCTTGCATTTTCTTTTTTTCTTTTTTCTAAACTCTAAGAAATGCACATCCTTCCTCTTCATTTTCAATGATCTCCCTAGGGCTCCTGCAGTCCAGATGTCAGCATTCACGTCACAGACATTTCACTCTCAGGTCCAGAATGTTTTCAGCCAAGCTGGCTGTGCCACGTGGCATGTGGGATCTCAATTCGTCAGCTAGCGACTGGACCCAGGCCACGGCACTGAAAGCGCAAAATCCTTATCACTAGAGACCAGGGAACTTCCATGTTTAAGACGTTTCTAAGTTTTAAAATGTAAGACTAAAATTCTTGACCCATTAATATTTCTCTTTCTGATGGAGTCACCCGGAAGCATGATGTTTGCTTTCTGAAATGGCTGGATTCCTCCAACATCTGGTTATTTTGTCCCAGGCTGCCCTAGCCTTCAGTGCTCTTGGGAATTGTTTGTCTTTACACTTCATTTTTGGAAAGAGTCACATTTTCAGTATTAATTCTTTTTCAACCAACACCCAGATATGCCTTTCCCTTTATCTGAATGTTCTTTTATTTTCTTCAAAATAGGATAACATTTTACTTATGGAAGTGCTTATTGACTGGGGTGCTTGTTGCTGCTTCAGGGAAGGTGAGGTAGGTCTGGCTCTGGCCCCGCCCCCAACGTGCATTGAGTAACTGGGTCCTGAGGGTGTAACTCCTGCAGTGGCCCCTCAGAGTCAGGGAGGAGATGGGCTCTGCCAGTCTGGCTGAGCCACGTGGCCCCCACAGCTCCCCGCAGGGTCCCTGATGCTTCTGTGTTTCCCAGACCCTGGTGCACAGGCCACCACCGATTGGACGCTCCCCTCTCCTCTCTGGGGAGGAGCCCTGTCAGTGTACCTGGAGGTCACCTTGCTGATGGGGCAACAGGAATGGAGATTCAGTGGCCACAGTAGCCAGGGGGAGGCAGCTCTGCCTGGAAGGGGAAGGGCTCACTAGGTGATTTAAACATGAGATCACTGTTTCCCCCTGATCATGACAACGTGTTCATTGCCCAGCATTTACAGAAGCTGTTGTGGTTGGGTTGCTAAGTTGTGTCTGACTCTGTGACCCCATGGGCAGCAGCATGCCAGGCTCCCCGTCCTTCCCTGTCTCCCTTAGTTTGCTCAGACTTGTGTCCATTGAGTCAGTGATGCTGTCCAACCAGCGCATCCTCTGCTGCCTCCTCCTTTTCACTTCAGTCTTTCCCAGCATCAGGGTCTTTTCCAGTGAGTCAGCTCTTCGCATCAGGTGGCCAATGTATTGGAGCTTCAGCTCAGCATCAGTCCTTCCAGTGAATATTCAGGGTTGATTTCCTTAAAGATTGGCTGGTTTGATCTTGTTGTCCAAGGGAATCTCAGAGTCTTCTCCAGTACCACCGTTCAAAAGCATCAGTTCTTCCTCACTCAGCCTTTTTTATGGTTCATCTCCCACATCTGTCCATGACTACTGAAAAAACCATAGCTTTGACTATATGGAACTTTGTCAGCAAGGGATGTCTCTGCTTTTTAACATGCTGTCTAGTTTGTGCATAGCTTTCCTTCCTTAGGAAAGAAGCAAGTGTGTTTTAATTTCATGGCTGCAGTCACCATTCACAGTGATTTTGGAGCCCAAGAACAAAAATCTGTCATTGCTTCCATTTTTTTCCCTTTCTCTTCCATGAAGTGATGGGTTCAGATGCTACAATCTTAGTTCTATGAATATCGAGTTTTAAGCGAGCTTTTTCACTCTCCTCTTTCACCCTCATCAGGAAGCTCTTTAGTTCCTCTTCACTTTCTGCCATTTAGAGTGGTATCATCTGCATCTATGAGGTTGTTGGTATTTCTCCCAGCTATCTTGATTCCAGCTTGAGCTTCATCCAACCCGGCAATATGCGTGACGTACTCTGCATAGAATTGAAGTAAGAGGTAAACGGAAAGTAAGTCGCCTGGGGTGGTGTCCCTAGAGGGAATCCCTTGGTGTGCTCACAAGCGCTGCGGCTCATGTACACGATGCACAGTGCAATGAGGGGGTTGGGGGCCCCATCCCTCGGTGGCCCTGAGGGAGGCACCGCCTGCCCGCTTTCCTTGGTTAAACGCCATCCTGCTACTGTCCCCCTGCCCCCACACAGGCTTACCAGCCTGTGTTTCCTCCTCAACCCCAAAGAGCAAGTTCCCCCTTCTTCTAGTGCCTCTGAGCTCAGAGTGGGTGTCCTGCCCCCGATGGGGCCCAGTCACGTGTTTACCTTGGAAGACAAGTGCTGTGCAGGCGTGATGAACTCCCTGGCATCAGCTGGGGCGTGGCAGGCAAGTTATGGGTGGGGCTGCAGGCGCAGGACCTGGGGACTCCAGACGTGAGTCCCTGAACCAACTCAGACCTTCCTGGGGGACTGGCCTGGCTACTCTGGGCCCTGGCGGAGCACCCTCGGAAACTGCCAGGATGCCACATGACTTGGGGTGTTCAAACCTGCTCCCCACAGAATCCTCACCTGTAAGGTGAGAAGCATCCCTAGCACGGGAACTTTGTGGGGCTGGATAAGTACACTTTGGTGTTGATTGGTTGATTTTGTGTTGTTATTTATTGATTTGTTTAAAGTACTCTGTTCTAACAACGTGAATTCTTGCCCAAATCAACTCTTGTTTATTCAGCCAATGTTTGTGCCNGTGAGAAGCATCCCTAGCACGGGAACTTTGTGGGGCTGGATAAGTACACTTTGGTGTTGATTGGTTGATTTTGTGTTGTTATTTATTGATTTGTTTAAAGTACTCTGTTCTAACAACGTGAATTCTTGCCCAAATCAACTCTTGTTTATTCAGCCAATGTTTGTGCCGGGCTGAGTGGGAACCAGTGCCAGGAAGGGTGAGGCTTATGCCCCAATCCTGGGAAGTCCCTGGACCAGCAGGGCCGAGAGGGACCGTGCAGTTACAAAAACATACATAAAAGTTAGAGCCCTTCAGAGAGGCTTCCCTTCATCCCACTGAGCCTGAGAGTGGCCCACACGCCCCGGCTTCCGGCTCTCTCTTGCCCCAGTCACCCCGCATGACCCCCAGAGAAGGTGGTGGAGGAACCTTCACACACAGAGTCTGCTCTCTCCTTTCAACTTTCTGCCTCCATTCCCAGAATTACCCGAGAATCAGGATGCTTCTCTGGGAAAACTCTAACCCCAGACCAAAGAGAGGGCAGGCCAGGGCCCAGGATGCGGCTCCTTCTGATTCTGGGACATGCCCTCCCTCCGTGGGAGTTTCCGAGAGGCATCTCAGAAAGAGCGCTGCGGACAGAGGGAGACTCCTCAGCCATTCCTGGGGGAGGCAGGAGCTGGGAAAGACATTCTTCAGGGGCTGCTTGAAATGGTCGTCGAGGGGGAGGGCCCCGGGGTCTGTCGTGTGGCAGAGAGGGTTCCTGTTCCTGGAAGTGCCCTGACCAGGAGGAGCCGGTGCTCCTGGGACCACCTGAGGGTCTGCGGGGAAGCAGAGGATCTGGTTGGGGCCCTCCTGTGACAGTAGCTGCATCACTTACAGGTCCATACACAGCTCCTGTGTGTGGACGTGTCTGGTGTGGACTGAGGGGCTGTGGTGAAGCCTGGCATGTCTGACAGTACTGTCGGGGCATCAGCAGAACCAGGCAGCCTAAACCCCCAACTGTGCAGACAGCATCCTCCCAATTTCCCTTTGAATGCGTACCTGCCTGCATGCTAAGGCGTTTCAGTGGCCTCTGACTCTTTGGGACCCGCTGGAGTGCAGCCTGCCTGGCTCCTCTGTCCATGGGATTTCCCAGGCAAGAATTCTGAAGTGCGTTGCCATGCGATCCTCCAGGAGATCTTCCCGATCCGGGGAGCGAGCCTTCATGTGCTTATAGCTCCTGAACTGGCAGGCAGGTTCTTTACCACTAGTGCCACCTGGGAAGCCCCTTCATTTTGAATCCATAGAAACATATACTTCCATAAAAGCTAGACAAACAGAAAATGGCACCAGGAAGTAAGTCTGAGTCTGGGAACTACAGGTTTTTACCATTTCTTCAACTTTTTTTCCTCCAGAATTGGTACAACAATCCTGTGCTCAAGTAATCAGAGAATACTGTGTTCTTTAAGAATAAACAACAATTTTTATTAGGTTAGAGAGAGCGCGGTTGATGGGAGGAGAAGGGACAGTAGAATGATCCCTCTTGACTATCTTGGGTTTCATCAAGACCCCGGGGCAGTGGGTGGAAGGGCTGGGGCCAGGCTGAAACGCCCATGGGCTCTAAGTGAAAAACCATGGGTCCTTTGAAGGCCATAACCTCCCCCTTCTGACCCATCCCTGGCCTTTCCCAGGGTACGGCTCTGGGCCCCTGGCATCACCATGCTGCCTTTCCTGGGAGGACTATCACCCCAAGACCATGTGGAGAAGAGGGGGAGCTCCCAGGGGCTCCTGGGCAGTCATCAAGGCCGAGGGGCCATCCCTGAGTGACTAAGCTGAGGGTTGCAGCCTGCTGGGCTTGACCCTGCACACAAAAGAGGAGCAAAGAGTGTCTTGCTCACTGTCCAGTTCTCCAAAGATTGATCCTCTGCAGCTGCTGACCCACAGTGCACTTCTGTGCTCAGATAGGAATTAGAGTCGTTATTGGACTCTGTGTATCTGGACAAGCAGCCCCTCAGATGATTAGATGCGTGGCTCAGGAAGAATCTCTATGACCCCAGCTGCTTGCGTTTTCCCACACAAAGAAAAGCACCGTCACCCTTGACTTGAGATGTATCTGTTCTCTGTGGCAAGCAGTAGAGCCGCCTTCGCCCAGACGCATCCTTCAGCATCTGTGCATGCGTGCCAAGTCATTTCAGTCGTGTCCGACTCTGCGGCTCTATGGCCTGTAGCCATGGGATTCCCCAGGCAAGAATACTGGGCTGGGTTGCCACGCCGCCCTCCAGGGCATCTTGCTAACCCAGAGGTGGAACCCAGGTCTCTTGCGGCTCCTGCAGTGGTGGGCGGGTTCTCTACCACTGGTGCCTCCAGGAGAGGCTACCTGTCTCCTGGCCAGAAGTCCCACGGACTGGACTCTCCCCTCTCTTGGGACGGATTCTCTCACTCCATCATAGCTCTCTCACGGTGTGGTTTTCTTTTAGTCAACTGCATCCCCCCAAAACACTCCCCCAATTGCACCCTGTTCAGAGGCTCACTCAGCCTTGAGTAGGTGTCAGAAGGTTCAAGGGTCTTCCCACCCGCCTGGCCTGAGAAGATTGGCCCTCAGCTCCAGGACACTGCAGGAGCAAAGATGCCCCACCTGTCCTCCCACTCCTCACCCCAACCCTGGGGCAGTTCTTTCTTCCTCTGTATCCTCATTTGCACTCTGACCTCCCGTAGAGGCTTCCGGGCCCAGGGCTAGAATATACAGGCCAGAGGCCACCAGGTCTGAGAGTGACTCAGGGTCAAAGTTTAAAATTGGGTGTTTTCCCACAAGGGGCCCCGAGGAGGGCTGTGAGCTGGAGCCCGAGGGCAGGTGCCCTGGGGACAGTCCAGGTGCCCGGGTCTCAGCTGGTCAGCACATACCTGAGCGTTCAGGTCCCCACCTTCCGGAATGTGCCAGAGTCAGCCTGAGGGGGAGGTCCACAGGCTGAGAGCAGAGCCCAGCCAGCTGCTCAGGCTTCAAAGGAACCCCAGGGGACTGTCCACACTGAGGCTGGGCCCCCTGGCGTAGGGGTGAGGGAGGGAAAGAGCGTGCAGTTCCCTTCTTCGAGGGATCAGTAACCAAGGGTGTTTTGTTCTGACGAGGTCCCTGCTCCTCCAGCGGGTGAAGGCCAGCCATTCCTAACACAGTAGGTTCTCCGTGAGTGCTGCTCAACAGCCAGGGGTGTCCCTGGGGCCGAGGAAACGTGCTTACAGAGCCGGCCCCCAGCCCCTCCCCACTTTGGAGGTGGCTGCTGCTGTTTCATTTGCTGAGTTGCGGCCAACTCTTTTACCATCCCATGGACTGTAGTCTATCAGGCTCCTCCTTCCCTGAGATTTCCCAGGCAGGAATCCTGGAGTGTGCTGCCATTCCCTTCTCCAGGGCTCTTCCCCACCCAGGGACCAAACTTCCCTCTCCTGCTGAGTAGACAGATTCTTTACCTCTGAGTCACCTGGAAAGCTTTTGGAGGCAGACTGCTAAATAAAGGAGGTGAGTATGGTTTTCAGAGAACTCGTATTTTATTGCTTCATAAAACATGCAAACTGTTCACAAAACCCAGTTTGTTGCCATTTGGCACAAAATCTCAGGACTTGACTGGTGGCATGTGAATGGAGGCCCCACACTCCTTCATTCCATCGTTTTTGCACATGGAGTATCGGCCACCCATTTCCATTTTGCCGTTGGATTTTCACTGGCTCAGCTGATAAGGGGTTCGAAAAAGGATTCAGAGGCTAAAAGAATATGGGGATTTTTTGCTACTAAAGGAGGGATGGGATTCCCTGGTGGCTCAGATGGTCAAGAATCTGCCTGCAATGTAGGAGACTCAGTTTCCATCCCTGGGTCGGGAAGAACTCCTGGAAGAGGGAATGGCAACCCACTCCAGTATTCTTGCCTGGAGAGTTCCATGGGCAGAGAAGCCTGGTGGCGACATTCCATGGGGTCACTAAGAGCTGGACATGACTGAGCGACTCACACACACCCTAAGGGCACGTGGACCTGGAACCAATGAAGCGGGTGGAAGAACCCCTGGAGGAGGGAATGGCAACCCACTCCAGTATTCTTGCCTGAAGAGCTCCATGGGCAGAGAAGCCTGGTGGCGACATTCCATGGGGTCACTAAGAGCTGGACATGACTGAGCGACACACACACACTAAGGGCTCGTGGACCTGGAACCAGTGAAGCGGCCTTGGGCCTGGAATACTCATCACTCCTGCTTGTCTCTGGCTTGCACTCTGCTGGGGGGAGGGGAGGTGGGTGGGGAAGGCATTTGTTGGGAGGGGGAGGTCATCCTGTCTCAGAACCAGACTAGGGACTAGGCAGAGGCCTTGACAGAATGGCCAGCCCGCGGAGCAGCCCAGCCTCCTGCCTCCATGTGCCCGTGAGGGCTATCCTGCCAGAAAGCTGGGATGATGGGAGGCAGGTGAGATCTTAGTTTTTTGTACGTCGTGTTTTAAGCCAGCTTTTTCACTCTTTTTCACTTTCATCAAGAGGCTCTTTAGTTCCCGTTAGCTTTCTGCCATAAGGGTGGTGTCATCTGCATACCTGAGATTATTGATATGAATCCTGGCAGTCTTGATTCTGGCTTGTGCTTCAACCAGCCCAGCATTTTGCACAATGTGCTCTGCATATAAGTTAAATAAGCAGGGTGACAACATACAGCCTTGACGTACTCCTTTCCCAGTAAGGAACCCGTCCGTTGTTTCATGTCTGGCTCTAATTGGACAGGCCTTCTAGGCAGCTGCTGTCGGGCGGAGAGGGGGTGGAATCCGATTCTGAACTGGGCCCTTGTTGGCAGGTGTGAGTCAGCGCGCCTGGGCCTGAGCTGAGGTTCTGCTCACGGTGAGGGAGACTCTTGTGCCGGGGATCCCCTGCACACACTTGCGCCTGCCCTGGTCTCCCCGTGGCTGCCTGTGTCCTCTTTTGGAAGAGGGGCCTCCTGGTGATGGTCTGCGGTGAGGGATCTGTGGATACAGGGGCCTCCACCCACACCCTGGGAGCCTGTGCAGGGGCCTATGCCACACTGTCATTCAGGGCTCCAGGCCGCCAGCGGCCCCTCCACCTGGTGACACCGTCGCTGTCACCAGCGCACTGGGGCCTGCCCTGGCTGCGAGTGTCGCTCTCTTGTGCCGGGGATCCCCTGCACACACTTGCGCCTGCCCTGGTCTCCCCGTGGCTGCCCGTGTCCTCTGTTGGAAGAGGGGCCTCCTGGTGATGGTCTGCGGTGGGGGATCTGTGGATACAGGGGCCTCCACCCACACCCTGGGAGCCTGTGCAGGGGCCTGTGCCACACGGTCATTCAGGGCTCCAGGCCTCCAGCGGCCCCTCCACCTGGTGACACCGTCGGCGTCACCAGCGCACTGGGGCCTGCCCTGGCTGCGAGTGTCGCGGTCATGTTGCAGGGCAGGTCACGGAGGACAGGGAGGGCCCTGGGTCACTTTTGCCCTGTGTCTCTTCCAACCCAGATCTACACCTTTTTCTCAAAACAGACTTCGACACAACGTGCACGGGTCTTTTTCTTTGGCCTTTTGTTTAATCTTCACTTAGACAGCTTTGAGACTCTGCAGAGCGACTTGACCTTGAGCTCACTGTCCCTGGAGCCCCTCAAGCCACAGGAGGTGCCCCCAAGCGCCCGGTGTGGTCCTGCTGGGCTCAGCGTGCACTTCCGATAGCCCACCTGCCCCGTGACGGTGGCCACTGCCCTCGGGCTCGACTTGACCCACGCCGGGGGCTCTCACACACACGGGCTCACGTATGCTCACATGGTGCAAGCCATGGAGCCACGGGGCTGGGAGCGATCTCTGCTGTCCTGGAGTCAGACAATGAATAAAGCTCCAAGACAGGCTCAGAGTTAAAGACTGTCAGGGGAACTTTAGAGTTTCATTTTAGAATTAAGCGTGCTGAAGAGGAGAGGCAGTCCACCGCTCATAAACACGCAGGAGCCCACATCAGGTCTCAGGACCGAGCTGCTGTGATCGACCCTGTCTCCTGCCTGTGCGTCTCTGGAGCACCTGGTCACACGTGGCTTTGGTTCCGCAGGTCTGGCCAGCTGCGATGCTGTGTGTTGCTCACCAGCCCCGGCTGCTCCTGGACCACATGGGGGGAGGTGTCCAGGAGCCATGCCACATGCTGGCCCACACCTCACAAACCTGGTACCCACAGATTGGTTTCAGGTGGGTCAACCCCACTCCACAGGCAGGCACTGTGGCCAGCCCACCCAGGGGCAAAATCTTCCCCTGTGGCTGGAGCCCAGAGGGAGAGGGGCCCCAGTTTCAGGGGCTGATCATGCCCAGAGCTCTCTCTATCCCCCTGAAGCACATGCAGTCAGGGAGATCATGGCACAGCGCTGGGCGGATCAAGGCCAGAGACGCCCAAAGGATGTTCACTTTTCTTTCATTAGTGCTAAAGCCTCTGACTTTCTGATTCCTGTTTCCTTTGAGAGGCTTCAGGTTAACCTGTCCTCATGGTGGAACAGTGGGATTTGGGTTTCTATTTCAGTTCTGAGTCCCAGTGGTTGGAGGGATGGAACATACTAGAGCCTCAGGACACACAGAAGGAAAGCAGAGCTGCAGGAAAGGGCCCCCAGCTGCTGGCCAGGAAAAAGGGATGGTCAGGGCCGAGGCCCCTCCACAAAGTCTCCTGCGATTCCTTGGGCTGGCTGCCACCACCGTCCTGCCCTGGCCATCACCCCACAAACTTTCTTCATCCCTCTCTCCTCCTCCCTCTCCTCCTCCAACTCACCCCCCTGCCCCCGCCCCTGACATCTGATGCACTTTCCCTGTCAGGTTTTATTTTGAGACATTCCTTTGCCCAGTTTCCTTAGGGGAGTCTGGAAAGCACACCTGTTCCCCGGGGCGAGGGCATGATGGACCTGTAAGTCGCTGAGCCTCCCTGCAGAGGGCGCCAAATGCACAGGTGTGGCAGGGTTTCCAGAGACAGGGAGGCGTTAGGATGAGGGTCTAAAAAAATCCACGGGATCCACCGTGATACACTGGGATCACGATACATTGGAAAGTCAAGATCACAGGGAAGAAATGTGGAGCTTGGCAACTTATTGCAAAAGCAGCAAGTTCCTCCTCCTCTTTCAAACACAAGTGTCCAGAATCAAGGCAGCAGCTAGCCCAGCCCCTTTTTGCCATTTCTACCCTGTCTCTGCTGTTTCCTCCAGCAGCGGCTTGGAAGCCCAGCCTGGGGGAAGGGGCGGGGGGCAGCAATGGCTTTAATTAGTGAATGATTCTATTATCTCCGGTACCACATTCCTGGCCAACTCTGTTTTGGTTTCCTAACACCTGGGTAATGTGCTTCCTTGTCTCATTTGCTTGCAGCTTACATTGGAGATCATGTACATGGTTTAATAGCTTCTTTCTTAGTGGTTTTCCTAATTATAGTGGAGTGAGGTCGCTCAGTCTTGTCAAGACTCTTTGCGACCCCATGGACTGTAGCCTACCAGGCTCCTCTGTCCCTGGGATTCTCCAGGCAGGAATACTGGAGTGGGTTGCCATTTCCTTCTCCAATTATAAGACTGTTGCAAAAGGGGAAACATGGTCTAAGACCCACAAATCCTGTTTCACCAAGCCATCGATCTAAATGACTTTTAAACTTCGATTACTGAGACAATGGCATTTAAATCGACAGAGAATTACTGCGTCATCTGGGTCTGAGTATGTGATACATTTTAGCCCAAATGTCCTGCGAGTCCAATATCTAGAGTCTTGCTTTCCAAAAAGGAGCAGAATTTGCAGCTTTAACCAGGGGCTGTGCGTGGGGTGGCTGGCACGGGGCACGTTTCCTCCTCCCCAGGCAGGCCCCATCCCACCACAGGGAAGTGTCACTCTGCCCCATTACTCGGCCTGTTCGAAAGGCTTGGATGTGAAGAGATTCCATTTTAGGGTGTGACCTCCATCCACCAGGCTGATTCCCCAGCCCACTCCCGAGGCACCGCTATGGTGACCTCCTTTCTACTGCGGCAAAGACGAGCTGGGGTACTGAAGACTGTGCTTCTAGAAGCTGGAGCGTTCCGAGGACTTGCTCCTACAATTTCTCTTTCTGCAGAATCAGGAAAGAATGAAAAGGAATTGCCACCAAATCCCAAGAAGCAAAGTCCACCAAAAGAGCGCACACCAGCCACTGCCTCTACTGAGGTGTTTGAGAACCACCTTTAAGACTCTCCAGCATCATGATTATGGCACATACATCTTCTTAGCCCCTTCATGGATCACAGCCTTGTGGTGATGAAGGGGCTTGTGTAACTCAGTGAAGCTGTGAGTCATGCCACAGGGGGCTTCCCATAAGAGACAAGACAAAGGGAAGGATTCTGACAAAACTGGTCCACTGGAGGAGGAAATGGTAACGCCTCCCAGTATTCTTGCCATGAGGACCCCATGAACGGTATGCAAAGGCAAAAAAGTATGATACCAGATGAGCACCCCACCCCACCCCACCCCACCCCCAGATCAGAAGGTGTTTGGGGGGGTGGGCGGCAGCAATGGCTTTAATTAGTGAATGATTCTATTATCTCCTGTACCAAATTCCTGGGCTTCTCCATTTTGGTTTCCTAACACCTCGGCAATGTGCTTCCTTGTCTCATTTGCCTGCAGCTTAGATTGGAGAAAATGTACATGGTTTAATAGCTTCTTTCTTAGCGGTTTTCCTAATTATTATAATGTTGCAAAAGGGGAAACATCTTCTAAGACCTACAAATCCTGTTTCCCCAAGCCATTGATATAAGTGACTTTTAAATTTCGATTACTGAGACAATGGCATTTAAATCAACAGAGAATTCCTGGGTAGTCTGGGTCTGAGTATGTGAGTACATTTTAGCCCAGATGTCCTGAGAGTCCTACATGTAGTGTCTTGCTTTCCAAAAAGGAGCAGAATTTGCAGCTTTAACCAGGGGCTGTGCGTGGGGTGGCTGGCACGGGGCACGTTTCCTCCTCCCCAGGCAGACCCCATCCCACCACAGGGAAGCGTGTCACTCTGCTCCATTACTCGGCCTGTTTGAAAACTTTGGAAATAAAGAGATTGCGTTTTNTGTAGTGTCTTGCTTTCCAAAAAGGAGCAGAATTTGCAGCTTTAACCAGGGGCTGTGCGTGGGGTGGCTGGCACGGGGCACGTTTCCTCCTCCCCAGGCAGACCCCATCCCACCACAGGGAAGCGTGTCACTCTGCTCCATTACTCGGCCTGTTTGAAAACTTTGGAAATAAAGAGATTGCGTTTTAGGATGTGACCTCCATCCACCAGGCCGATTCCCCAGCCCACTAACGAGGCACCGCTATGGTGACCTCCTTTCTACGGCGGCAAAGACGAGCCGGGGTACTGAAGACTGTGTTTCTAGAAGCTGGAGCGTTCTGAGGACTTGCTCCTACAATTTCTCTTTCTGCAGAATCAGGAAAGAATGAAAAGGAATTGCCACCAAATCCCAAGAAGCAAAGTCCACCAAAAGAGCGCACACCAGCCACTGCCTCTACTGAGGTGTTTGAGAACCACCTTTAAGACTCTCCAGCATCATGATTATGGCACATACACCTTCTTAGCCCCTTCATGGATCACAGCCCTGTGGTGGTGAAGGGACTTGTGTAACTCAGTGAAGCTGTGAGTCATGCCACAGGGGGCCACCCAAGAGAGACAGGACATAGGGAAGGGTTCTGACAAAATTGGTCCACTGGAGGAGAAAATGGTAACTCCTCCCAGTATTCTTGCCATGAGAACCCCATGAATGGTGTGCAAAGGCAAAAAGATATGACACCAGATGAGCGCGCCAGCCCACCCCACCCCCAGATCAGAAAGTGTCCAATATGATACTGGGCAAGAGCAGGATGAGCAGAGAGCAATTACTAAGAGCTCCAGAAAGAATGAAGACACTCGGCCAAAGTGGAAAGGAGGCTCAGGCGTGGATGTGTCTGGAGGTGACCGGAAAGCTAGGACAGAGTGTCATTTTCAGGGCAAGAGGCCCAGGGTGTGAACCAGTCAACACCAGACCCTGAACAGGCTGCANAGAGCAGGATGAGCAGAGAGCAATTACTAAGAGCTCCAGAAAGAATGAAGACACTCGGCCAAAGTGGAAAGGAGGCTCAGGCGTGGATGTGTCTGGAGGTGACCGGAAAGCTAGGACAGAGTGTCATTTTCAGGGCAAGAGGCCCAGGGTGTGAACCAGTCAACACCAGACCCTGAACAGGCTGCAGAGGTTTCTCCACATGTGACCTTTGGCTGAGGATTCAGGGCCTTGGATTCTGACACGACACCTTCTGTTTCTCCAGGTCTCAGGGGGCCTGAGCCAGGCTAGAGTCCAGCCGAGGGGCCACACCCAGCTGTGGGGGCCCTGAGCCCCACCAGATGGCATGAACTCGGCTGGTTTGAAGTTTCTCGGCACTGGCCTTGCACTGCTCTGGGGTTGGATGCCCTGTGGTAAGCACACACGTGTCACATGCGGCCTGGCACAGGATGAACCCCAGACAAGCATGACTGTTCCCAGAGTCTTAGGACAAAGATGAGCTCCAGGACCCAATGTGGAAACCACCACCGCCGCAGTATCACTTTTCCCGGCATCGCAGGGAGTGTTCATGGGCACCAATGCTGCCAGGACAGTCTGTTGAGACTGCAGAGTATCTCAATTGTCACAGAAAGAGGTAAAACAGTCCTCAAGCATGGTGTCACATCACATCCTGCTGGGTGACCTCGGAGCCACCCCCTCCCCTCACCATTTTGCTGGAAGTTTTACTTTTGCTTTTGGTTCAAAGGATTCATGAACAAAAGAAACCACTTGTCACACAATAAACAATTTCAACATTTCCTAGAAGATTATTCGGCTTAATTTGGACAGTCAGCCACTAAAGAGGAGAAGTAGGAACAATAGAGAAAAGTAAGAGCACTCACATCACCCCGTGGGGCCGACCTCCATCCAGGCCGAGACAGCTGGAAAGTCCCTCGACCACAGCCACGTGGAGTCCCAGCTGGGAACAGGTCGGCATCACGCAGGTGAGACTTCTAATTGCAGTTTTGGAGGCTCCCGCTTATAATCCCAGATGCCAGCTGACATCATCATCTGTGGGTGAGCAGAACGCAGCTCTGGTTCTCCTTTAACTTTTACAGTGTTGTTTGTTTCACCTCGTGACTCTCGAGATTTTCCGGACCCCAGGGAGTTGGCCAGAACTCCAGGGGCTCAAGAAAATCCAAGCCCCATTCCCTTTCTAATCCAAAGTGCCACTTGACTTGCTGGTAACAATGTATGTGTTTGCAAGCAGGCACATAGTGCAGGCAAGATCCGAAGTCAGTCAGAGGCCTTCTCACCAGCCGCTGAAACCTGAACAAGACTTCCTTCATTTTAATTTCCTAACACCTCCTCCTGCCCCTTTGCTGTCGAACCCAGCTCAGTGACATAACACCCCCACCCCCGCACCCCACTCACAGGCTTCTGCATGGCCTGGGTTTCCATCTGCAGGGGAAGGCTGGATGGGCGCCCCATTGCCCTTCTTGATGCTTCTCTGTGTCTCTGCTTCACCCAGACTGTGGACAGAGGCTACAGACCGGGTGAGAATGTTACTGCCGTGTGTTTATTATTTGCACAGTAGTTCATGTTCATTTTAGAAGCCTTGGAAAACGCAGATAAGCAGAAAATCCCTTCCCAAAGTGGCCTTGGCCAACATCTGGCTCTCAGTCCTCTAAGTTTGTGCTTCCTGCCTTGGGGTCCAGCCCTCTGCATCTCAGGGTCCTGGGGTTATCAGTCAAGTCTTCTACTGACTTTAATTCACTAGACCTGCCCGAGGCAGGAGGGATCTAGGAACCAAGGTACCTGCTCCAAGGGCCCTGGGAGCACACCTAACACCAGGAGCGGATGTAGGCACACTCAGACACTGCACACCCGCACTCACACACATGACACACCTCACACTCGCAGCAGGTCTGTGGGGCTGGGGTGGCAGCAGAGCTGGACCGGGGATGCTTCTACACGCCCCCAACCCCCAGACAGGGCTCTGCCGGGAGAGAGCAAAGCACCCTGAGGATGCAGCACCCTGATTCCACAGACCAGAGAATAGAGGCCAGATAGCTCAGAGTCGGGAGTTCTCCGACGTTTTCAAGGACAGGCTCTTAGTTCCGGTTCTGATGAGAGCCAGGCCAGCACTGGGCTGGGGCTCCTTTCTGGAGACTGCGGTTTGGGGTGGGGACACACAGGCCATGCAGCCTGAAGTCCCCACCAGGGGATGCCATTGGGAAACAGTAAGTCAGCACCAGAGGTGCAGGCCTGGAGCAGATGCTGCCGCCCCAGGGCTGCTCCCCAGCGTCGTTGGGATCCCCAGGAACTTGAGGGGCCTGCCACAGACCAGTGGGGCAGGTCAGGGGTTCTTGGATTCTTGTCTTTACGTACTGGTTTTGTCTAGTCGCGGGTCTTTAAACAAAAGTACCACACACAGCAGGAATAGGGGCATAAAGTAGGAGGCCTGTCTATGCCTTTGTTGGGCAGTTTGTGTGCCTGTCCATGTTCCCTAGGGCACAGCCCCCTGATATCCCCTCAGAGAGTCCTCTCACGGTTCCCCTCAAGTTCCGCACGTGTGGCAGGAGGGATCTAGGAACCAAGGTACCTGCTCCAAGGGCCCTGGGAGCACACCTAACACCAGGGGCGCATGCAGGCACACTCAGACACTGCACACCCGCACTCACACACATGACACAACCCATACTCACAGCAGGTCTGTGGAGCTGGGGTGGCAGCAGAGCTGGACCGAGGATGCTTCCACACACCCCCAACCCCCAGACAGGGCTCTGCCGGGAGAGAGCAAAGCACCCTGAGGACGCAGCACCCTGATTCCACAGACCAGAGAATAGAGGCCAGACAGCTCAGAGTTGGGAGTTCTCGGACGTTTTCAAGGACAGGCTCTTAGTTTCAGTTCTGATGAGAGCCAGGCCGGCACTGGGCTGTGGCTCCTTTCTGGAGGCTGCGGTTTGGGGTGGGGACACACAGGCCATGCAGCCTGAAGTCCCCACATGGGATGCCATTGGGAAACAGTAAGTCAGCACCAGAGGTGCAGGCCTGGAGTGGATATTGCCACCCCAGGGCTGCTCCCCAGTGTCGTTGGGATCCTCAGGAACTTGAGGGGCCTGCCACAGGCCAGTGGGGCAGGTCAGGAGTTCATGGAAGCCCCCAGTTTCCATAATCCTTTCACGACCCAAAGATTTATGGGTGCGATTCAGTCTTGTGTTTACATGCTGGTTTTCTCTAGCTGTGGGTCTTTAAACAAAAGTGCAACACACAGCAGGAACAGGGCACCTGAGCTGGTCCTTGCCATATCTATGTTCCTGCTTCCAGTCGAGGTCCTCATTCGGCCAGGGGTGGGCATATTCTTCCCACATGGAGCTGGGAGCTGAGGCCTTAGGTAAAGTAGGAGGCCTGTCTATGCCTTTGTTGGGCAGCTTGTGTGCCTGTCCAAGTCCCCTAGGGCACAGCCCCCTGATATCCCCTCAGAGAGTCCTCTCACGGTTCCCCTCAAGTTCCGCACGTGGCTGTTCCCTTGATAGTCTCCTCAAGGCATCTCCTCAGGATGCTCCCTCCTGGCTTCCCCGGATGATGTTTCTTTCCTCGCGGGGTCTCCTCCTTATTATCCCCTCGCGGCGTCCCCTGCTTATTATCCCCTCATGGCGTCTCCTGCTTATTATCCCCGCGTGGCGTCCCCTGATCTGTCCCCTCGTAGTGCACCCAGTGGTTTCCCCCGTGGCGCCTCCTCACGAGGCTCCCTTCATGGCCTCCCTCATGGTGTCCTCTCGTGACATCCCCGGATGATGTTTCCCTCATGCTGTCTCCTTGCGGCATCCTCTCATGCTTATCCCTTCGGAGTGTCTCCTCTCGGGCCCCCTCATGACTGCCTTCGGGATGTCCCCTCACGGCGTCCCGCACCGTGTCCAGCAGCGGGGCCCGCGGCGGTGACGAGCGCTGCCCTCGTGCGGCCCGCGGTTCCTCCAGTGCAGGCCGGTCTACAGCCCACGGGCAGGGCCGTCACGGAGGGAAGCTGAGCGCGGGCGGCCTGCGCCTGTGCCTCCTGTCTGAACCGCCCAGCTCATTCCCTGTACAAGTTTGGGTTTTCTCTGACTTCAAAACAAATAAATTAAGCTGAAATAAATCTTAGAGATGGTCATTAACTGACAAATGTGTTATTCATCAAGCGCCTCAGCCATTCACTCAGATGAGAGACAGTGACGAGCCCGGTCTCCATGAGGGCAGGCCGCCAGTCACTGAGGCCACATTGCTATGGTTTGCCCAGAACGTCTAATCCTCAGCATTGACTCCTAGCCTTCTAGAATATGAGTTTTGAAGGAGAAGTTATTTTTACAGAGTGGTGAGAGAAAAAAAGAAAGTCTACCAGAAGCATCCCAGGCTTATGCCTTTTGTGTTTGGTGTATTTAAGGGAGGGTCAGTGGCTGATGGGCTCTGTGTCCATGGGGCCACCTCTCCATTTCTCAGGTGGGGCCAAGGTGGGCGGTTTCGCCAGATCAGCATCACTCAAGGCTTTAGCATCAGAGACTTTCCTTAATCTGTGCACCCCAGAAGCATGAATCCTAAGTTCCCTCGGTGGCCTGGTAGGCAGAGGCAGGGTAGTTGGGCCCAGGTCACAGGGCTCAGGCCCCCTCTGTACCTCACAGGAACCAGGGGAAGCCCAGCGTGGCTCACAGGGCAGCATTGGTCAACATCACTCAGGCCTTTAGCATCAGAGACTTTCCTTAATCCGTGCACCCCAGAAGCATGAATCCTAAGTTCCCTCGGTGGCCTGGTAGGCAGAGGCAGGGTAGCTGGGCCCAGGTCACAGGGCTCAGGCCCACTCTGTACCTCACAGGAACCAGGGGAAGCCCAGCGTGGCTCACAGGACAGCATCGTTTCCTGCAGGTGGTGGCAGGGGGACACGCGGAGACCTGAAACCAGGGTGGAAGGTGAGCCTCCCCCACCCCCTGCGCACTGGGGAGGCAGCAGGCACGAGTCAGAGGGAATCTGAGCAGAGGCGTGCTGCTGCCTTCCCTCCTTGGGAACCTTCCAGCAGGGGAGCCTGTGGCCCCAACTCCAAAGGCACCCCGACTTCCACATGTCTCTAGGCAGCAGGGCGGGAGCACCGACAGGGCCACACCCAGGGGCACACTGGGCTGGTGGCAGAGGTAACGGGCTGACTCTTGCTGGAAGGGACAAGACTGAGCTTTCTGCCAGTGCTGGGAGCAGGGAGCCATCGATGGCAAACAACTCTCAGTGACAGTGCTGACAGGCGCCCAGTCCCTTCCGCCCCCTCACTTGCCACCTGCACCCAGCCTGCAGTGACCCTGCTTGCCTGAGGCAGCCATGAGACAAGGGGCGTGAACCCACAGACACTCTCTTCCTCCATGGGGAGATGGGCATGCTCACCATGAACTGGGAGGGCAGGAGGTCTGAAACCAGAACCTTTGCAAGAATAGGTGGCTTTCAGGCATGATGGGGAGATGGACATTTTGATATATCTGGTTGCAGCTGCTAGCTGCCCACATAAAGTTTATGAAAGAAGAAAAAAAACACCAATATTGCAACATTCCAATGAAATGATTGCGTTAAACCCAGCTGGTCTGTGTAGCTATGGGATGTGGCTAGAGACCCCACACACTGGAGGAGGATCAGCCAGATGCAAAGGCATTTTCAAGGGTCACTCTGTGGCTTCCCTGGAGGCTCAGATGGTAAAAAATCCATCTGACAGAAACTTCCCTCCCAGTTACAGGTCTTTGTGTCCCTTTCCCCTGATGCTGCAGTGGGCCGCATATTTCAGTCTCTGGGCCACTCCGCATTCCTCCTCTCCAGGCCCAAGACCTCATTCATTGCTAATGGCTACCGGGGCTGTTGTGGAGAAGTCAGTCCTTCCCAGACTCTGGTGTTAAAGGGAGGCCAGGACAATGGTGACCACGTGAGCCTCAGTCCGTAGTTTTGGGATCCTGGATTGAGGGCCTGGAAATGTGGCAGCTCTCCCAGGGCCGAGGCTCCCACAGCAGTCAGGTTCTCCTCCGGCGTTCTGGGCCCACTGGTGCCGGCATCCCATCCCTGGGTGGAGGACTGTGGCCTGGAGGCTGAGTCCCCCTCCTCTGCCTTCCTCTTGGCCCAGGGTGAATAATCCCGGTCTCCATGAGGGCAGGCCGCCAGTCACTGAGGCCACATTGCTATGGTTTGCCCAGAAGGTTTAATCCTCAGCATTGTCTCCTAGCCGCCTAGAATGTGTGTTTTGAAGGAGATGCTATTTTTACAGGGTGGTGAGAGAAAAAAAAGAGTCTCCCAGAAGTGTCCCAGGCTTACGCCTTTGGTGTCTGGTGTGTTTGAGTGAAGGTCTGTGGCTGACGGGCTCTGTGTCCACGGGGCCACCTCTCCATTTCTCAGGTGGGGCCAGGGTAGGTGGTTTCACCGGATCAGCATCACTCAGGGCTTTAGGATCAGAGACTTTCCTTAATCCGTGCAACCCAGAAGCATGAATCCTATGTCCCCTGGCCTGGTAGGCAGGGGTGGGGTAGCTTGGCCCAGGTCACAGAATTCAGGCCCCCTCTGTGCCTCACGGGAACCAGAGGAACCCCAGCCTGGCTCATAAGGCAGCATCTGTTCCTGCAGGTGGTGGCAGGGGGACACACGGAGACCTGAAAGCCAGGGTGGAAGGTGAGCCTCCCCCACCCCCTGTGCACTGGGGAGGCAGCAGGCACGAGTCAGAGGGAANATTCAGGCCCCCTCTGTGCCTCACGGGAACCAGAGGAACCCCAGCCTGGCTCATAAGGCAGCATCTGTTCCTGCAGGTGGTGGCAGGGGGACACACGGAGACCTGAAAGCCAGGGTGGAAGGTGAGCCTCCCCCACCCCCTGTGCACTGGGGAGGCAGCAGGCACGAGTCAGAGGGAATCTGAGCAGAGGCGTGCTGCTGCCGTCCCTCCTTGGGAACCTTCCAGCAGGGGAGCCTGTGGCCCCAACTCCAAAAGCACCCTGACTTCCACATCTCTCTAGGCAGCATGGCGGGAAGCACCGACAGGGCCACACCCAGGGGCACACTGGGGTGGTGGAAGAGGTAACGGCCTGACTCTTGCTGGAAGGGACGAGACTGAGCTTTCTGCCAGTGCTGGGAGCAGGGAACCATTGACGGCAAGCAACTCTCAGTGACAGTGCTGACAGGCGCCCAGTCCCTTCCGCCCCCTCACTTGCCACCCGCTCCCAGCCTGCAGTGACCCTGCTTGCCTGAGGCACCCATGAGACAAGGGGCATGAACCCACAGCCACTCTCTTCCTCCATGGGAAAATGGGCACGCTCACCATGAACTGAGAGGGCAGGAGATTTGAAACCAGAACCTTTGCATAGAATAGGTGGCTTTGAGGCATGATAGGGAGATGGACATTTTGATATATCTGGTTTCAGCTGCTAGCTGCCCACATAAACTTTATGAAAGAAAGTAAACAATATTGCTACATTCCATGGAATTAAATACAGTAAACCCAGCTGGTCTGTGTGGCCATGGGATGTGGCTGGGAACCCTAAATATTGGAGGAGGATCAGCCAGATGCAAAGGCATTTTCGAGGGTCACTCTGTGGCTTCCCCGGAGGCTCAGATGGTAAAGAATCCACCCTCAATGCAGGAGACCCAGATTTGATCCCTGGGTTGGGAAGTTCCCCTGGAAACTGAAAAAGGGAATGGCTACCCACTCCAGTATTCTTGCCTGGAGAATCCCATGGACAGAAAAGCCTGGCAGGCCTACAGTCATAAGGTTGCAAAGAGTCAGATAGGACTGAGCACACACACGCACCTTTGCTTCCATCTTTCCCACACAGGGTCACCCTAGCTTTCCTAACCATCACTAATCTAGAAGCTATAGATTCTTAGCCATCCTGGACAACTGTGCCTCATGCTAGGATTGATTTGTCCCTGAGAGGGACAGGACAAGGAGAAGCAACAAAGACTTTCTGCAGAAGAGCTCTGAACAACACCTTGCTGCAAACTCTATGACTTTATTTCGTTTAAACTGACACACAAAGAGACAGAAACTAAATAGCCAAACCACATAAAATAGCCAATCTTTGAAACAAGGTCTCTCACACTGCAGAGTCCTCGGTGCTGGCATCCGGGTCCTGTGGAGCCCATCGAGTAAAGATAAGCACATATCCCTGTGATCCCGACTCCACCACCGTGTTCCTGGGAGTTACACTTCAGATATCCCTCCCCAGGGTAGGGCTGTTACATAGATCGATTCCCTGTTCCCTTCTTCACACATCACACAGCATCCATTCACCCAGCCCATCCCGAATAGCTCAGATTCCTAACTCCGTGACATCTGACAGAGAACTTCCCTCCCAGTTATAGGTATTTGTGTCCTTTTCTCCTGATGCTACAGTGGGCCCCATTTCTCAATCTCTGGGCCACTCACCATTGTTCCTCTCCAGGCCCAAGACCTCATTCATTGCTAATGGCTACCGGGGCTGTTGTGGAGAGGTCAGTCCTTCCCAGCCTCTGGTGTCCTAGGGAAGCCAGGACAATGGTGACCACATGGACCTCAGTTCTGGGACCCTGAGTTGAAGGGCTGGAAATGTGGCAGCTCTCCCAGGGCCAAGGCTCCCACAGCAGTTAGGTTCTCCCCAGGCGTTCTGGGCCCGCTGGTGCCGGCATCCCCTCCTTAGGTGGAAGACTGTGGCTAGAGGCTGAGTCCCCCTCCGCTCCCTCCCTCATGGCCCAGGGTGAAAAAGAGAGGATGGTGAGTCCCCTCTTAAGCAGGACCAAGTCCGCAGGCACCAGATCTACATTCTGCTCCAAAGAAGAGGATTCCAGAATGCTTAGCTTCCAGGGGTGCAGGTCTTGCATCTGGGGTACATCTTGGAGTCTCACCACCCACCACTCATCAGGCTCCAGCAGCAGTTTCCAACACTGGCCTGGGGTCCTCCAGGCCCTTCTTGGCTTCATCTTCTGGAGGTAGACGGCATCACAGCAGCCCACCAGGGAGAGGACCTGCAGGTCCAGTAACCAGGCCTTAGTCTCAGCAGGGTCCATGTTCTGGGTGGTGCCCAGCTCCAGTACCATGGGCTCCCCCAGGGGCAGGTCCACTTTGAAAAACCCCCGCCATGGAGGAAGGGGGCTTGGCCAGTGGGAGCAGGTAGGGAGTCCCTCAAGTCTCCAGGGAAGGCCCTGGGTCCAGTCAGCATCTTCAGCACCCAGGCCCAGAGGTACCGCATCCTGAGGCTGCAGTTCGGTGGGCACGGTGTGATTGTGCAAGCCCACATCTTCTGACTCCACAGGGCCTGATGCCAGGGTGCCTGACCCCCAGCCCACAGCCCCGCCCTGTGCAGGCTGCCCTTGGCCCTGCCCCCAGCTTGGCCCCATCCCCAGGGATGACCCCTGCTCAGACCACACCTCGGAATCATCCATCAGCTCAGAGTCCCAGTCTTCATCTTCCCAGTTTTCTGACTCCAGCATCCGTTTAAAGTCCAGAAAGGCAACCTTGAAGCAAGCGAAGCAGAGCCTTATCTGGCTGCCATGTTGAAGCTGGTACATCCAGGACACATAGAGGTAGGACAGGCCCTCTGCCACATACCGCTTGCTGACTGGAGGGCACATGGCCAAGCGGCCTGCCTCCTGAGAGAGACAGCAGGAGCAGGGGTGGTGTGATCTTAGGGGGTCTAGCCCACAGGTGGGGGCACAGTAAGGTGCAAGGGGCAGGGAGGAGGGGCAAGAGAACAGGGAGGAGAAAGATGAGGATCACCAGGGGAAGAATTTGGGGTGGCGGTGGATGAACTGGGTCAAAATAGAGGTTGGAAGGGAAGAAACTCTGGAATTAACTTCAGCTGATGCAAGCGTTCCGTCCTCTGGGAGCTGCAAAGAAAAGCAGTGAGGTTAGGGTCCCCCCTAACCTCAGGGGAGGTTAGGGCAGGCAGGTGGGAGCAGGTGCCCTGCAGGGAGGAGCAGGGCATAGGGGGCCTTGGGCTGACACCCAGCCCTTTTACTCTGTCTCTGCTCAGTTTAGCTGACCTGGGGCCTGTGGACCACACAGCCTCCTCTCACCGCCACCCCCCCATCCCCCCATCTCAGGAATCCTGACACCCCATCAGCCTCACCTGGGGGAAACTAAGGGAACCTGACAGAACCTGACTTACCCTGAGACAACCTGAGAGAATCTGTCAGAACCTGAAGGAACTTATCAGAATCTAACCAAATGGTTAACCTGACTTAACCAGATGGAGTGTAACAGAACCACCGGCACCTGAGCTGGCCCGTCTGGCCTGAGGCCACATTGGAACCTGGGGCTTTTCAGCCTCCAAGCCCCACACTCTGCCAGCCTGTAGGCCCCAGACACACTTCTTATTCCAAAGGGCTCTCACCCTCCCTGGTGGCTCCCTCCTGTGGGTAACCACCCTGAGGGGAAAGAAGGGATCAGAGCCAGCCTGAGCATTTAAAGGGCCATTCCCCATGGTGCTCTGGGCTCATTTGCCTATTTCCCATGAGCCTCAGCCCACTAGGAAATGAAACTGCTGAGTCATCCTCCGTCCCCACCCCCACCCCCTCCACCAGCCTCCAGGGAGGGCAGTCTTATTCCCCTAACCCTGTTCCCAAGGTGATTGTGTCTGTGATGTTCTCTCCTAGAGGGTGAGAAGACTGTCCCCATCACTCTTTCAGTCCACAGGTTTCTGAAATTGTGCAGGTGAGTGTCTCCCTTATGGTCTTTGTCCCATCCCCGGTCCTGGGCGACCTGTTTGGTCAAGGGCCCTGTCCTTCAGTGGATGAAATGGATTCCTCCTTTGTATCTCTTGGTTAATTTTTTTTTTTTTTAATGAATATCAGAAACTGATTGCCAATTATTTACGTTTTAAGCGCTGAGAAATGGAATATTTTCTGGCATATCAATAAACAAGGATGTCACTGCCATCAGTGGATTGCAGCCCTCCAATATGAGCCAGTGAACCCTGAGGGAACTCAGGAAGGAGAATACCTGCCATCTAGACTGTAGCCAGCTCCCTACCAGTGAGCCCTGAGTAAAGAAAGCTCAGAGTGTGAAGACAGAGGAAACTGGCCCCACAGAGCTGAGGTGCATATCAAAGGAATGATTTCAGTGAGCCCAGACGTTTGCATCTTCCCATATACAGAAACAGGCTAAATTCCTTAATTTGGGTTATCTGGTTTCCTTTAATTTACAAAAAACTTTTGATATCCAGGCTACCTGTCCTTTGTTGCAAAACTTCTACATAACCTGCTCCCCCACCTCTGCCTCCTTGGAACAAACAGTTCTCTCACGTTTGTTTCAGATGCTACCTCCTGGGCTTAAGTCCTAAAAATTTCTGCTGAATAAAACATAACTTTCAACCTTTAGGTTGCATTCAATCGACAGCACATTTCTGTCTCTTTAGCTCTTCTCAGAGCTAAACACTTTTAAAATAAAGTGTTCTTTAAACAAACACTTCTTTTGAAAATACATTTTAACCACATTTTACACTTTTGGGGTTCACTGTTTCATTTTGTTCAAAGTCTTTAGTTACGGTGCAATGTGTCCATCTGTTTTCAAGAAAATATTTTCTTGGTCTTTGTAAAGAACATCTTCAGTTCTCCAAGACCACGATGTTGATTTCTTGTATCTTCATATGAACACTTTCACATTTTTTAATTTACGCTTTCACATTTTTTAATTTCCTTTGCTTCTTAATTTTAACTTAATTTCAATGTAAGTAAGTTGTTTTTGTACAAAAAAAA
>SJYX01003111.1:0-19000 GCA_006410675.1 Oreotragus oreotragus | reverse complement strand
AGGAGGAGAAGGGGACAACAGAGGATGAAATGGCTGGATGGCATCATCAACTCGATGGACATGAGTCTGAGTGAACTCCAGGAGTTGGTGATGGACAGGGAGGCCTGGCGTGCTGCGATTCATGGAGTCGCAAAGAGTCGGACACGACTGAGCAACTGAACTGACTGAACTAGACTATACAGTCCATGGCATTCTCCAGGCTAGAATACTGGAGTGTGTAGCCTTTCCCTTTTCCAGGGGATCTTCCCAACCCAGGGATCGAACCCAGGTCTCCCACATTGCAGCCAGATTTTTTACCAGCTGAGCCACAAAGTCCTACATTAAAATCCATTTCTGAAATCCCAGGCTATTTCAGCTGATGAAAGGTTTCATAGGTAGGCTTTGCTTGAATAATGGGGGAAATCTGAGAATGGCTTTTAAAATAATTTGCTAAATTAATCACGTCATCTAGCCCTTCCTTCCAAACTTCCAACCGGTACATCCAGCTGCATCTGCATCATCTCCCCAAGGACGTCTGACAAGTGTCCCCAAGTGAACGAGTTTTCATCTAGGCTCCTGGTCAAAACACCTGGGTCTGCCAGAAGACCCACCCACCTCTGGAATTAGATGACAATAAAATTCCTTGGATCACTTGTTTCCCAATTTTGCTGCATGTTAAAATTGTCTTGGGACCTTGAGAAATCCCATATCATAGCATGTGGCAGACACCCTGAGGTGACCCCCTGTGGCAGTCATGACCTCCTCCTGATTGGAGGGGAAAACGTGAGTTGCTTCTAACCAAGGAAGTGGCATGGATGTCATCCACTTGATTACATTATTTTATAAATACATACATACTGCATATATTATATATTATTTTCTATACATATGTATACTACCAGATATTAATATCTTTATACATATACACATCACCTACATGTACACATACACATGGGTACATGTGCAGACTCTCGCTTTGCCTCCCATGTACTTAAGGAAGGAAAGCTCCATACTGTGAACTGTGGCTGGAGGCTGGAGGTCTGGGGCCCCTGACTCTCATCTGCTGGGCAGGGACAGTGAGGGATAGGTGGCTGCTTCAGGTGGTTTGGAAGAGCTGCGGACTTGGAGGCTGGGAACATTCTGTGACCTATAGGGACGCCCCCTCTAAGCCTGGGACACTCAGGGTGAGTTTTCACTTGTCTGCTGAGCCCACTGGGCCATCACCTCCCCAGCACTAGTCTGTCCTGTCTATACACCTTTATCTTTTCCTCCTTTTCAGCCGCCCAGCAGAGAAGGCAATGGCAACCCACTCCAGCGTTCTTGCCTGGAGAATCCCAGGGACGGGGGAGCCTGGTGGNTGAGCCCACTGGGCCATCACCTCCCCAGCACTAGTCTGTCCTGTCTATACACCTTTATCTTTTCCTCCTTTTCAGCCGCCCAGCAGAGAAGGCAATGGCAACCCACTCCAGCGTTCTTGCCTGGAGAATCCCAGGGACGGGGGAGCCTGGTGGGCAGCTGTCTATGCGGTCGCACAGAGTTGGACACGACTGAAGCGACTTAGCAGCAGCACCAGCAGCAGCAGCCACCCGGAGTAGATGACTAATTTTGACTCAGGTCTCTGACATAGAGAAGAAACTCAGAACACAAAACTCAATCATCAGGGGAATCATTCTCCTATCCCCTTCTCAATGCTCATGGTTGTCAGCCTGGGACATCTTTATGGCAGAGTCTGTGCCCCCAACCCCTCACCTGATTCCACCTGCCCTTTCCAGCAGATGGACGGTGCTGAAGCCTGGGGGGCTATGCCCCCACAGCAAGGAGGCCAAGGGCGGGCATCTGAACCCTGGCCTGTTGGAACTTCCTCTCGAGCGCCCAGGCCCCTTCTGCCATCTGATGTTGGGGCTCACAATGGAGGGGTCTGCCCTCAACCTCGAGTTCTCATGGACTCCAGCATTCAAGGTGACAGCCTTGGTTCCTGGACCCTGGGTCTGAGTGGGGATGGCTACCTACCTGGCTTCCTGGCTGTGTGTGTGTCACATAGGGGAGAGCAAAGGCACTTAGATACCCAGTGGGGGCAGCACCGCCCCCACCCCCCCGCCTATCTTCCCATTCCCCTTCCCCTCCCGGCAACTCTAGATCAGAATAGAGGATTAGAGGCCAGTCATCTCTCTTCCTGTGAATCCGGTCATTGGTTTTTCACTGATCTATTTACACATCTGTTCAACAGGCACTAACAACCCCTGACCCGTGCTGAGTGCTCACCACCCCCCGCCCCTGCAGGATGCCCAATTATCAGAAGAGGGGCCAGAACAAAGGGTCAGCACGGTGCCAGGACAACAGGAACAAGGCTCTGCAGCAGCTTCACACACTGGGGGGCTGGCACGGCTTCCGGAGCAGTTCCCAAGCTGGGAGGGATGGCAACTCATTCTCAGTGTCATGGGGACGTGGGCACAAGCTTCCCAACATCTGCGCACCCTACAGAATGCTCAAGAGAGTCCACGGGAGGAATGATCTAGAACTTAGGACACCCTGGGGAGCCTCAAACCCAGGGATTCTCCTCTCAGGTCTCTTCAGAAACCAAAGGCAGTGGCTGAGGGTGAAGACAATTATGAACACGACAGACACAGAAGGAAATGATCTGGCACTACAGAAAGACTACAACTCATTTCCACATTTTGTCAGCAAAGATACTGATGTTTACAAGAAAAAGTTTAAAACTTCAAACCTAGATGTCCATTTTGGAATGATGTGAGGAGTGATAATCAAGAAACAAGATCAGTATCCATCGGTAGGAATGCTTGTGATGTGGCCACACCATGGAACATGAACAGCCACAGACAACAAGCTTCAAAGAAGATATGCTGTGAAGTGATCAGCATCTGTTCAGTGAAAAGGAAAAACAGGTTGTAAATTATGTACATAATATTGCTTTTATTTTTTAAAAGAAAAAATCTGTGGCTACCTGTACAAGTGTCAGATGTGATGTGTGCAAGTGGATTCTTGCCTATCTACACAGGTGAGTGTCACAAGTCTGGGAGACTCCGTGCCATGTACACCCATGTTGGGTATCACATGTCTTTGAGCATGTTCAGTTCAGTTCAGTCACTCAGTCATGTCTGACTCTCTGAGACCCCATGGATTGCAGCACGCCAGGCCTCCCTGTCCATCTCCAACTCCAGAGTTTACTCAAACTCATGTCCATTGAGTCGGTGATGCCATCCAACCATCTCATCCTCTGTCGTTCCCTTCTCCTCCTGCCTTCAATCTTTCTCAGCATCAGGGTCTTTTCAAATGAGTCAGTTCTTTGCATTGGGTGGCCAAAGTATTGGAGTTCAGCTTCAGCATAGTCCTTCCAATGAATATTCAGGACTGATTTCCTTTAGGATGGACTGCTTGGATCTCCATGCAGTCCAAGAGACTCTCAAGAGTCTTCTCCAGCACCACAGTTCAAAAGCATCAATTCTTCAGCACTCAGCTTTCTTTATAGTCTAACTCTCACATCCATACATGACTACTGGAAAAACCATAGCCTTGACTACACAAAGTAATGTCTCTGATTTTTAATATGTCATCTAGGTTGGTCATAACTTTTCTTCCAAGGAGTAAGTGTCTTTTAATTTCATGGCTGCAGTCACCATCTGCAGTGATTTTGGAGCTCCAAGAAATAGTCTCTCATGGTTTTCACTGTTTCCACTGTTTCCCCATCTATTTGCCATGAAGTGCTGGGACCAGATGCCATGATCTTAGCTTTCTGAATGTTGAGCGTTAAGCCAACTTTTTCACTGTCCTTTTTCACTTTCATCAAGAGGCTCTCTAGTTTCTCTTCCCTTTCTGCCATAAGGGCGGTGGCATCTGCACATCTGAGGTTACTGATATTTCTCCCGGCAATCTTGATTCCAGCTTGTGCTTCCTCCAGCCCAGTGTTTCTCATGATGTACTCTGCATACAAGTTAAATAAGCAGGATGACAATATACAGCCTTGATGTACTCCTTTCCTGATTTGGAACCAGTCTGTTGTTCCATGTCCAGTTCTAACTGCTTCCTGATCTGCACAGAGATTTCTCAAGAGGCAAGTCAGATGGTCTGGTATTCCCATCTTTTTCAGAATTTTCCACAGTTTATTGTGGTCCACACAGTCAAAGGCTTTGGCATAGTCAATAAAGCAGAAGTAGATGTTTTTCTGGAACTCTCTTGCTTTTTCAATGATCCGACGGATGTTGGCAATTTGATCTCTGGTTCCCCTGCCTTTTCTAAATCCTGCTTGAACATCTGGAAGTTCACAGTTTACATACTGTTGAAGCCTGGCTTGGAGAATTTTGAGCATTACTTTACTAGCATGTGAGATGAGTGCAATTGTGTGCTAGTTTGAGCATTCTTTGGCATTGCCTTTCTTTGGGACTGGAATGTAAACTGACTTTTTCCAGTCCTGTGGCCACTGCTGAGTTTTCCAAATTTTCTAGCATATTGATTGCAGCACTTTCACAGCATCATCTTTTAGGATTTGAAATAGCTCAACTGGAATTCTGTCACCTCCATTAGCTTTGTTCCTAGTGATGCTTCCTAAGGCCCACTTGACTTCACATTCCAGAATGTCTGGCTTTAGGTGAATGATCACAGCATCGTGATTATCTGGGTCATGAAGATATACCCATTCAAATGGATAGATCTTTCCTTTTCTCCTTTGCCTTTCACTTCTCTTCTGTTCACAGCTATTTGTAAGGCCTCCTCAGACAACCATTTTGCCTTTCTGCATTTATTTTCTTTGGGGGTGGTCTTGATCCCTGCCTCCTGTATAATGTCACAGACTTCCAGCCATAGTTCTTCAGGCACTCTGTCTATCAGATCTAATCCCTTGAGCATGTAAAGAACAGAAACACCAATATCAGCATGATTACCTCTGGATGTGGCATTGTGAGTTATTGAATTTTCTTCATTGATTTCCCTATTCACCTAATTCTCTAGAATAAATATGTGCTATGACTGTACCTCTGGAAACCACTGAAAGCCCTTGGAAGTGCTTCAAGGGCGGTGGTAAGATCTAGACCAGCCCCCTCTGGCTGGAGTCCTGAGCATGGCTCTTTTCACTGCCTGCCTCTCCCAGGCACCCTCCAGTACCTGCCTGTCAGGTTGCCATGGACTGTAAACCCTCACACTTCCAGACTCCATCGAGGGATTGGCATTCAGTGAATGGGCAAGACAGTAGGGTGAGCACTGTCTGCAAAGGGCCATGACAGGGCTGGGTTCTCCTTCCCAGGGGCCTTTCAGTGCCCAGAGCCCTTGGAGGGATGACTCTAGAGCCTCTGGAACCATCCTTAGGTTCTTTCATGTCAACCCTTGCGTCTGAAGTTCCACAGTAGCCACAGCCACCACATCCATTCAGACTCTGTGCGGCTGTATACACATCCATCAGCTATGCCGTTGACACAGTTACCTTCAGGCATCGGAGGCTCCAGTAGTTGTGGTCACCATAAGAAGAGCCAGATTCAGGGTGAACATCCCCCCAGCAAGTGATCATCACGTCCTCCCCATGTTCCCACAAGCAGTGATCATCAGCCCAGCCCAGCCCTGGTCACGCACTGGGGGAGGCACGTATCCCCTTGACACAGCTGTCTCCACTTCAGGGAGAGATTTTAAAATGGAGCATCTCAATGTCCCCTACTCCAGAGCCGCTCAGAACCATCCAGGGAGAAACATGTTTATCCTGTGAGTTTGCAGCGGCTACCAAATCATCACCACTCAGCAGCTTGAAGCCACATAATTTCTTCTCTTGAGTCTGTAGGTCTGGCATCTGCAATGGACCCAGGGCTGGCTCTTTCTGGAGGCTCACAGGGAGAACCCCTCCCTCCTTGTTCCAGCTTCCAAAAGAGCCACATCCCTTGGCTTGCAGCCCCTTCTTCTTTCTCCAGGTCAGCAGTTTGGCATCATCTCCTGTGATCTCTGCTTCCATCCTCACACCTTCACTCTCTGACTCTGCCTTCTGTCCCCCATCTTGTAAGGATGCTGGTGATGCCATTGGTCCCAGGTTATCCCCCCATACCATCTCAAGGCTCCTAACTTAATCAAACCTGCAAAGCCTCCACTGTGTGTAGTGACATAGTCATAGGTCCTGGGATTAGTGGAGATCTTTGGGAACATTGTCCAGCCATCTGCTGACCCATCCTATACTCTCACTGATTCCTGTCCAGCTCTGAAATTCTGGAAAGATCTTATCTCTCAGGACTGACTTTCAGGAGCTGAATTCTTCCACAGGACCAAACTGGACACTCACATGTGTCTGAAGTGGGGGTTCAAGGCCACCCTCTGCTCCAAGTTCTGTGACAACTTGTCACAGGCGTCTTCCTAAGGGGCTGGGAAAAGCTAGGCTCTCGGAACAAACACCTCCTTTCCCTTTTGCTTTGGCCCTTCTCATGCCCCACACCTGACAGAACAATCTTGTTGTTCAGTCACTAAGTCATGTCTGACTCTTTGAGACCCCATGGACTGCATCACTCCAGGCTTCCCTGTCTCTCAATATCTCTCGGAGTTTGCCCAGAAGATAGAAAAATCTGAAATGACGATAAAAATCTCCCTTCAGTGTCAGATATGAAGAGGGTTCTACTGCCCAGAAGTTCCCAAAATGACATCTCTGCACAAACCATCCATGTTTCTAAAGGGCATCCCGACAACCCTTGAGAAGAGAAGGAATTCATCCAATTATAGTCAGTTGGGGCCACAAGACCCAAAAGGCGCATTTGCTGTGAGCAGTAGTAGAAAAGAAAATGAAGAATTAAACAGATTCCCTGCCTCTTCCTGGCCAGGGGCGCAAGTTGAGCCTCAAGTCTCCAACGCTCATTCTCCTCCTGCATACATCCTCTTCCTAGTCGGGATCTTGGGATCATAACATCAACTCCCGTGGTGGCCCCACTGTGTCTGAGGCACCCCTTTCCTGGAAACTCTGCAGCCCAAGTTTCTGCTATAAGACATGGCTTATTAGCATCCTACAACAAAATCATTTACCTCATTCTGGTAAACCCTGGTGGCTCAGACATAAAGAATCTCCCTGCAGTGCAGGAGACTCAGGTTCGATCCCTGGGTGGGGAAGATACCCTGGAGAAGGGAACAGCTACCCAATCCAGAATTCTTGCCTGGAAAATTTCATGGACAAAACCTGGTGGGCTACAGTCCATGGGGTCACAAAGAGTTGGACATGACTAAAGGACCAACACTTGTACTTTTTTCCAGGCCTATATCTGAGTCTGGCAGGTTTGTATGGAGGGCTGGGCATGTCTTGCCACACATGAAGGTCCAGCTGCAGTGACATAGTACGACTGGATTCTACAGCCCATTGGGACCCCTCCCACTGGGACTGACAGCCCATCTGCCCACCTGTGGGACAGTACATGCTGAGGGCCTGTCCTGGGCTGGGGAACTCAAGAGTTAAAAGAGAAGGACAGTGCCAGGAGCCAGCATGAGGAATCCCGTCCATGACAAGGTCATGAGGAAGGAAGCCTGACAAAATGCAAGGACGTGATCAGGCTTCAGGGATTCCCCCTGGAATTTCCTGAGCATGTACCCCAAAAAACAAAAATCTGCCGGCCTTTGTACTCTGCTTTTCCACTCTTCTGATATTCTCTGGAAAAAGTCAAACCAGGGTTTTAGTCTTCTGCATTTGAAAGGGATGTTTCAGTTAAACCCCTCTGATAGCTCTCTGGCTTGCCTAAACAGGTTCCTCCGGACCTCTTACAGCTTGTGAATTGCTTACAGACCCCAACCGCAGGAGGCACAAAGCTTAAGAGCATCTTAAAGATACAGAGCCTTTTCTAAAGAGTTAAAAATTATATTGGTAGAGGGTTTTCACTGTTGACTCAGTGACTGCTGCCAGACCTCCATATTCTTTATCTTTTAGGCACCTGGGAAGATGTTAATCAATGTAATCAGGATGTAGAAAAATATCTATAGTAGTTTTGATGTTAGCAACACTAGACTTTTGAGTTAATTACTTTTCTTTTGTTATAAATCACTGTACTCCTTTTACTTGTTATGAGTTGCTGTATCTTTGCTATGTAAGAATGTAACTTTATTTAGTGCTTTCTGAGAGTGGCACCAGACTTTGGGAAGATCAACACAAATAAGTCTTCTGGTTGACAAACCCTTATCAGAAAAAAGGCTGTAAAATTTTAATTGGCCCTTTTGGCCAGAAGAAGATGTAAATCACCTACGACTTGTGTATACAACTAGGTATACAGAGAGAAAAGCAGAGAGAAAAGCCTGGTTTTGATAAGAGTCTGGGCTGCTAACGCTGCATAATTTTGTATTACCCATTGATCTCTATGTACAATCAAAAAGGTATAAAAGGCCTTCTGAACAATAGAGGCCAGGAACAGTCGCTGGACTGGTTTCCTCCGTGTCTCCTCTTTACTCTAATTTCAGGCTGAATTCCCATCTGGAGCGGGGCGGCTCACCAAGTCTACTTACTTGCCCTGGCTTTTAAGACCCACGCAAAAGGGAGCCTAAGGTGGGGCACCCTTTGATATTCAAGTGGGTACTGGTGGCCCAACATAGATGCTACAAGCTCCTTGTCTGGAACTTTACTGGCCTTCCCCGTAAGCCAAGTTATTCAGCCTTCTTTCTCCACTTAATTTTCCTATTATACTATTTCTTCCTAATCTAATCTTGTATTAATAAATAAATAAGTCTTTCCTCGCCAAGGCCGTCCCAGCTTCAAATTCCCTGGATCCACCGGGGCTGGACCCCGGCAGGATAGGCCATATGGATAGTTCCATGTTTAGTTTTTAAAGGAACCTCCATACGATTCTCCACAGTGACTTATCAGTTTACATTCCCACAAATAGTGCAAGAGGGTTCCCTTTTCTCCACACCCTCTCCAGCATTTATTATTTGTAGATTTTTTGATGATGGCCATTCTGACCAGTGTGAGGTGATACCTCATTGCAGTTTTGATTTGCTACTGATGAACCTATTTCCAAGGCAGGAATAGAGACACACACACAGAGAGTGGACATGTGGACACAGGGAGGGGAGGGAAGGGTGGGATGAACCGGGAGATTAGGGTTGACATCTACACATTACCATGTATAAAATAGACAGCTAGGGGAACCTATAAAGCACAGAAGCTCAGCTCAGTGCTCTGTGATGACCTAGATGGGAGGGATGGGGAGAGGGGGAGGGGAGTCCAGAAGGGAGGGGAAGTATGTATGCAAATAACTGATTCACTTCATTGTACAGCAGAAACTAACACAACATTATAAAGTAACTATATTCCATTTTTAAAAAAATTTTTTAAGTGAAAACAAACAAAAGGGCTATTTCTTGCTCTGCATGTTCCATTTTAATGAGGTATGCATGTGTGCTAAGTTTCTTCATTCATGTCCAACTCTTTGTGACCCCATGGGCTGCAGCCTGCCAGGCTTCTCTGTCCATGGGATTCTCCAGGCAAGAATACTGGAGTGGGTTGCCATTTCCTCCTTCAGGGGATCTTGCTGACCTAGGGATCGAACCCATATCTCTTTTGTCCCTGCACTTGCAGGCGTGTTCTTTACCACCAGCACCACCTGTGAAGCTCTTTGGTGGGAAGGGGGGAACAATTATCTCCGCAGCAGAGAAACACCTTAATTTCAGATAGTAAAAGTCCAAGTCGATGTTAAGGAGAGTGTGACCACGCACGGGGCATGTCCCTGCAGTGTGTAGCACAAGAAGGGGGGAAATGCCATCTGCATTATATTATCCCCCAGGAAGTCCCTGAGGCTTGTGCTGCCCGGAGACCGGAAAAAGCACAAGGCCTGCTTGAGGGTAAGGTGTCCTTTGAGGTCAAACCTCTAATTGGAAGCAGCTAGAGGCAGAAACGGAGAAGGCAATGGCACCCAACTCCAGTACTCTTGCCTGGAAAATCCCATGGACAGAGGAGCCTGGTGGGCTGCAGTCCATGGAGTCGCTAAGAGTCGGACACGACTGAGCGACATCACTTTCACTTTTCACTTTCACGCATTGGAGAAGGAAATGGCAACCCACTCCAATGTTCTTGCCTGGAGAATCCCAGGGATGGGGGAGCNTCTGGTGAGCAGCCCCCAGGGCAGAGGGAGACCCGTGCCTGAACCCTGAGCCCGAGGGCTTGGAGGTCCTTGAAGAGGAGACAGACTCTGGGCAACCAGGAAGATGACCTGGCGTCCTGTCCTGGCAGCCTTGGGGTAGAGGGCCAAGCATCCAGTGTTGGCCCAAACCCACACGTGCGTGTGCCAGGTGTGTGCACGCAGCTAACACGTGGCCAGGCAGCCCTAAGAGATTTCCTCCCTGGAGACCCCTCCTCTGACTGGACGCTCTGTGCTGATGGTTCGGGGTCCTGGGTGGGGTTTGGGGTCGGGGCAGATTAGGTTTGCTTGGTGACCACTCCTGGCAGGGGCTGTACACCTATCTACAGACACTTTTTGCATGAAGGGGTACCTATTTTAGGCGCAGAATCTTCTCAAAGTTCCAGAGGATCCTAGCAAAATTGTTAGCAGGAAGCATTAAAAGCATCAGGCTTGTCAAACATGCCCCATTCCAACCTCATCCTGCCTTTGTTCATCACCAGCACTCGGGCGACTGCACATGCCAGCGCCAGTGTCAAGGGCAGAGGGTGAGACGGGCGAGAGGCCCGCGGCCTGGAGACGACTCCAGGGATGGACGAGCAGACGTGCGGCAGGACACACTAAAGCATCAGGCTTGTCAAACATGCCCCATTCCAACCTCATCCTGCCTTTGTTCATCACCAGCACTCGGGCGACTGCACATGCCAGCGCCAGTGTCAAGGGCAGAGGGTGAGACGGGCGAGAGGCCCGCGGCCTGGAGACGACTCCAGGGATGGACGAGCAGACGTGCGGCAGGACACACAGCACCTGCTGGGAGAGGGGAGCCGAACCTCAGGGGCCACGGAGTAAAGGACTGAGGAGGTGAGAGAGGGTCTGGTGGCATATCTGGGAACAGGGTTGCAAGCAGAGGCATCAGCACACGCATGGTCCCCAAGGCCAGAGAGTGCCTGGGGTTTCTGAGGGCCTGCAAGAGGGCCAGTGTGGCTGAGGAGGAGCAAGGGGGGCCTGGGGGGAAGGATCTCTCGGGCACTGCAAGGACTCAGCGCTAAACTTCCTTTAGAGAAATCCTTGAACATACAGATAAGCAACAAGTCGAAAATTAAAATCAGTCTAAGACCCAGACACAGTATTTCTGTCTAGGTTTCCTGCCTTGGGTGTGCTGAGGCTGAATGACTTAGGGTGAGCCCATCCCACCATAATAGCAATATTAAATGACCTTTGAATGACTTGCAAAGCAAAAACACCTTTGGTCTCTTTTAGGCAAAATGGAACAGATTTCCACACCCCCAAAGCATGGTGGTCCCACGTGCCGTGCCCACTGTGTCTTAGGGGCCTGGCCCAGGGGGAGGAACAAACCCAGCATTTCTGGCATGAACCTTTCTTTAACCTGGGAGATGCAAACACAGTCAGTTCTAGACCTGGACTCTGGGGGCCAGTAGAGCTATTCAGGGTCGTTACCCTCCTGTGGGGACGGTCTCCAGGCACCGTGCATCGTGTCCCATCTGAGATGCTTCATGGTGAGTGAGGCCTCCCAGATATCTGGCCTTCTGCGTGTATTTGGACTCCTTTTTTTTTTTTTTCTTTTTTAATATTTATTGATTGGCTGTGTTGGGTCTCATGGGCTCTCTAGCTGGGGCCTGTAGGCTTAGCTGCCTCACAGCTCTTAGGACGTGCAAGGCGAATTCTCAGCCACTGGACCACCAGGGAAGCCCTGGCTGGGACTTTTTAGCTTGTAAGACTCACAGCAGCTCCTTTCNAAGCTATTCGGGGTCGGTACCCTCCTGTGGGGACGGTCTCCAGGCACCGTGCATCGTGTCCCATCTGAGATGCTTCATGGTGAGTGAGGACTCCCAGATATCTGGCCTTCTGCATGTATTTGAACTCCTTTTTTTTTTTTTTTTAAATATTTATTGATTGGCTGTGTTGGGTCTCATGGGCTCTCTAGCTGGGGCCTGTAGGTTTAACTGCCTCACAGCTCTTGGGACGTGCAAGGCGAATTCTCAGCCACTGGACCACCAGGGAAGCCCTGACTGGGACTTTTTAGCTTGTAAGACTCACAGCAGCTCCTTTCAGGTTTGTATTTTCTTCACTTAAAGATACATGTCTCAGCTCACTCGCTGATTTGCTGGTCGGTTTAGTGTCCTCATCCTGAGGATTAGCAGTGTGGACGTTTTGCAAAGCACTGAAGGTAGCACTTCTAGAAAATCCTTCTTTTTATCGTGTTATATGCACCTTTTACGAACACATTCAATGAACCACCAACCAGCTCTATCTTTAAAGGAGCTTCTCTACACTGAAAAGAAAAGGCCACAGTGAGAAACAGGCAAAGGATGAAATAAGAGGGCTCTCCCGTAAAGGCAAACATAGAGTCAAAGCAGGAAACGATCCCCACACACAGACAAGATAGCAAAAGCAGTAATCACGAGAGAAGGAGAGCACGCAGGCAGGATATTTGAAATGCACTGGAAAGGAGAGACCAGCAACTTAAAACAATCATGCACGTATGTGTAGACACTATCAGAGTCTCATGGTCACAACAAACCAAAATTCTGTTATCACAGATACACACACACAGAAGAAAAAGGAATTCAAGTGCATCACTAAAGTCATCAAATCATAAGAGAACAAAGGAGGAAAGGAAGAAAAAACGACGTCCCACCCCACCTCCAATAAAACAACAACAACAAAGAATGCACTCAGTGGGGTTGTGCAGTTTTGCTTATAATGACATCTGGCATATATGATTTGGGATGCAGTCTGGGAACTGGAAGGGGCAGCACGTGGGGCAAGTGGCAGAGAGGGGAGCCCCAGGGCTGGCGAAGACCAGGGAGATTGGACACAGATTCCACCAGCAGCCACCTGTCCGGCCTCCCATCCAGAGGGGCTGNTATCAGAGTCTCATGGTCACAACAAATCAAAAGTCTGTCATCACAGATATACACACACAGAAGAAAAAGGAATTCAAGTGCATCACTAACGTCATCAAATCAGAAGGGAACAAAAGAGGAAAGGAAGAAAAAAAGGCGTCCCACCCCACCTCCAAAAAAACAACAACAAAGAATGCACTCAGTGGGGTTGTGAAGTTTTGTTTATAATGACATCTGGCATATATGATTTGGGATGTGGTTTGGGAACAGGAAGGGGCAGCACGTGGGGCAGGTGGCAGAGAGGGGAGCCCCAGGGCTGGGGAAGACCAGGGAGGTTGGACACAGATTCCACCAGCAGCCACCTGTCCGGCCTCCCATCCAGAAGGGATGCTCTACCCTTTGAGGGTGGTGGAGGAGGCCTCATGCATCATCTCAGGCCACTGATATCCTCATTTTGGTTCCACAAGTGCTTCCTGGAAGGTCCCTCAAACTGGTTCTTTTTCATGTTCTAAAGACAAGAGAGTGCCCATGATCAGCTGAGGACCCCAGACTGAGGCATCTCCCAGGTGAGCGCAGCATGGCACTCCTGCCCTGGGGAGAAGCCCAGGCCTGGGTGGAGTTGAGGAGGGGGAGGGTCCTCTTAGGTCAAGTGCTATGGAAGGTGAGATTTTTGCACTTTGGGCCCCAGAACCTGCTAAGGAACCCTCCCTGGCATGTGCATCAGGAAGACGCCAGGAAGTTGCCAAGCTTCCCAGTCCTCAGCCTGCTCTTCCCCGCACGTCTCCTCTGCAGAGTCCAGTGCACACAGCTCCCCAGGCCAGGCTCAGAGCCTCCTTAGAGGAGGGGGAGGGTCCTCTTAGGTCAAGTGCTATGGAAGGTGAGATTTTTGGACTTTGGGCCCCAGAACCTGCTAAGGAACCCTCCCTGGCATGTGCATCAGGAAGACGCCAGGAAGTTGCCAAGCTTCCCAGTCCACAGCCTGCTCTTCCCTGCACGTCTCCTCTGCAGAGTCCAGTGCACACAGCTCCCCACCCCAGGCTCAGAGCCTCCTTACTTGGGGAAAGAGGGAGGTTGGGAGGGTTGATAGCCACGCGCAGACACCTTTGCCTACAAGTGCGTCCTGTAGGAACATCTCCCACCTGCACATCTTAGGTCTCCTGGAAGGAGCAGGAAGGCCCCATGCCATCCCCTAGGGGGTCCTAGGGATGGTGTGGACTCTGTGGCCTGTCTGTGGTGGGGCATCTGCATTCTGGGACTGGGACTGCATTTGCTGGCTGGGTCCTCTGGGGCAGGGGTTCTGGCTCTCGGGGACCTCAAACGCTTCCCACTCTCTCACTAGTCTCGGTGGGTACAAGACCATGGGGCAGAGAGTCTATGCCGGGTCTGAGACGACCCCACCCCTCCCCAGCCCACAAACCAGGCTCAGAGGCCAATACGTTCTGGAGCTTGAAGTTCAGAGAGCCACATCTTTGGGACCAGGCCAGTGTGCAGATCAGCAGGCTGTGGAGGACGACCAGGGCAAGACCCAGGCTCAGAGCCTCCTTACTTGGGGAAGGAGAGAGGATGAGAGGGATGAGAGCCACGCGCAGACACCTTTGCCTACAAGTGCATTCTGTAGGAACGTCCCCCACCCGCACATCTTAGGTCTCCTGGAAGGAGCAGGAAGCCCCCTGCCATCCCCTAGGGGGTCCTATGGATGGTGTGGACTCTGTGGCCTGTCTGTCGTGGGGCATCTGTGTTCTGGGACTGGGACTGCATTTGCTGGTTTGGGTCCCCTGGGGCAGGAGTTCTGGCTCTCGGGGACCTCAAACGCTCCCCACTCTCTCACTAGTCTCAGTGGGTACGAGACCATAGGGCAGAGTGTCTATGCTGGGTCTGAGAAGACCCCCCTCTTCCCCGTCCACAGACCAGGCTCAGCGGTCAATACATTCATGAGCTTGAAGCTCAGGGAGCCACACCTTTGGACCAGGCCAGTGTGCAGATCAGCAGGCTGTGGAGGACGACCAGGGCAAGGATGGGGAAGATTACTAGGACCTCGCTCAGTGTGTTCTAGATTAAGATTGGAACGGGGTGTGCTCCTCTGCAGACCTGCAATAAATGGGAGTGGCCGGGCCCTCCCTCCTTTGTTCACCTGTGTGCAGGAGCCCCAACCTCCTTGGGGGCACCCTCGAGGGGGACAAGGCCTGTGGTTGGGAAGCCCATGGGTGGGAGAGTGGCAAGGGGATGGGTGCATGGGATGGGCAGGGCTCCAGGCACAGAGGGTGAGGGTGTCTGTGGAGGGAAGACCTGGGGGGCTTTCTGGGGGCTGCCCTCCTGTAGCCCAGGATGAAGACAGGAGCACCTACCTGCGGAAGGTGTGAGGAGCAGGTCTTGCGGGTCTGCCAAAGAGACACAGGGCAAGTTGGTGGGGGCCTGCTCAGGGCCTGCTCAGGGCCTGCCCGGACACAGCCCCTCCACCCCAGGTATCAGATGAGCCCTGGATACAGGAGTTCATGAAGGCCTCGCTGGGTTTCCCGCCCAGGGCCCGGCTGGGCTGAGGGGTGCCTTCTCAGCCTCTCCCACTGTTCCTGGTCTGGGGCAAAGCTGGACCCCTGCTTCTTGTCCCCAGTGCTCAGGGTGCCTCTGGCTATGTATGGACAGGCTAAGGGTGCGGGGAAACTGTAGCCCAGGATGAAGACAGGAACACCTACCTGTGGAAAGTGTGAGGAGCTGGTCTTGCGGGTCTGCCAAAGAGACACAGGGCAGGTTGGTGGGGGCCTGCCCAGGGGCTACCCTGACACAGCCCCTCCACCCCAGGTATCAGATGAGCCCTGGATACAGGAGTTCATGAAGGCCTCACTGGGTTCCCTGCCCAGGACCCAGCTAGGCTGAGGGGTGCCTTCTCAGCCCCTCCCACTCTTCCTGGTCTGGGGCAAAGCTGGACCCCTGCTTCCTGTCCCCAGGGCTCAGGGTCCCTCTGGCTGCATATGGACAGGTGAAATGTGCACGGGAGGAATCGATGGTAACTCGTGGAGTTTGTAGCAAAGCAAGGGGTGGGGGTGAGGGGATAGGTGGTTTTTAGGGAAGGAAGGTGCCAGCTCCCTGAGCAGATAGGGACAGTGAGCAGGCACACATGCCGGGGCTGCCCTGAGAAGCTCAGAGAGGGCCAGACGCAGCATGGGTGGGACATGGTGGAAATCCTCTTCAGGCCTCATCTCCGTGGCTCTGGGCAGCTCAGCTGGGCAGGAATCACTCCTCCCGAGTTGCTCTGCACTCCAGCCCACCAAAAAGAGAAGCTCTTGGGGGTCAAGTGCACGGGAGGAATCGATGGTAACTCGTGGAGTTTGTAGCAAAGCAAGGGGTGGGGGTGAGGGGATAGGTGGTTTTTAGGGAAGGAAGGTGCCAGCTCCCTGAGCAGATAGGGACAGTGAGCAGGCACACATGCCGGGGCTGCCCTGAGAAGCTCAGAGAGGGCCAGACGCAGCATGGGTGGGACATGGTGGAAATCCTCTTCAGGCCTCATCTCCGTGGCTCTGGGCAGCTCAGCTGGGCAGGAATCACTCCTCCCGAGTTGCTCTGCACTCCAGCCCACCAAAAAGAGAAGCTCTTGGGGGTCAATCACCCCCACCCCACCCTGCTCACCTAAGACGGTCAGTGTGGTGGTTCTGATGTGTCTCTGATGCCCCAGCAGACTCCACTTGTACTGCCCTGCCTGGGTGTCCCGGGCTTCAACAGATAGTAGGTACGCCACACCTTCCGAAATCCAGAGCTGCCATCCATCCTGGCAGTAGCCTCCTGGGGCCTTCACACTGCAGATGAGCTTCCAGGGTGCCGTGGGATTCGCTTTCTGGGAGATGTTGATGTGGGAGATGGCCATGGAGATCCTGCAACTCAGCGTGGCTAGATCGCCCCTCACAACAGATACCACACCCTTGGTGCAGTTGGGGTTGTCCAAGGCTGTTCGGGTGGAAAGTCACACGTGTGGGTCATGGCTGGACCTCAGGAAATCCACTGACTGGCCCTCCTGGCGTCACTGGCACTACCGGGAGCCGGGGCCATTCCTGGCCTGATCCAGGTCTCTCCTTCCACACCCATCTTGCCCTTGTTAGGTCAAGTGCTATGGAATGTGAGATTTTTGCACTTTGGGCCCCAGAACCTGCTAAGGAGCCCTCCCTGGCATGTGCATCAGGAAGACACCAGGAAGTTGCCAAGCTTCCTAGTCCTCAGTCTGCTCTTCCCTGCATGTCCCCTCTGCAGAGTCCAGTGCACACAGCTCCCCAGCCCAGGCTCAGAGCCTCCTTACTTGGGGAAGGAGAGAGGATGAGAGGGATGAGAGCCACGCGCAGACACCTTTGCCTACAAGTGCATTCTGTAGGAACGTCCCCCACCCGCACATCTTAGGTCTCCTGGAAGGAGCAGGAAGCCCCCTGCCATCCCCTAGGGGGTCCTATGGATGGTGTGGACTCTGTGGCCTGTCTGTCGTGGGGCATCTGTGTTCTGGGACTGGGACTGCATTTGCTGGTTTGGGTCCCCTGGGGCAGGAGTTCTGGCTCTCGGGGACCTCAAACGCTCCCCACTCTCTCACTAGTCTCAGTGGGTACGAGACCATAGGGCAGAGTGTCTATGCTGGGTCTGAGAAGACCCCCCTCTTCCCCGTCCACAGACCAGGCTCAGCGGTCAATACATTCATGAGCTTGAAGCTCAGGGAGCCACACCTTTGGACCAGGCCAGTGTGCAGATCAGCAGGCTGTGGAGGACGACCAGGGCAAGGATGGGGAAGATTACTAGGACCTCGCTCAGTGTGTTCTAGATTAAGATTGGAACGGGGTGTGCTCCTCTGCAGACCTGCAATAAATGGGAGTGGCCGGGCCCTCCCTCCTTTGTTCACCTGTGTGCAGGAGCCCCAACCTCCTTGGGGGCACCCTCGAGGGGGACAAGGCCTGTGGTTGGGAAGCCCATGGGTGGGAGAGTGGCAAGGGGATGGGTGCATGGGATGGGCAGGGCTCCAGGCACAGAGGGTGAGGGTGTCTGTGGAGGGAAGACCTGGGGGGCTTTCTGGGGGCTGCCCTCCTGTAGCCCAGGATGAAGACAGGAACACCTACCTGCGGAAGGTGTGAGGAGCAGGTCTTGCGGGTCTGCCAAAGAGACACAGGGCAAGTTGGTGGGGGCCTGCTCAGGGCCTGCCCGGACACAGCCCCTCCACCCCAGGTATCAGATGAGCCCTGGATACAGGAGTTCATGAAGGCCTCGCTGGGTTTCCCGCCCAGGGCCCGGCTGGGCTGAGGGGTGCCTTCTCAGCTTCTCCCACTGTTACTGGTCTGGGGCAAAGCTGGACCCCTGCTTCTTGTCCCCAGTGCTCAGGGTGCCTCTGGCTATGTATGGACAGGCTAAGGGTGCGGGGAAGAGAAGATGGTGACTTGCGGAGTTTGTAGCAAAGCAAGGGGTGGAGGTGGGGAGATAGGTGGTGTTTAGGGAGGAAAGGTGCCAGCTCCCTGAGCAGATAGGGATAGTGAGCAGCATCGTGCGGGGACTGCCCTGAGAATCTCAGAGAGGGCATAGATGCAGCAAGGGTGGGGCAGGGTGGAAGTCCTCTTCAGGCCTCATCTCTGTGGCTCTGGGCACCTCAGCTTGGCAGGAATCACTCCTCCCGGGTTGCTCTCTACTCCTTCCCGCCAAAAAGAGAAGCCTGGGGGTCAATGCCCCCCACCCCTCCCTGCTCACCTAAGACAATCAGGGTGGTGATTTCGATGTTTCTCTGGCGCCCCTTCAGACTCCACTTGTACTGCCCTGCCTGGGTGTCCTGGGCTTCTCCAATCACTAGTTGTGCCTCACCCTCTTGAATCCAGAGCCGCCATCCATCCTGGCGGAAGTTTCCTGGGGCCTTTACACTGAAGATGAGCTTCCAGGGTGCCGTGGGATTCGCTTTCAGGGAGATGTCGATGTGGGAGAAGGCATTGGAGATGATGCAGCTCATCGTGGCTGGCTTGCCCCTCAACACAATAACCACACCCTTGGTGCAGTTGGGGTTGTCCCAGACTGTGTAGGGGGAAAGTCACACGTGTGGGTCATGGCTGGACCTCAGGACATCCACTGACTGCCCTTCCTGGGGTC
>SJYX01003110.1:203684-236106 GCA_006410675.1 Oreotragus oreotragus | reverse complement strand
GTCCCTCCTCCCCTGTGGCCTGTCCCTCTCCCCTGGGGCCTGTCCCTCCTCCCCTGGGGCCTGTCCCTCTCCCCTGGGGCCTATCCCTCTCCCCTGGGGCGTGTCCCCCTCCCCTGGGGCCTGTCCCCTACCCTGGGGCCCTCCTCCTCCTTCCCCTGGCCCTGTACTCACCGTCCTGGCACCACTCGCCCCCAAAGCCCGCCTTGCAGGCACAGCTGCCATCCCTCTTATCGCACGCACGTGTATTCTTCTGCTCACACTTGCACTCCTCTGAGCAGCCTGGCCCAAAGGCCCACGGCGGGCAGGCTACACCCCAGAACGCACTGTGAGGGGGGCCTGCCCACTGCCAGCGCCCGCCCCAACCCAGATCTCTGGCCCCGTCCACCAAGTCATATCTGGGACCCCACACAGAGTCACTGGTGCCCAGAGCACCAGGCACACTGCCCACTTTGCAGATGAGAAACGCTCACAGAGAGGCACTTCCCGGCCAGGGAGCGCCTGGGACCCTCACTGCCTCCCTGTGAACAGTCCTCCTACAAGAGCTGCCGGGGTGAGCCCTCCTGGCTTCTCTCCAGCAGCCCACCGCCTCTCCTGCGCCATCCTGAGCATCTGCAGACCCAGGGAAGCAGGGCACAACCCCACTGGGGGCTCAGGACTTGCTCCCAGGAAATTCCAAAAGCCAAGACAAGCTCTGTGCCCTGGAGCTTCCGAGGTGGGGGGTCCTGCCCCTGCCCGGGCCTGCAGGCCACCCACCAAGCCTGACTGGGGCAAGGGCCGCCCACCCAGATGCTCTGGCAGCCAGCACAGTCCAAAGGACTTTGAGTCTGCGGTCCCCTCACCACAGCCGGGGACCTCGTTGAGCCCCTGTGTCCTTATCTGTGAAGACTGATGGTTGAACACAAGCTGGACCCAGGTAGGAAGAACCCAGCTCACTCTGTGGCCCTGCCCCCGCCCAGATCCAAGTGCCCAGTGGTCAGTGGGACTCACCCAGGTGGCAGAAGCGGCCGTAGAGCCCCGGGTCACAGAGGCAGGCCCCGTAGAGGCGGTGGCAGCGGCCCCGGTTGGCACAGTGGCACTTCTTACGGCAGTGCTTGCCATAGAAGCCTTTGGGGCAGCCTGGGGGAAGGGGGGGCCTCTTGACTGCCCACCCAGACGTGGCCTCCCACCCAAGGACATGCTCCAAAAGGCGGCATTAGCACCCAACACAGGAGCCTGGAGAGGCCTGGGCCACCCTGGAGGGTACAGCCACAGGGCTTCAGGGCCACCAGCAGCCCAAGGACCCTGTGCCCCAGACAGAGAGGGTCCCTGGGGGCTGGCGAGGGCATCTGGGGGCAGGGCAGGATGAGGTGAGCCCCATGAATGTGGCCATCTGCCCCTGCGGGCCTGTGCCCCCAGGGTCTGTGGCCCCACACGGTGGCCAGACCGTAGGCCATCACAGCTTCACCACATGCAGGAGTGACTCCGAGAGCCCACTCTCTCCATCTGACCGGCACCGACAGCATCCTGATGCCTGTCCCTCAGTGGTCATCGAGCCTGGCCTCTGGAACTCACAGAGGGAAGGACACAGGCCCAAGTTCAAGGGGCCCAGGGCCAGGGCGGGGTTGTGGCCCTCCTCCCTGAGTGCGTCACTCTGACTCAGCTCTGCCCCTGTCCTGCCTACTGAAGGGCTTCAGGGAGCTGCATGGTGACCCCAAGGAACGTCCACATTCTGACCATCAAGATCTCCTGGTGGGACCATCTTGGACTGTCCCAGCAAGCCTAACCCAACAAGTGTCCTTAGAAGGGGAAGGAGAGGGAGGCTAGACACAAAAACAGGAGGCCTGGGGAGACAGAGGCAGAGGCTAGAGGGACAGTCACGAGCCCGGGGCACCTGGAGTCTAGGAAACTCATAGAGGGGCCCCTGAGAGCTGGGACGAACCTTCTCCTGAGAGCTGGGACGAANCTGGGGCCTGTCCCTCTCCCCTGGGGCCTGTCCCTCCTCCCCTGTGGCCTGTCCCTCTCCCCTGGGGCTTGTCCCTCCTCCCCTGGGGCCTGTCCCTCCTCCCCTGGGGCCTGTCCCTCTCCCCTGGGGCCTATCCCTCTCCCCTGGGGCGTGTCCCCCTCCCCTGGGGCCTGTCCCCTACCCTGGGGCCCTCCTCCTCCTCCCCCTGGCCCTGTACTCACCGTCCTGGCACCACTCGCCCCCAAAGCCCGCCTTGCAGGCACAGCTGCCATCCCTCTTATCGCACACACGTGTATTCTTCTGCTCACACTTGCACTCCTCTGAGCAGCCTGGCCCAAAGGCCCACGGCGGGCAGGCTACACCCCAGAACGCACTGTGAGGGGGGCCTGCCCACTGCCAGCGCCCGCCCCAACCCAGATCTCTGGCCCCGTCCACCAAGTCATATCTGGGACCCCACACAGAGTCACTGGTGCCCAGAGCACCAGGCACACTGCCCACTTTGCAGATGAGAAACGCTCACAGAGAGGCACTTCCCGGCCAGGGAGCGCCTGGGACCCTCACTGCCTCCCTGTGAACAGTCCTCCTACAAGAGCTGCCGGGGTGAGCCCTCCTGGCTTCTCTCCAGCAGCCCACCGCCTCTCCTGCGCCATCCTGAGCATCTGCAGACCCAGGGAAGCAGGGCACAACCCCACTGGGGGCTCAGGACTTGCTCCCAGGAAATTCCAAAAGCCAAGACAAGCTCTGTGCCCTGGAGCTTCCGAGGTGGGGGGTCCTGCCCCTGCCCGGGCCTGCAGGCCACCCACCAAGCCTGACTGGGGCAAGGGCCGCCCACCCAGATGCTCTGGCAGCCAGCACAGTCCAAAGGACTTTGAGTCTGCGGTCCCCTCACCACAGCCGGGGACCTCGTTGAGCCCCTGTGTCCTTATCTGTGAAGACTGATGGTTGAACACAAGCTGGACCCAGGTAGGAAGAACCCAGCTCACTCTGTGGCCCTGCCCCCGCCCAGATCCAAGTGCCCAGTGGTCAGTGGGACTCACCCAGGTGGCAGAAGCGGCCGTAGAGCCCCGGGTCACAGAGGCAGGCCCCGTAGAGGCGGTGGCAGCGGCCCCGGTTGGCACAGTGGCACTTCTTACGGCAGTGCTTGCCATAGAAGCCTTTGGGGCAGCCTGGGGGAAGGGGGGGCCTCTTGACTGCCCACCCAGACGTGGCCTCCCACCCAAGGACATGCTCCAAAAGGCGGCATTAGCACCCAACACAGGAGCCTGGAGAGGCCTGGGCCACCCTGGAGGGTACAGCCACAGGGCTTCAGGGCCACCAGCAGCCCAAGGACCCTGTGCCCCAGACAGAGAGGGTCCCTGGGGGCTGGCGAGGGCATCTGGGGGCAGGGCAGGATGAGGTGAGCCCCATGAATGTGGCCATCTGCCCCTGCGGGCCTGTGCCCCCAGGGTCTGTGGCCCCAGACGGTGGCCAGACCGTAGGCCATCACAGCTTCACCACATGCAGGAGTGACTCCGAGAGCCCACTCTCTCCATCTGACCGGCACCGACAGCATCCTGATGCCTGTCCCTCAGTGGTCATCGAGCCTGGCCTCTGGAACTCACAGAGGGAAGGACACAGGCCCAAGTTCAAGGGGCCCAGGGCCAGGGCGGGGTTGTGGCCCTCCTCCCTGAGTGCGTCACTCTGACTCAGCTCTGCCCCTGTCCTGCCTACTGAAGGGCTTCAGGGAGCTGCATGGTGACCCCAAGGAACGTCCACATTCTGACCATCAAGATCTCCTGGTGGGACCATCTTGGACTGTCCCAGCAAGCCTAACCCAACAAGTGTCCTTAGAAGGGGAAGGAGAGGGAGGCTAGACACAAAAACAGGAGGCCTGGGGAGACAGAGGCAGAGGCTAGAGGGACAGTCACGAGCCCGGGGCACCTGGAGTCTAGGAAACTCATAGAGGGGCCCCTGAGAGCTGGGACGAACCTTCTCCTGAGAGCTGGGACGAACCTTCTCCTGAGAGCTGGGACGAGCCTTCTCCAGCTCACTTGCACAGGTGCACTTTACCCACAGGGCCCCGACTGAGACCTAGTCTCTGGGAAGCCACACCATGTCACCAAGAAAGTACTTAGATGCAGGCCTTTTATCTGCCAGGAGTCCCATGGGTCCATTGAGGACCCATCACATACACATGAATTTAAAAGATGCTTGCTCCTTGGAAGGAAAGGTATGACCAACCTAGATGCACATTATTAAAAAGCAGAGACATTACTTTGCTGACAAAGGTCCATAGAGTCAAAGCTATGGTTTTTCCAGTAGTCATGTATGGATGGGAGATTTGGACCATAAAGAAGGCTGAACACCAAAGAACTGATGCTTTCAAACTGTGGAGTTGGAGAAGACTCTTGAGAATCCCTTGGACAGCGAGGAGACCAAACCAGTCAATCCTAAGGGAAATAAACCCTGCATATTCACTGGAAGCACTGATGCTGAAGCTGAAGCTCCACTACTTTGGCCACCTGAAGCGAGGAGCGAGCTCACTGGAAAAGATTCTCATGATGGGAAAGATTGAGAGCAGGAGGAGAAAGGGCGCAGAGGATGAGGTGGTTGGACGGCATCACCGACTCGACAGACACGAGTCCGAGCAAACTATGGGAGATAGTGAAGGACAGAGGAGCCTGGTGCGCTGCGGTCCACGGGGCCACAAGTCGGACACAACTTGGCAACTGAACCGCAGCAACACACATACAGCTTCCAACAGGCCGTGTGCTCTCAGCTCTCATTCAGGGTAGGGATGGCAGATCGCAGGAAAAGAAACACAGGGATGCGACTGAGCTGAGGAGGTGACCAGAGGGAGGAAGCAGAAAGACCTGCCCTGCCACCCTACACGGGCCACCTAGGCCCTGGGAACGGTCCACCAATTGTTGCCATCGCTGCTAAGACAGGAAGTCCTTGATATACTAGCTATACTTGCCAGAAAAAGTAGCAGAAATGTAAAGGTCTGAAGACTCTACAATGAAGCATCAGGCACCTGGGAAACTTCTGTGGACTCCAGTTCCTCCAAAAATGTTGCAACTTCAGAGTTAGAAAGGATGTTAGTGTCATCCCAAGAAGCCACCGCCCAGGCATGCTCCCTTCTGCAAACCCCACCCAGCCATCATGTAGCTCTCCTTGAATGCTTCCAGGAACAGGGAGCTCACTACTTCTCAGGGGACCCAGTTACAAAAGTGCTATTCTTCCCACGAGTCCTCACCACCTGCGATAGTCAGGCCCTGTGAGAATAGCCAATGATAAGAACTCAGTGCTTCTGGCACTTAGGGGCTTCCTCTGTACCATACCATCACCTTCCCACCCTGCAGAAGAAAGGGGACTAGGAGCCAAGAGGTGGTGCCTGCCCCTCACCTCCACCCCAAGGATGAACCCAGAGGTCAAGGAGGGGCTGCACCCACCGTCCTCACAGTGGGCTCCACTGACCCCTGGGGGGCAGCGGCAGGCCCCCGTCACAGGGTCACAGGTCCCGCCGTTCCGACAGCTGCAGGAGAAGCTGCAGTTCTTCCCGAAGGTGTCCGGAGGACAAGCTGCAAAGGGGACAGAGGAGCTCAGGGTCGTCGGCCCGCAAAAGGACCCTGCACTCAGAAACCCCTCCAGAGATACAAACACCCTTCTGGGGGTCAAGCCTCCAGTTCAGAAGCAACTTCCCAGAGCAGCACCCAACGGCACTTGTGCCCTGGAACCCTGCCCACATGCACGGCAGACATCACTCATCAATTCTGCATCTTCTCCCTCTACTCCAACAGGTCCACCTTCTCAAACAGCACTTTCAGTCACCATGGCCTCTGAGACTAGAGGGTCGCTGGGCAGGGCGTGGACATGCCCTGGACAGAGGGTGGGAGAGAGCAGTGTTCAAATGTGCTTCAGTCACCCACTTGCTGTGTGGCTTGGGGAAGTCACCTGTCTCCCTGGAGACTCTAGCATGACTGGCCTGCCCACCCACTGCTCTTCATCAGATCCCTTTTTGTCTCAGTTAGTTGTTGGCTTGCTTGTGGCTGGACCCTCATCAACTGTGACATCTGTGAGGGGCAGACACCAGGCTCTGCGAGCCCCCAGGGTCTCACAGCACCTAGAAGAGAACCTGGCGAGGAGAAGGCAGCTGGGAGACCCTGAAGGAATGAGTGAATGGAAGGACCTGGGAAGCCCCTGCCCAGGACACTAGGAGGAGTGGACTGTCCATGCCATGAGGTCCTAGGGCTCCTGGGCCCTGTCCCCCACGCGGTCCCGCCCCCATAGCAGCCTCACTCTCGTTGCAGACGAGCCCGGTCCAGCCATCGGGGCAGTCACAGCTGTCCAGGCTAGGGAGGCAGGTTCCCCCATTCCTGCAGTCATCACAGGTCAAGCTGCAGTCTGGGCCAAAGGTGTCGTTCAGGCAGACTGGGGGACAGATTGAGAGAGGAGCCTCAGAGCCTGGCCCCTGGCCCTGGACCCTCCCCAGAGAAGGGGACACAGGGCATCCTCGGGCCATGCAGGTCCCACACAGGTGAACGGAGACAAGGGAGCCACACAGGGGCCAGAAAGGGCCCTAAGTGGGCAGCCAGGCTCAGCCCCGGACACACTGTGCAGACTGAGCAAGCCTCTTGGCCTCTCTGAGCCTTGGTCAAACGAGGTGCTCACAGGAAGACTTCCTCATGCCCAAGACCGTAGGCTGGGCAGCAGCTGGGCCCAGGGGGTGCTGGCACAGAAGCCCAGGGACGGGCCCACCTCTCACCATACTTTTCCTGCAGTGTGTGTTCGCCCCGTGCCTCGGCCTCTTCCTCATCAGCCCCAACGTAGTCGTCTTGGAAGAGGGGGGGCAGCTCGTCCTGGAGCACCGCAACGTGCAGAGGGGGCCGCCCGAGGGGCAGGTGGCCGTCCAGGACCAGCTCAGGCAGCTCCAGGGCTGGGCAGAGCACGAAGGGCCCTGAGACCCTACCGCTCACCTGTCCTCCTCAGGATTGACTCCCCTGCCCCTCGGTGCCACCCCGGGACCCCCACCTACAGACCCCACCGTGCCCCTCCTCACCCTGGTCACCAGGAGTGAGCCTACTTCTCAGGACGGAGAAGGCTCCAGGCCCTGAGGACCTGAGTCTCGCCACGTCCACCCCAGGTGTTCCAGCTCCTGCACTAGCCCGAGGGACCCTGAGCGTGGAGTGGGCGTGGGGACAGGAGAGCCCTATGCTCTGGACGTGGTCCTCAGTCCCTGAATGAAGTCCCTCCTCTCGTCTGGGAGGGGCTAAAGCTGGACCACTGGGACCCCTCAGTAACACCTGCCTGGGGGCCCCTGTCTGTCCAGCCCTCCCACCCACCTACCCCCAGCCCATCCCACACTGAGAGGCTGATCTGAGGTGAGGTCCATCCAGCTGGGAAGCAGGGAGTGGGGCCCCGGTGTTGCAGGAAGACGGGGTCCCATGGGGCCAGGTGGAGACTCACAGGTGCAACCCCTGCGGTCCTCGTCCAGCCGGTAGCCGGCCTCACAGGAGCACTGGAAGGAGCCGGCCAGGTTGGCGCAGTGGTGCTCGCAGCCGCTGCGGCCGGAGGCGCACTCGTCCACGTCTGCGGGCAAACCCAGGGACACTGGCACCTGTCCTCCAGGGGTGGGAGCCTCGGGGTGGTCCTCCCGCCCCACCCCTGCCCATGGGATGGGGACCTGCTGGGTGACACCCACGCCACAGCCATGCTCCTGGCCTCCTGCTCGAGAAAGGCCAGGCTGGGGGAGTCGGGGGTGCAGGCACAGCCCAGAGAGGAAGACAGTGACCACACAGGGGAGGGAACAGTCAGGCCTCCACAGGCCTGCAGACGCAGGCGCTAAACCAACACCCAGAGACAGAGTGCTGGGCGGGGGCCAGAACCCACCCCGTCATCCTCAGGACGGCCCGCTTCCCAGCCGCCCCAGCCGCTCAGCACTCACCCTCGCACCCGCAGCCATCCGCACTGAGCCGGTAGCCGGCATAGCAGCTGCACTCGTAGCCGCCGGGGCTGTTGGTGCAAACCTGCTGGCAGCAGGGGGAGGCGGCACAGTCGTCGACGTCTGCAGGGAACACACCACAACCAGCTGGTACCAGTGCCACCCAAGTGCACGCTGTCCATAGCATGGGTGTGTGCACACATCTGCACACAGCCACATGCACACCTCACAAGCACACCTACACACCATGTGCACACCTGCACACAACCACATGCACACCCGCACACAACTACCTGCACACAGCCACATGCACACCTCACAAACACACCTACACAGCATGTGCACACCTGCACACAACTACCTGCACACAACCACACGCACACCCTCACACAAACTACCTGCACACAACCACATGCACACCCACGCACAACTACCTGCACACAACCACACGCTCACCTCACAAACACACCTACACACCATGTGCACACCTGCACACAACCACATCCACACTCGCACACAACTACCTGCACACAGCCACATGCACACCTATGTGCAACTACCTGCACACAGCCACATGCACACCTACCTGCACACAGCCACATGCACACCCGTGCACAACTACCTGCACACAGCCACATGCACACCCGCGCACAAATACCTGCACACAATCACACGCACACCTCACAAACACACCTACACACCATGTGCACACCTCTGCACAACTACCTGCACACAGCCACACACACACCTCACAAACACAACTACACACAGCCACATGCACACCCATGCACAACTACCTGCACACAGCCACATGCACACCTATGCACAACTACCTGCACACAACCACAGGCACACCCACATACAACTACCTGCACACAACCACATGCACACCCACGCACAACTACCTGCACATAACCACACGCACACCTGCACACTACTACCTGCACACAACAGGCACACACACACTTGCACATGACTGTATGCACACCTGCTTGTGAGTTTCACGTACTTGCCCTCAATCACATAGGCACCCAGGTACGTCCCTGGCCCTGCACACACGACACACCAGGACCCAGGTGGCAGCCCAGGGCCGCCCCACCTGCTGTGAGAGCAGGGTAGGCAGTGGCAAGTGCTAGGAAGTACCTGCTGATGCAGAGGGGATGCCCACGTGTCACAGCACGTGGGTGCTGACCCAGCGGCTGAGCAGAACTGCAGGTGGACATGGGGTGGTGGGTGCTCAGCGGGGTCGTGATGCTGTCTCTCACCAGGCCCCCTCATACCACCCCCACCCCTGCCTGGGGCTGAGGGAACAGGACTGGGGGCAACAGGAGGGAGGTTCTCATTCACGGCATCAAACCCGAGCACTGCCCCAGGGCAGCAGCGAGCCTCTGGCTTGGGGGACGGCAGTCGGGAAGGAGGCGGCTCGCACCGATACACGTCCTCTGGTCCTCGTCCAGCTCGTAGCCATGGGGGCAGGTGCAGACCGGGCCCGTGCTGCTGTGGCTGCAGCCGTGGGAGCAGCCGCCGTTGTCCGCCTCACAGCTGTTCACGATCTCCATCTCGATCCCTGCGGCCAGAGCCACCAGGGACGTGGGACCGGGGCTGCGGTGACGCCCCGAGCTGGGGCGGTCCTCCCGCCATAGCTGCTGCCAGTCCGCTGGGAAACAGGCTGCACGGGGCTCCTGGGCCCGGAGGACCCTGGAACCCTGTCCTCCTGGGGTCCCTCTGTCCTCCCCCATCCTCCCAGGACCCACAGTCAGCCCCCAGGCCCAGTGCCGCCCTCAACTGACATGGAGGTTCTGGCCCTCGGCCAAAGCGAGCCGACAGCTGGGGGCTGGTGAGCCATGGGGCGTCTCCACGCCAGGTGGTGCTGTCGCCCAGTGTCCACTCACGGTAGCACTGCCGGCCATCAGCACCCAGCTCGTAGCCCGCACTGCACACACACTTGAAGGAGCCGTGCGTGTTGAGGCAGCCGTGAGCACACTGGGCCAGGCCCGTGGCACATTCATCCACATCTGATGGGAGAGATCACGGGTGAGGGGCGCTCTGGACCACTGGCTTGGAAGGCTGGGCCCCCAAGGGTGGTCTCCAAGAGGTCAGGGCCCAGGCATCCTGTGCCAGGAGAGGGCCCCAGCCCTCTCCTGCTTCCCTCTGAGCATCTTTGCTTTCACCAACACACTCCAGGTGCAGAGCTGTGCTCTGTCCCAGGGCGAGGAGGGCACGGCTAGAAGTCTGGGTTCAGGCCCCACCAGCAGCAGTGGGTGCTGTTCCGCCTCTCTGAGCCCATGGTCCCTGAGATGTATGTGTGTCTTCTCTTGCCAAGCCTCCCCCAATCCAGGCCGGGCACAGAAGGGGCCTTTCGCCACCGGTCTCCGGGGGCCAGCAGGAGAAAGTGCACTCCGTTATCCAGGGTCAAGCTACAGCTTCCTCCCTGTGGCACGGTGGCACTGGCCTCGGGACCTAGCATTCCCGATGACTGCCTCAGTCCCACCGCCTGAGAGTCCTTGGAATGAAGCTGACCCTCAGCCTCATTTCCCACTGGGTTCTCTGAAGCCACTGCATTCGGAACGCCAGGACATGTCCATCACATTGGCAGTGAGACCTAGAACACTTTCCTGATGGTGACGTGGAACAAGCTTCTACACTCACAAACCTGTCTCTCTGATGGCCATCGGGCAGGATGCCTCGGGAAATGACCACCGCATGCCCTGGAAGCACCACATCACTTCAGAGACTCACCCAAGAGTCAGGGGGACAGGCCCAGGCTGCTCATCCAGAACCACGTGTAACAGGGAGGAGCAGGGACACCCGAGTCCTGAAATGGGGCAACTAACACTGCACAGTGGACGCCCATGCAGCCATGAGGTCGGAGCATGTTCTAAAAAGCTGTGTCCACCATGCTCTGGGGCGATGCTCTATGCTCGCATTAACCAACAAGCCTAGAGACAACCTGGGAACTGGCTCGGGGGTGTCCCTCGGGTCACAGTAATGACCCTTTCTCTAATAAGCAGGTTGTTGTTTAGTCGCTAAGTTCTGTCTGACTCTTGCGACCCTATGGACTGTAGCCCTCCAGGCTCCTCTGTCCATGGGATTCTCCGGGCAAGAATACTGGCGTGGACTGCAATTTCCTTCTCCAGGGGATCTTCCCAACCCAGAGATCAATCCTGCATCTTTTGCTTGGCAGGTGAGTTCTTCACCACGGAGCCACCAGGAAAGCCCTAACAAGCAGGTACTGCTTGGCTAACGCCTAAGAGAAATATGTAAAACCAACAAGGCACCCCGAGAACTGTCTTCCTGCAGACACGAGACTCTCTTCGGGGGCAGTTCCTTGAGCGCCTGCCCCTCCTTTCCATCTCCCACCCTCCACCCTGCCCCCCCCAACCCCAGTCCTAGAGACGACCCTGCATCATCCCAGGTCAGCCTAGAGTGACGACATGGGAACTGGCCCTGCACACACAGGCCCCTGAAGGGGATGCAGGGAGGTGACCCCTGGACTGGCCCTAGCACAGGGAGGGCGTCTTACCTTCGCAGGCCTTGCGGTCCACTGCCAGCTGGTAGCCCGCATGGCACTCGCAGCGGGCAAGGCCCCGGAGTGCCCGGCACCTGTGCATGCATCTCTCTTCGGGGGCAGTTCCTTGAGCGCCCGCCCCTCCTCTCCATCTCCCACCCTCCACCCTGCCCCCCCCAACCCCAGTCCTAGAGACGACCCTGCATCATCCCAGGTCAGCCTAGAGTGACGACATGGGAACTGGCCCTGCACACACAGGCCCCTGAAGGGGATGCAGGGAGGTGACCCCTGGACTGGCCCTAGCACAGGGAGGGCGTCTTACCTTCGCAGGCCTTGCGGTCCACTGCCAGCTGGTAGCCCGCATGGCACTCGCAGCGGGCAAGGCCCCGGAGCGCCCGGCACCTGTGCATGCAGCCGCCGTTCCTGTCCTTGCACGGGTTTCTCCCTGCAGTCACGGCCAGGAGGGACGGGGGCAAAGGGCAGACGTGGAGGATCCAGCAGGTTTGGGGTCCCCACCCCAGGGCCTCTGGCGAGCCCCCACCTAGAGCTCTCACCCCTCCTGCTCTGTCTTGACAGGCTGGGACATGGACTAGGGGTCAGGGGAGCCCCAGGCACTCCCAAACTCCTCCAGAGAAGACAGAGGGCACCAGCCAGGCCCGCCCTGGTCAGGCAGCGGGTGCATGGCCAGCTCCCCCACCTCTCTTCTTGTCAGAGCCCCAGCCTCATGAACTCATGCCACCCTGCCCCACCGCTGGCCCACACTCAGTCCTGACCCCCCAGGACCTGGAAGGCCAGGTAGGCCAGGAGGGACTTCCTCAGCACCAGCCCTGCACCCATCCCTTCCCACTTCTCAGGGGTCTCCTGGGCCTGCTCCACCTTCTCTGTCAGCAGAGGCCCCCTTCCGTGACCCACAGCCCTGGGACCCCAGGGCAAGGAGCCAGACAGCACCTGGCCAGTCTCCTCTGCCCGAGGGCCAGGGCTGGGGCCTGCATGCCCACACCAAGGCCAGGGCAGGCCTCACAGGATGCCCTTCTTCTTCATCCCGGTACCCCCATCCTGAGCTCCCTGCCCCCAAAGGTGTGAGATCCCAGAGCACAGCCTGACGGGCTTCCTCCCCAGGGCCCAGGGGGTGCTGGATGATGCCCCATCACTCTCCGCAGTCAAGGAGTCCCCTGTGTGATCACAGGTCAACCAAGGGCAATGACATGGACTGGACCCCTCAGACCCTCCTGCAACACCATTGGCCAAGCAGGGAGGGACTTGCGCTGCATGATCCCCGGGCAGGTCTGAGGGAGCATGGAGAAGGGGCAGGGGGTCCCAGTGGAAGGCCCAGCCCTGATGCCCCGCCTTCACCCCGGGACACTCACGGACGCAGCGCCGGCCATCCTCCTGGGGCTGGAACTCGGGCCGGCACTGGCAGCGGTGCTGGGTCGCTGTGAGCTGGACGCAGTTGTGCTGGCAGCCACCGTTGCCCACGGCGCAGGAGTTGATGGCTGGGGACCCGAGAGGAGTCAGGCACCCCAGGAGGACGGCCCGGCCGAAGGGCTCCACCCCAGGCAGGCTCCGAGCACCTCCCGCAGGAAGCTTCTGGCACCTCCGAGCCCCTCCCTCCTTCCGGCCCGCGTCCCAGAAGCAGGAGCTTTGAGAGGGCAACACAGCTCCCGTCCAGGTCGCAGGCCTGGCTTTGTTTCTCGGCCCACACNCCAGGCAGGCTCCGAGCACCTCCCGCAGGAAGCTTCTGGCACCTCCGAGCCCCTCCCTCCTTCCTGCCCGCGTCCCAGAAGCAGGGGCTTTGAGAGGGCAACACAGCTCCCGTCCAGGTCGCAGGCCTGGCTTTGTTTCTCGGCCCACACACGGGACACACGGAGCCATGATCCGAATCTGGGTCCTCTGGCCCAGCCTGCCCCAGGACTGAGTGTAGGGAGGCACTGCAGAGCACCCCAATGGAAGCCCAGCCCCCTCCCCAACCCCGGGCACAGAGCACGAAACAGCAGGCCCTGCTGAGGGTCAGGCATTCGGGGCTCAGGGTCCAGCAGGCTGGGAGGCTCCCTGGAGGAGCAGGAGGCCGCAGGAGCTGGGGAGACCCAGGCACTCCACTGTCGGTCATCAGGTCAGGGCAGAGGGGCAGGCGTGGGCCTCCACGGACGGCCACCATGGCCTGCGGGCCTAGCCACAGGCTCCTGTCGGACCACTGCAGCACCCGCCCACCCCGGGTGGGGCCTCACCGCCGCCTGACCTCACCCAGACCCCACTCCTCTCAGCAGCTGTGGGGACAGCACCTGGTGAGGCCAGAGCCGGGGACCCCCATCCCAGTCCTAGGATGCCAGCGGTCCAGGTGATCCCGCTCAGGCCCACCTAGAGCAAGGCTCTTATGGGTCAGGCTAGCCAAGTGGGTGCCTATGTCCTGTGTGGATGTGTTGAGGCTGTGCCCAGGACGGGGGCACTGGGCGAGACTGGGCACCCAGGGAGGACACCTGACCTCTGGTAGCTCCACCAAGTCGCTGGTAGTGGCCTTGTGTTTAGGGAGGGACAGGTCCCCAGCTCTGCAGTGAAGCTTCAAGAATGCACCGCAGGGAGGCACAGATCACTGCCCAGCGGGCCTGGGGCAGAGCAAGCCTGAGTGCTGGAACTAAATACTGCGACCACCGGGGGACAGGGATTCACCCCCAGACCCCACCTGTGCTGTCATCACAGACTTCAGGGGGGCCTCAGGGCCCGAGTCTGGAGAGGCTATTCACTGTCAGTCGGTCTGGGGGCCAGGAGCGACCCACCCCACCACTGAGGCCCGTGGAGCCGGGAGCAGCCGCGTCTGCCCGCAGAGCAAGCGAACAGCCTCAGGGCTCAGAGTGGCCAGGGCCACAGTCTCTGCCAAGAACAAGGCTTCCTTCAAAGCAAGTATGCTCCCAAAAGCCAAAATCCAGCACTCGCCATCCTGCTGGTTCCCCACGAAGAGTGTGTGGGGGAGGAACTGGAGCTGAGGGTACCCCCGGGGCCGAGCCAGGCCTGCTCTTGGGGTGGGGTGAACACCCGGGGTGCAGTGCAGGCTTTGTCTCCTGGCCACATCTGCCTCTGCCACGTGTCGAGGGGGAGCAGCAGAGACCCAAGACCCGGGTTGGACAGAGGCAAGCAGGATGGCCACGTCTCTGGTCCCAGTCAGCCTCTAGGCCCCCTCTGCAGCCACCCATCCCCAATTCTGCGCTGACCCCCCAGGCCCCACCTTCCTCCCCTGAGATAGCTCTGTTTAACCCACTGCCATCAATTCCAGAGGCTTCCAAGCATGGCTTGAGCTGGCCCATTCCTGGGGCCCTGTCTGTGTTTACAGCACCAACTGCATCTCCGCTCAGAGCTCATAACAAGAACCAGAAGCCCCTCCTGGCAGTGCTGGGCAGGCACACAGAGAGAGGGCCAGGGGAATGGCTGGGCAGACACTGCGGCTGCAAGGACGTCCCACAGAGCTATGGCAGGACCCCCAAGATGGGCCCAGGGGTGACCTGGTACTGGGCCCACAGAAGCCCAACGGGGGAGAAATCCCAGGCAGATGGGGGCCACAGAGGTGTCCAGCTCCCCATGCAGGTTTGAGCTTCCCCAACACCAGCCCGAGTCTCTTGCTCTGCTGCACAAGTCCTAACGTTCCAGATGCCCCCAAGCTGTGCTGCACACAAGGGAGCCAAGTCCCATATCATCATCTCGCACATCCTGTGCCCAGGATTCCCGGAAAGCTGAGCAAGGTAGCTTTTCTCAGACACTGGGCTGTGTAGCTCAGGGAAGGGCCAGCCTCTGCAGGCCCAGTGCCTAGAGCTGGGGATAAAGCTTCCAGGCCCTCAGGTCACTATGAGTCATAGCCATGCCCCATGCCTGAATGGACCAGGCTCAGAGCTGAAGCTGCAAGCTTGTCAGAACACAGGAGCGAGGGGGTTCCACAGCCCCTAAGGGGACCAATGTTTGTGTACCCCTGCAATTCACACGTGCACTTCTAAAATTCAACCATCAATGTGACCATATTTGGAAATGAAATAATGAACTGTGGTGCTGAGAAGACTCTTAGAAGTCTTGGACTTCAAGGAAATCAAACCAATCAATCCTGAAGGAAATCAACTTTGAATATTCATTGGAAGGACTAATGCTGAAGCTGAAGCTCCAATACTTTGACCACCTGATGCGAAGAGACAACTCATGGGAAAAGACCTTGATGCTGGGAAAGACTGAGGGCAGGAGAAGGGGGTGGCAGAGGATGAGATGGTTGGATGGCATCACTGACTCAATGGACACGAATTTAAGCAAACTCAGGGAGATAGTGAAGGACAGGGAAGCCTGGCATGCTCCAGTCCATTGGTCGGACATGACTTGGTGACTGGACAACAATAATTCAGGTTAAATGAGCTCATAAGGGTGGGGCCCTGATCCAATAGAATGTGTGTCTTTAAAGAAAAGATATAAGGACTTCCCTGGTGGTCCAATGATTAAGACTCCAGGCATGCAATTCAGGGGACATGGGTTTGATACTGATCAGGGAACTAAGATCCCACATGCCTTGCAGCCTGAAAAATTAAGCTAAAAATATTTTTTGGCTTCCCTGGTGGCTCATACAGTAAAGAATCTCCCTGCAATGCAGGAGACCTGAGTTTGATCCAAAGATTGGGAAAATCCCCTGGAGTAGAAAATGGCAACCCACCCCAGTATTGTGACAGCCAAAAAAATAAAAGTATTTAACAATAAAGACCTCCCTTTCTCTAATATGGGAAGGAGCTTAAAAAAAAAAAAAGAAACGGAAAAGACATAAAGTCTCTCTCTGTCTCTGTCCCCATGGCCACACGAGGAGACAGCAGGTTAAGAATGTTCTCATCAGGCACTGGATTGGCTGGGACCACGAGTGAGAACTGTCAGCCTCCCGAACAGTGAGAAGACAAACTTCCGTGTCTAAGCCGCCCAGTCAGTGCATTGGTTAGGGCAGCCTCAGCCGTCTATTGCACCTTCCCTTCCCAGTTTGCAAGCACCAGAACCAGGGGACTCGCAGGTTCTAACAGAAACTGAAAGTGAAAGCGTTAGTCATTCAGTCGCGTCTGACTCTGTGACCCCATGGACTGTAGCCCGCCGGGCTCCTCCATCCATGGGATTCTCCAGGCAAGAATGCCGGAGTGAGTTGCCATTTCCTTCTTCAAGGGATTTTTGAGACCAAGGGATCAAACCCATGTCGCCCACATTGCAAGCTGATTCTTTACCATCTGAGCCACCAGGGAAGCCCCGGGTTCTAACGGTGCAGGCTACAACTCCGTCTTTCGCCAGCAGGGGTCGCTCCAGCCCAGAGCCAGGTGAGAGGAAACGACCTTCTAGATGTCCTACGGGGAGGAGGATCTACTCCATCCATGCTGGTTGGCTCGCCACTGCTGAAGATGCAGGTGGTACCACCTGGAGCCCAGCATTAGGTGTGTGTGAGCGCCGTGGAGGTGCAGGTAGGGCTCTGAACAGCTGACCTGCAAGGCGGCTCCCCTGGCAAGGCCCGGGCCTGGGACAGCAGCACGCTGGCCCGCCCGAGCGGGTCATTCAAGGGGCTGTGCCTGGCAGGCTGCCGGCGTGAGGACAAGCCTGTTGGCAGCGTGCTGAGCCCACCAGCCCACTCTGCTCCAGCCTCTAACCCCAGCCGGTGGATCGGAGCGGGCTGGACGGCAGCTTCATGGGTTCGTAATGACTGCCCTCAGACTGGCTTGGCTTGCAGGTCCCAAGAGCCTCACACCACATGTGGTCAGCAACGTACAGCCCATACTTCGAGGAAGCCCTCTGTTGGCCGCAGGGCCGGGATGGCAGGACCGGAAAGGGGTGGCCTGCCAGCTCAGCCAGTGGGGGAGACTCATGTGGGCTTGGCCCGCCGGCTACCCCTTGGCAGCTCAGTTTGCCTACAGCCTGGTCTTATTCATCCTGCCCCACCCCCGACCCTCTGCTGGGGCCTCCACACTGCCCGGGGGGGTGGGGCACGGTTCCCCTGCAACATGGATTCAGCTGCTCCCACCCACGGGCCACGCTCTCTCCCACCCACCAGCACCCACATCACAGACTGCACCGCCCAGCACCCACGCTCTCCTGGCCTGGCCAGAGAAAGCAGCAAAGCCTGGCCCCAGGCCCTGCAGCTGCCCTGCCCAGTGCCCGCCCACCTCAGGACACGCACTCTCAGGTGAGGACCCGGGTTCTGCAGCTCCCGGTGCACATTCCAAGGTCATCCGCACCCTCACACCTCTCCCCACTCCCACACTGTGCTCCCTGCGAGGTTCTGCCCTCATAAACTCTAACCCCTCACCTCCTGAGGCCCCAGGCTGCCCCTGCTTCCCCACAAGGTCTCTGCATCCAGCCCAGGGTCTGTGGCCACTGCCCTGGCTTCCCCAGGTCAGGGTGCAACCCTCCTGTCCCCCCCTGGGCACTGGCAGCCTGCAGATACAGGGCCTGGACCTCCCAGGATGGCCTCAGGCAGGGTGGCCCTCCTGCTCCCCATTCAGATTCAGCAGCCCCTTGGAGCTGGGAAGGCACTTTCAGAAACTGCAGCCTGGTTCGGGCCTGGAGGTGACTTGAAAACTTGCCCAGAACTGCGTCTGTGGTTTGCAGGGATGAACTCTGCCAAAGAGCCTAGCAGTCTCCACCCCTCTGCTGCCTGTGGCTTTGCCAGCAAAGCTTCCTTGGCCCTGGCAGCCTCCCTGCCAAGGAGTCACGGGACAGCAGGCTGTGGGGCCCTGTGCAGACACCTTGCTGTCCCCTCACCGGGGAGACTCAGGTCTGGGGAAGTATCTGCCCCGAGGCCACTTGGCACCCCTGAGGAAGAACCCAAAAGCAGGCGGGGTGCAGGAAGACCCTCCCCGCACTGTGGGCACGTGTGTGCACTCAGTGCTCAGCCACGTCCAACTCTTTGCAGCCCCATGGACTGTAGCCTTTCAGGTCCTCTGTCCACAGGATTCTCCAAACAAGAATGCTGAAGTGGGTTCCCCTTTCCTCTTCCAGAGGCTCTTGCAGTGGGGCCCATCTGACTCCAGACCACCAGGGGTGCAGGCTGACAGCAGAATCCTCCCCACAGTGTCCATCCAAAAGACTCAACAGGCCTGAAGCCGAGGGGAGAAGGAGGAGGGGACCTGCCTCTCCCCAGGGGCTGGCCCCGGGGTGTCACAGGGGCCCCTCTGCTCATTGACAGTGACATCATGGCCCCTCAGACGGGGTGTGCTGCTCACCATGGGGGACATTCAAGGCCAGGATCCAGGAGTCACCCTAGCCCGGAGGAGGAGGGTCTCCCAAAGACCAGGAGTGGTCTCCATGGGTCTGCCTGGGCACACCGCATGGCACCAAAAAGTGCGGCTCCACCAGGCTTGCCACCCAGCACAGCTCTCTGCAGCTCCGTTTCCCACAGTTTGGGGAAGGACAGGGGCCAGCTCCTCATCCTTGAGAGTGAGAAGCAGGCTGGACCAGCCCTCGGCCTCCCTCTGCCCACCTCTTCCCACCCCAGAGCCTGCTGGGGCAGGGGTGGGGACAAACCCAGGGGGCTCCCTGGAGCTGGAGCACCCAGGACAGCAAGCTGCTTCTGCTTCTTTCTCTTGGGGCCAGGCTGGACAAGAGCAGCCAAGGTCAGACCTGAGGCACTCAGGGGCTTTGAGGCTGATGGTAAGATCCTTCCTGCAAATCTTCACTGTAAAAATGGAAACTTTTTGTGTGTTATTTGCAAGGGGCCTTTTACAAGGGAGGGGTACAGGAAGACTGTGTGCTGTCTTCTCCCTGCCTCTAAAGCAACTTGAAAGAGTATTTCAAGTCTCCCCTTGTCTGTTTCAAGGCCCCCCTTAAGCAAAACCACCTTTGAAGGCTTCCCAGATCCCTGGGTGCCATGATGCGCACCAACCTGAGAGTTCCCACCACGTAGGGCCTTCCCACCCTGTTGGAGGAAGACCTGTCACATCCCTGTGGGCACCTTCTTTACTCTCACCCTCTAGCATTTCCATAATCCTCATTCCAAGCTGCTGAAGGGAGTGGTGCCCGGACCTGTCCCCTGCCTGCCCCGCCAGTCCCAGGAGAGCTCAGAGCACCTCTCCCCTTGCCCAGAGGATCCCAGGAGGCCCCAGGGAGGGGGTCCAGGACAGCTGTGCTCCAGCTGTGCAGCCCGCCTGCAGCTGGCCTGCATGGGGGAGGGGACAACTGGGGAGGGGCCCAGTCCTACACTGATCTTCCCATCGATGTCTGCTGAGACCCTAGGGTGGGCTGGGCCCAGAGGGTGCCCCCACTGTGAACCTCAGGCAAGGTCACCAGCTCCTCCCCACATCCTGCGCTCTGGGAGTCCTGGAGAAGCGGGGAGGGCCCATACCTCTCAGCAAAGCAGCAGGGACTTCCAGCAGCCTGGCAAGGGCCAGGCAGTGCCCTTCACCGGGCCCCACCTGAACCCCTTCATCTGGTGCTTGGCTGCCCTACCCATCCTAGGGCCATAGGTCAGGTGCTCTGCTACTGGAGAGGGTCCCTCCACAACCCAAAGGGGCCCTTCAGGGAGTAGGGCAGGGTGCTCCTAGAGCAACTGCTTCCTGCTCTGCCTGGGAAAAAGTCCCCAGGAGACCCCCATCTGCTCTGGAAACTTTTCAGCACAGCCCAGGCCCCCCACAGGGAAGGCAGCCCCCAACAGACCTGGGCTGACAAACCCACATCACTCCCAGGAGACCTGGGGGATGGCCTGCAGGTGTCAGCTCCCAGGAATTTCAGACACTCAGAATCTGCCCACAGGTGTGCGTGAGTGTGAGTGAGTGTGTGCAAGGGATGCAGCGTGTATTTCCCGCTGCGACTGGAAGTCGCGGAATGTGGGTATTTCACCTGCCCCCTTTGGCGGGAGCAGCCAGGAGGTGGGTAGCCAGGAGGTGAGCACAAGCACCCAGGAGAGGTGCAGACCCCTGAGGTCCACACAGTCTGGGGGCACAGCGTTGACGGAGGTAGTAAGAGCGGGTGGTAAGGTCCCAGCAGCCTCATACCAGGCTATGCAGACCACACTGGGGGTCCTGGCATCAGACCTTTAGAAGACCCTGTGTTGCTGTTTTCCAGTTGCTCAATCGCGTCCAACTCTTTGCAGCCCCAGGGACTGCAGCACACCAGGCTTCCGCATCCTTCACCATCTCCTGGAGTTTGTTCAAACTCATGTCCTTCCAGTCAATGATGTAAGCAAACACCACAGATGGAGACTTCGGGAGCCCCGAGCCCAGGCGTCTCCCAGGGAAGGGCTACAGCATGGTGATGGGCTGGGCTGGGCTAGGGGACCAGGAGCAAGGCTTTCCTCCTGGGCTGCCCGAAGACAGCAGCTCAAGGTCACTGTTAGAGATTGCCACAATCCTCCCAAAGCCCTGACAGGCACCCTCCCCTTTGTGTGCTGTTTACTCATTCTGGCAGCTCAGTGAAGACCACTATCGGGTGGTCTAGGGGGATCTAGGGAGACAGGAGGGCATCCCAGCCCAGCCCACCCTGGACCAGCCCCCAAGGATGCCCTTCTCCAAGGAGAACCTGCCCCAGAGAAAGGGAAAATACAGGGGACCCGGGGACCAGCAGCCGGGCTGCACCCCGTTGCATTTGTCCTGAAGCACATCACAACATTCCTGCATCTGTTTCCACTTTCCAGCTCTGAAACTTTACAGGGCAGCGGCCTCGCTCCCTGAGTGGCGGCCCAGACATGTGAGCTTGTCTGCCGGGGAGGGCCCCCCAGGGCTGGCGGGCAGCCCTGCCACATAGCAGTGAGGCGTGCAGGAGGGAGGCTGCTCAGAGCCCGCCCGGGCCTGCTCCGGGTCTCCAGGGTGGAAAGAAGGGGCTCCCTGCCACAGCCAGGGAGAGAGCCCTGGCCAGGGAAGGTGACCACCAGCCCAGCCCCCAGAGAACAACCCCCACGCAGCCTGCCAGACAAAGTGGCCAGCAGGGAGGGGCAGCCGTGCCTGCGACACCTGTGTCCAGAGCAGCCAGGATTTGGGAGGGGGAGTGAGGGCAGTGGATGGCCACCATTCACTGCCAGACTCCTGGACCCTACACTCTATGCTCTGCCCAGTGAGCACCCACGCTCCCCTTCTCTCCTTGGAGCCAACCATGCTGGCAAGGGCAGCTGTCAGTGGCCCCAGGAGCCCCCATCAAGCCCATCCTCCACAGACAAAGACCCCACAGAGGAAGTGAGGGCTAATACCCTACCTCTTGCTTATCTCATCCCTGCCTGTCACACCCCCACCCCCAGGCTCTCCAAGACGGATGGGGGACCTGAGCCTGGAGACCCAGCTCCGCAGACCAAGAGCAGCGCTGCACTGCCCCCGCCCCAGGCAGGGCACCCCCACTTGGGTGGTGTCTCCCCATGTGGGGCAGCACAGCGGGAGCTGCATCCCTGCAGACGGACATCCGCAGCCTTTGCGGCAGAGGGCCCTGGAGGGGACAGCGGCCCAGGGCTCCTCCCCACTGTGGGAGTCCCCTGGGAAGTGGCCTTGGCACCCCGGCCAGACTCAGCTGTGACCACTGAGGGTGCTCAGCCCAGGTCACAGTGCCCAGGGACCCAGGGGCCGGCCTCAGCGTAGAGCCCCGGGCTCAGGACACGTTCTTTCACCACCTGAGTGCGGGTGACCTCACTGAAGTGGTTCTGGCGAGGGCCCACGATGTGTGGCGAGGGCCCCTTGGCACGCCACGCTCAGCAGGACTGAGCCCTGTAACGGCGGCTGCCCTGAGCAGACAGGCCCCCTGGGGCCCATCAGTGCAGGAGTGCAGGGACCTCCTAAACCTGGGCACACCCAGAAGGGTGGGGTGACGGCTGAGGTTAGGAACACTGGCCCAGGAGACCGCTTACCCAGGCAGGTCCTGCCGTCCGCGTGGAGACGGAAGCCGGGCTTGCACTCACAGAAGAAGGAGCCTGGGGTGTTCACACACCGGTGCTGGCAGCCGCCGTTGTGCACCTGGCACTCGTCCACATCTGCGGGAGCGGGAGGACACAGGGCCGGGGTTAACAGAACCCACACGGCGGCCTTGCTCTGCGCTGGCCCCAGGGAGCAGGTCCGGCCCCCTTCTCTCAGGACACCGCCCCTACCCAGGTGTCGGGACCCCTCCTCCTCAGGCCACGCCGTCCGCCACAGTCCCGAGTCCTTCACCCACGCTTGCTGGAGCAGAGCGGAGAGAAGGCAGGCCAGTCTCCAACGCCTGGGGCCCACCTGGGAGGAAGAGCCACCTCTAATTCTGCTTAATAATCCCCCAGGTCCACACTACACGTTGTGACTGCACCCTCATCGTCCCCGTGAAAGCACCCACCTTTGAGGCCCCCCTCCTAAACCTGCAGGATGTCAAAGACACAGGGTCGGGGCTCCTCCTGGGGAATCCTCAGAGCCTGCCCACCAGGTCGTGCCTCCCATGGACAGAAACCCTGACTCCATCCATGCACCTGTCCCTCCAGGAACGACCCGAGACGACCCTAGGAGGCCTGGCCTCTGCTCCATGTACAAGCCATAACCACCCTGGGAAGAACACCAGGGTGCCCCTCAAGCCCTAAGGCTGTTCAGAGAGGAGATGAGACCAAGAGAATTCCTCCTTGGAAATATGGTGACCCGGGGAGTCCTCCTTGGAATGATACCAGAATGATTAGCAGGTGGAAGATTGAAGGTAGTGTTTCAGCTGCCAGTGGAGCCCCAAGGAGTCTCAGGGGCCAGAGGACCCGGGGCACAGTGGGAGGTATCAGGATCCAGGGCCCTCCAGTGGGGGAGTCAGCTGAGTGGTGGTGGGGGGGATCGTGGGCTGACCCACACCCACTGGGCAGGGCAGGGTGGGTAGCCGCCAACCAAGGGGCTCAGAAAGGAGACCTCATCCCCTCTGAGCTCAGATTCCTCTCTGTGACCCGTTCAAGGTCCCTGAAAAGTAAAGCGACCGCATGGGGAACAGCACTGCACATACAGTAAGGGCTCAGCCAAGTCTGGGGGGAGAGGCGCCCCACGTGTGCTGTCCGAGAGGGCAGGTGGACTGACTGGGCCTCAGTGTGTCTCAGGCCTCGCCGGGCGGGACAGGACAGAGGGGCTGTCATTTCCAGACTTGGCCCCAGCGGCAGATGTGCAGCAGACCAACCAATGGGGACACTGGCTTCCCAAACCACCTCTCAGCTGGTCACCTCAGACGCTGGCCTTGGGGAGTGGCTGAACCACAGCGGCATTGCACTCTCGAGCCCTCAGGCACCCGGCTGGGGGAGAGAGCCCATCCAAGGGGCCCCGTCCTTGAGGGGATGTGCAGGGAGCCAGCAGCCCGGGGGCCACAGAGACACCAAACTGCAGTCTGGGACAGCAGGTGGGGGAGGTGGGGCAGGTAAGCCTGTCATCAGCAGGCTCCTTCGGGGCAGCGCTGATGGCTGCCCCCCTCCACCCCCACCCACGTGACCACACTCTCAACGCCCTCCTGTGGCAAGGACGGGACGTTTAGACCCGAGAGGTGTCCCCAGGCTCCTGCCTAAATCCTGCCAGACCAGCCCCTTGGCACCTGGGAGCCCTTCCCGCCTCCAAAGCTGCCCTGCCCGCGACAGTGACTGTGATCAGCGGCACAGGCAGGGGGCCATGAGGCCCAGCCAGGCTTCCCAGTACCCATGATTTGCTGTCAGCCTGTCCAGATTACCTGGACCCAGCGGCACAGCTCAAGGCCTCCCCCTCCCCCTCCCAGCTCACGGGTAGGCAGGCAGATGACCTCCTGCTGGGGTCCCTCCAGCTCTGAGATCGAGGCCCCTGTACTGAAACAGCTTACTTAGAAAGCAAGGCAGGACCGAGTGACCGAAACCTAGCGGGCCCCACTCCCAGGGGGGCCACGTGGTGGAAGGTCAGAGCTGCTCCGAGCCACCGCCCATGACCTGGAGCCCAGACCCAGTGACGACCTTGTGACCGCGACTGCAGTCATGCTGTGACCCGAGGAGCCCAGGCTCAATTCTCAAGGAGGGTGTGGTCAGCTGAATAACGGGCCCCCCAACCTCGAAAAGAGGACGAGATCACCGTAATCCTGGAGCCTTACACGACAAAAGGGACACTGCAGGTGAGATGAGAGATTATCCTGGAGCTTTCAGGTGAGTCCAAGGTCATCACACAAGTAAGAGAGGGAGGAGGGCTCCATACAATGGAATCCTCAGTTCAGTTCAGTTCAGTTCAGTCGCTCAGTCGTATCCGACTCTTTGCGACCCCATGAATCGCAGCACGCCAGGCCTCCCTGTCCATCACTGACTCCTGGAGTTCACTCAGACTCACGTCCATCGAGTCAGTGATGCCATCCAGACATTTCATCCTCAGTCGTCCCCTTCTCCTCCTGCCCTCAATCCCTCCCAGCATCAGAGTCTTTTCCAATGAGTCAACTCTTCACATGAGGTGGCCAAAGTACTGGAGTTTCAGCTTCAACATCATTCCTTCCAAAGAAATCCCAGGGCTGATCTCCTTCAGAATGGACTGGTTGAATCTCCTTGCAGTCCAAGGGACTCTCAAGAGTCTTCTCCAACACCACAGTTAAAAAGCATCAGTTCCTCAGCACTCAGCCTTCTTCACAGTCCAACTCTCACATCCATACATGACCACTAGAAAAAACCATGGCCTTAAATAGACGGACCTTTGTTGGCAAAGTGATGTCTCTGCTTTTCAATATGCTGTCTAAGTTGGTCATAACTTTTCTTCCAAGGAGTAAGTGTCTTTTAATTTCATGGCTGCAATCATCATCTGCAGTGATTTTGGAGCCCCCCCCAAAAAAAAATCTGACACTGTTTCCCCATCTATTTCCCATGAAGTGATGGGACCAGATGCCATGATCTTCGTTTTCTCAATGTTGAGCTTTAAGCCAACTTTTTCACTCTCCACTCTCACTTTCATCAAGAGGCTTTTTAGTTCCTCTTCACTTTCTGCCATTAGGGTGGTGTCATCTGCATATCTGAGGTTACTGATATATCTCCCAGCAATCTTGATTCCAGCTTGTGCTTCTTCCAGCCCAGCGTTTCTCATGATGTACTCTGCATATAAGTTAAATAAGCAAGGTGACAATATACAGCCTTGACATACTCCTTTTCCTATTTGGAACCAGTCTGTTGTTCTATGTCCAGTTCTAACTGTTGCTTCCTGATCTGCATATAGGTTTCTCAAGAGGCAAGTCAGGTGCTCTGGTATTCCCATCTCTTTCAGAGTTTTCCACAGCCGAGAGGAGCTACCCCCACCCGAGGCCAGGGACGGTGGCCAGGAGGAGCAACCCCCCGTCCAAGGAGCGGTGGCTGCGAGGGCGCCAGAGGGCCTAGAGGAGCTATTCCACGTTCAAGGTCGGGAGGGCCAGTGGTGAGGAGATAGCCCTCGTCCAAGGTAAGGCACAACGGCTGTGCTTTGCTGGAGCAGCCGTGAAGAGATATCCTACGTCCAAGGTAAGAGAAACCCAAGTAAGACGGTAGGTGTTGCAAGAGGGCATCAGAGGGCAGACACATTGAAACCATACTCACAGAAAACTAGTCAATCTAATCACACAAGGACCACAGCCTTGTCTAACTCAATGAAACTAAGCCATGCCCTGTGGGGCCACTCAAGACGGGCTGGTCATGGTGGAGAGGTCTGACAGAATGTGGTCCACTGGAGGAGGGAATGGCAAACCACTTCGGTATTCTTGCCTTAAGAACCCCATGAACAGTACGAAAAGGCAAAATGATAGGATACTGAAAGAGGAACTCGCCAGGTCAGTAGGTACCCAATATGCTACTGGAGATCAGTGGAGAAATAACTCCAGAAAGAATAAAGGGATGGAGCCAAAGCAAAAGCAATACCCAGCTGTGGATGTGACTGGTGACAGAAGCAAGGTCCAATGATGTCAAGAGCAATATTGCATAGGAACCTGGAATGTCAGGTCCATGAATCAAGGCAAACTGGAAGTGGTCAAACAGGAGACGGCAAGAGTGAACATCGACATTCTAGGAATCAGAGAACTAAAATGGACTGGAATGGGTGAATTTAACTCAGATGACCACTATATCTACTACTGCAGGCAGGAATCCCTTAGAATGGAATTCTACTCAGCCATAAGAAAAATAAAATAAAAGGAAACAATGCCATTCGCAGCAACGTGGATGGACCTAGAAATGGTCATACTAAGTGCAGTACGTCAGAGAAAGAGAAATACCATCTGATATCACTTATACGTGGAATTTGAAAAAAAAAAAATCTGAGCTTATTCACAAAACAGGAGCAGACTCACAGACACACAAAAACCTCATGGTGACCAAATGGGGAAGGGTGGGAGAGAGAAATTAGGAGTTTGGAATTAACATACACATTCCCGCATAGAAAACAGAAAACAGTGTGGGGTGGGAGGTGGGAGGGGGGTTCATGTTTGGGAGTTCGTGTAAAAAAATAAATAAATACAAAAAAAAAGAAAAAAGAAAGAGAAAACAGAAAACAAGGACCCACTGTATAGCACGGGGAACTATACTCAATATCTTGTAACAACCTATAGTAGAAAAGAATCTTAAAAAGAGTATATGTGTGTATATGTGTTCAGTAGTTAAATGTGGCAACTCTTTGTAACCTCATGGACTGCAGCCCATCAGGCTCCTCCGTCCATGGGATTTTTCAGGCAAAGAATATTGGAGTGGGGTGCCATGTCCTACTCCAGAGGATCTTCTCCACCCAGGGACTGAACCCACATCTCCTGTGTCTACTGCATTAGCAGGCAGATTCTTTACCACTGAGCCACCTGGGAAGCCGTGTGTGTGTGTGTGTGTGTGTGTAACTGAACCCCTGGTGAAAGAAATGGTAATCCACTCCAGCATTCTAGCCTGCAAAATCCCATGGACAGACGAGCCAGGCAGGTTATAGGGGGTCGCAGACTGAGCACACCCATTATTTGCTGTACACCTGAACATTGTAAATCACCTATACCTCCATAAAAAAATAAATATCTAAAACAACAAAAAAAGATGCAGCGNTCCAGCATTCTAGCCTGCAAAATCCCATGGACAGACGAGCCAGGCAGGTTATAGGGGGTCGCAGACTGAGCACACCCATTATTTGCTGTACACCTGAACATTGTAAATCACCTATACCTCCATAAAAAAATAAATATCTAAAACAACAAAAAAAGATGCAGCGCTGCTGGCTTTGAAGGTGGAGGAGGGGTCCGGGTGCCTTTAGAACCTGGACATGTGGAAAGGAAATGCTTCCCCAGAGCCTCCAGGAGGGACCAGCCCTGCCAGTACCTTCGTATTAGCCCTTCTCAGACTTCCAACCTCAGAACTGTAAGGTACCAGAGACCTGGGTGGTTTTCAGCCATCAGCTTGGGGTAACATGTCCCAGAAGCCACAATAACTGAACACAGAGGGAATAACCATCTAGCAGCCTCTCCAGTGTCACGGAGGCTCAGACAACCCGACCTGGAAATCCAGGTTCCCAAAAGACCACTCTGGCCAGCCCAGCCTCCTGACACCAGAGGAGAGGGCCGCTGTGGTCTCGGTGGGGGTGGGGGAGGGAAGGGGGCTGGGGGCACTCCCCTGGGTCCCACGCTGCAGGCTGCCCTCACCTCCATGCCACACGTTGCCTCCATCCAGCGACCCTGGCTGAGCACTGGCCCCCTGGACTCTGAAAATACCACAAGTCATCTGTTCCCCTGAGACATGGGCCTTGCTTAGTCGTCCTCCGGGCCAGTCTGTGCTGCTCTCTACGCCAGAGGGCACACGGAAAGCCCACCCAGAAAGCATGGAGGGGGCCCGGTCCCCACGGCAGTGTAGCACCCCCAGCTGAAAGGGAGCCTGGAGGCTTCCTCCTCTGCCATCCTCCCCTCGGAGCATCAGAAGCCTGCTCCTTCCAGACAAGCAGGCAGAGCCACTCCCACCTGCACCAAGGGCTCAAAGCCTCAGGACAGCCCCAGGCTGCACCATCTGGTCGCTGAGAGCAGGCAGGTTGGGGTTCAGCAGGACAGTCTCTGGGGTCTCACTGCTCCCCTCAGCTGAGACGTGTGAGTAGGGAAGCGGCAGCCTGGGGATGGGTCACACGCTGGCACTCGGGGCCATTCCCCTGGGAGTCTATGGGACTTGCTGGGCGATGGTGCCTCTGAAGGTCCATCGCCACACTGATGGGAACCCAGGAGCACACAGTCCCTGCAAAAACCACCCCAGATGAGCCCATTCTGAAACCTCAGCCACACTTACAGGAAAACCTGAGCCCCTGGGATCCTGCCAGAACGGTCCGCTCAGCACGTACCAACTTTGTTGTCCTGCTACTCCCAAACATGACGCAGGGTCCTGGGCCTGGACAGCCCATCCCATCACCCACAGGCCCTCTCCTGGCCTCTTCACATGCCCATCAGTTCTCAGAACAGAGCCAGGACACCTGACTCCCTAAGCCCAGCCCTGCCCGCCCCTGCTCAGCCCCAGGCCCTGGATGCTACAGGTCCTCAGCATTTAGTGCCACGAGAGGTGGAGTGACAGTGCCAGCCTAGACTGAGTCACCCAGGGGCAGGGCTGCCTCCCCTGTGGGGATGGGGTCTGGCCCCAGAGGGCGAGTGACAAAGCCAGGGGAGACAGCGGACTTTGTCACAGACCAGCCCTGCTGCTCAGAGATCTGTGTGTCCTCTGGTGGAGAGCAGCACAGACTGGCCTGGAGGACAGCTCAACAGGATACGTGCTTCCACAGAGTCAGATGCCCTGCACAGAGCCACATGCAGGGGCCTGGAGGCCGTGGAGGGGAGCCCAATCCTGGCCCTGCTTTAGTAGCCCCGCTCTGGACCTGCCTGCTCCTGCCGCACAGACGGCTGCAGCCCAGGGGCAGTACCTCGGGCAGCAATTGCACCAGGGGCTTCAGGGTCCTTGGTGCAGGGAGACGCAGCCTTGCCCCAGGCCAGGTGTCCAAGCATCGCAGGCGATGACTCACTGCACACCACACCCCTCGTCACATTCCTGAGGTTGCCAGACTCCAAACTCCATGGAACCCACGGACGCTCAGGAGCTTCCTGCAGGAGGCTGACCCAGCGTGGGTACCAGCATGGGAGAGGCAGGATGGACCCGGGACAGGGGTGCAGCTGCTTCCCAAGAGCTGCTGGGGTCCTCTCAGCTGACCCTGCCACTCACTGGGCTGACCACACTCCCCAGCCTTGGGGGGCGGGGGTGGGGGTGACAGGACAGCACCTGCCGCATCCACACACAGCCCCCAAGGGGCCAAGGCTCTGGGGACCCTGGAAAGGGAAACTACTCCAAGACCCCAAGGCCTCTCTCTTGGGCCTGCCCTACGCCTGCTGCTTAACCCCCAGAGCTGCTGGTGCTGCGGGGGAAGTACGGCCCTGGTGCCCACCGGCAAACACAGTTGCTGTACGTTTCTCCTCCCTCTGGTCGAGAGGCTGAAATGCTGTCAGCAGCCCACGCAGCCAGGCCAGAGACAGGTCGGGAATGTCGGACGACTCAGGGCACACGGGGCCTGTCCCAGAGGCAGCGACTGCCTCCCCGTCTGCCCCAACCCCGCTCCCTCCAACCACGGCATCAGCCTCCCGGGGTGCAAGCTGTGAAGGAGAAAACAAAGGCAGCGCAAGCGGGACAGAGCGCATCCAGCCCGCCCCGCGCAGAGCCCGCCGCTCCCACCTGGCCTCGGGTCGCCGGCGCTCACGGGGTAGCCGACCTGGCCCAGATGGCACGGGTAGCAGCCCCTCCACAGGTAGCGGTAGTGCGTGCCCGCGACGCGCGCCAGGCTCCCCAGCAGCCCGAGGTACCAGAGTGCCGCCAGTCCGCCGCGCCTCCGCGGCGCCTCCATGGCCCATCCGCTCCCTCCCGGCTCCGGGCAGCAAGCACTTGGGTCTCCCCGCTCCGCTCCGCTCGGCGCCGCTGGAGCGGCTCTGGTCGGGCGTGCCCCGCCCCTCGCCTTTCTGTTCTCCGCTTTCCCTCCGCCCCCCGCAGGTAAAGGCCAAATCCTAGCCTCAGCCAGGCCCCGCCCCGCCCCGCCCGGCCCCGCCCCCCGACTCTCATAAAGAGCGCGGGCTCCTCTGCGCGCCGCCCGCCCACCCGCTCCGCACATTCCAACGCGCGCGCTCACGCAGCCGGCACACACCCACACCCAGAGCCATCCACAAGATCAAGCACCTCCACGCAGACACGTGCACTAGCAGACCCACGTGTGTAAGACGTACACAAGACACCCAGAGTTCTGCACGGACCTGCATGGGCACATTGATACACACGGGCGCTCGCACAGGCGGGATCCTTGAGCCAACAAGTTAAAGAAAACACGCAATACAGAGGTGGATGGAGGCCACCCTGGCAAGGCCCCGGGGCTCCGCAGAGGCAGCTCGACGGAGGTTGCGTAGAGTGGGGAACCGGCGCACTTCGAGGCCACACCACTGTAGTGGATGTCTTGGGGTTGAAGACTCCCCCAGGCCCCCAGCCCGGTGTCCCTCATCTCTCCGCTGGTCCAGGGCCAGTACCTGCGGGAGCCTTGTAAGGCACCACTGCACCCCTATAGCAGATGGGGGAAGGTCCGAGCCTGCAGGGACAGTGAGCCCCAGGGGTGAGGCTGCCGAATCATGGACACTCCTCCAACCCCAGACTGCTGGGCACAGCCGGTGGTCCCAGATGTGTCAGGCAGCCCTGCTCAGGGTTGGTGGGGTCACACTGGCTGTGCACTCGAGAGACCTGTGCATTCAGGCCTGACGAAGGCTGAGCCCCCAGCCCACCATCTCCTGTAGGCTTTGCTGATCCCCAGTGGCTCACCCATGGCGCCCTGCCTGACCCCAGCCCTATCCAGAAACTGCTGGCTGTCATTCTTCACAGCCCACCTGTGGGCAGGGTTCAAAAGGGCAACCTCAGGCTTGTGGAGAAAGGCACTGTCTCACCTTGTCTGGTCCTGTCTGCAGCCCAGAAGCCAACTCATCCTACTGTCTTCCCCCACCACCTGCCCACTAGGTGCCAGGCAGTGCAGAAACAGGCCTGCCCGCCTGTCTGCCCCAGCCTTGGGGGTAAGCTTCTCCCCACCGTCCCCGGGGCAGCACCACAGCATGTGGATCCCAGCCTGTCAATGTAGGGAGCACACATCTCCCAGGTGGACACACTGCCTCCTGGCCATTCGAACAGTGGCTCAGATGGTAAAGCATCTGCCCGCAATGTGGGAGGCCCGGGTTCGATCCCTGGGTTGGGAAGATCTGGAGAAGGAAATGGCAACCCACTCCAGTACTCTTGCCTGGAGCATCCCACGGACGGAGGAGCCTGGTAGGCTACAGTCCATGGGGTTGCAAAGAGTCGGACACGACTGACCAACTTCACTTCACTTCACTTCCCACAATGCGCCAGCTCTGATTATCACTGCAACACGTATCTCATTCGCTCCCAACAACACTAACAAAAACCTGAGGGTCCCTGTGCAGCCACCAGTCAGGCTGCAGGGAGCATGGGGGGTGCTGGACACAGGTGCGGGGCCTCAGACATTCTGCTCCAGACACTGCCAAGCATAGTGCTGCTCAGCCTGGCAGGGGGGTCTGGCACGCAGGCCTGGTAACCGAACTCTTTTTTTAATTATAAAACATTTGTGGTTGGGCTGGGTCTTCGTTGCGGAGCGAGGGCTTCTTCCTGCAGTTCTTCTCCGGTTGCAGAGCACAGGCTCTAGGCACGCGGGCCTCTAGCTGTGGCACTCAGGCTTAGCTTCTCCACAGCATGCCACCAACTCGGGTGACTTCCAGCGGAGCTCTTTCCTCACCGTCTCATGGTCCCCTTTTGAAGCAGGTCTGAGCCTCCCAGATGCACCTATAATTAAACCCTCACTCTGCCCAGAAGGGAATCCTCCAGCCAGGTGCCCGTGTAGACCCTGCCCTTTGCACACAGGGTCCCGGACATTTTCGTACAGTCTTTATCCAGGGGATAAATGACCTGCCCAGGGTCACACAGGACAAAGGGGACTGCCGACAGGGATCAGGTCTGACCTAAATCCTGCCTTCACTGGGTGCCCTCCTCCAGGCTCCTGGATACATGGCCTCTGCAGGTACCCAGTGGCTCCGTTGGGGGCGCCCAGTGGGTTCTGAGTGGTTGGGGGGGGGCAAAGGCCCAGCAGGAGGCAGTGCACCTGTGGTGCTTCTCCTGCTCTCTCACTGGCCCCCC
>SJYX01003110.1:169959-202940 GCA_006410675.1 Oreotragus oreotragus | reverse complement strand
CCCGCCCCGCCCCGCCCGGCCCCGCCCCCCGACTCTCATAAAGAGCGCGGGCTCCTCTGCGCGCCGCCCGCCCACCCGCTCCGCACATTCCAACGCGCGCGCTCACGCAGCCGGCACACACCCACACCCAGAGCCATCCACAAGATCAAGCACCTCCACGCAGACACGTGCACTAGCAGACCCACGTGTGTAAGACGTACACAAGACACCCAGAGTTCTGCACGGACCTGCATGGGCACATTGATACACACGGGCGCTCGCACAGGCGGGATCCTTGAGCCAACAAGTTAAAGAAAACACGCAATACAGAGGTGGATGGAGGCCACCCTGGCAAGGCCCCGGGGCTCCGCAGAGGCAGCTCGACGGAGGTTGCGTAGAGTGGGGAACCGGCGCACTTCGAGGCCACACCACTGTAGTGGATGTCTTGGGGTTGAAGACTCCCCCAGGCCCCCAGCCCGGTGTCCCTCATCTCTCCGCTGGTCCAGGGCCAGTACCTGCGGGAGCCTTGTAAGGCACCACTGCACCCCTATAGCAGATGGGGGAAGGTCCGAGCCTGCAGGGACAGTGAGCCCCAGGGGTGAGGCTGCCGAATCATGGACACTCCTCCAACCCCAGACTGCTGGGCACAGCCGGTGGTCCCAGATGTGTCAGGCAGCCCTGCTCAGGGTTGGTGGGGTCACACTGGCTGTGCACTCGAGAGACCTGTGCATTCAGGCCTGACGAAGGCTGAGCCCCCAGCCCACCATCTCCTGTAGGCTTTGCTGATCCCCAGTGGCTCACCCATGGCGCCCTGCCTGACCCCAGCCCTATCCAGAAACTGCTGGCTGTCATTCTTCACAGCCCACCTGTGGGCAGGGTTCAAAAGGGCAACCTCAGGCTTGTGGAGAAAGGCACTGTCTCACCTTGTCTGGTCCTGTCTGCAGCCCAGAAGCCAACTCATCCTACTGTCTTCCCCCACCACCTGCCCACTAGGTGCCAGGCAGTGCAGAAACAGGCCTGCCCGCCTGTCTGCCCCAGCCTTGGGGGTAAGCTTCTCCCCACCGTCCCCGGGGCAGCACCACAGCATGTGGATCCCAGCCTGTCAATGCAGGGAGCACACATCTCCCAGGTGGACACACTGCCTCGTGGCCATTCGAACAGTGGCTCAGATGGTAAAGCATCTGCCCGCAATGTGGGAGGCCCGGGTTCGATCCCTGGGTTGGGAAGATCTGGAGAAGGAAATGGCAACCCACTCCAGTACTCTTGCCTGGAGCATCCCACGGACGGAGGAGCCTGGTAGGCTACAGTCCATGGGGTTGCAAAGAGTCGGACACGACTGACCAACTTCACTTCACTTCACTTCCCACAATGCGCCAGCTCTGATTATCACTGCAACACGTATCTCATTCGCTCCAAACAACACTAACAAAAACGTGAGGGTCCCTGTGCAGCCACCAGTCAGGCTGCAGGGAGCATGGGGGGTGCTGGACACAGGTGCGGGGCCTCAGACATTCTGCTCCAGACACTGCCAAGCATAGTGCTGCTCAGCCTGGCAGGGGGGTCTGGCACGCAGGCCTGGTAACCGAACTCTTTTTTTAATTATAAAACATTTGTGGTTGGGCTGGGTCTTCGTTGCGGAGCGAGGGCTTCTTCCTGCAGTTCTTCTCCGGTTGCAGAGCACAGGCTCTAGGCACGCGGGCCTCAGTAGCTGTGGCACTCAGGCTTAGCTTCTCCACAGCATGCCACCAACTCGCGTGACTTCCAGCGGAGCTCTTTCCTCACCGTCTCATGGTCCCCTTTTGAAGCAGGTCTGAGCCTCCCAGATGCACCTATAATTAAACCCTCATTCTGCCCAGAAGGGAATCCTCCAGCCAGGTGCCCGTGTAGACCCTGCCCTTTGCACACAGGGTCCCAGACATTTTCGTACAGTCTTTATCCAGGGGATAAATGACCTGCCCAGGGTCACACAGGACAAAGGGGACTGCCGACAGGGATCAGGTCTGACCTAAATCCTGCCTTCACTGGGTGCCCTCCTCCAGGCTCCTGGATACATGGCCTCTGCAGGTACCCAGTGGCTCCGTTGGGGGTGCCCAGTGGGTTCTGAGTGGTTGGGGGGGGGCAAAGGCCCAGCAGGAGGCAGTGCACCTGTGGTGCTTCTCCTGCTCTCTCACTGCCCCCCCACCACCACCACCACAGGGCCCCAGACTGTCGGCCAGAACTCAGTGCTGGGCTCCCTCAGCCTAGGCCACCAAAGGGCTCTCCACGTGGACCCTGGGCACAGCACTTCCAGGAGGTGCTGGCTCCGGACCTTGCCTCTTCCATCCCTCGTGGGTGGCCTGGCCCTCCCAGCACCCCAGCTTCCACAGCAGCCAAGATGCCCACTCTTCCTCCAACCCACAAACAGCGAGCTCCTACATGTCTGTTGTGTGCCAATCCCAAGGGCCTTCTCTGCAAAGTTCCCCATCCTGCTCCCCCAAGAGCCACCACTGCTAACTCTGCTCCCCTGAAGCTGGCCTGTCCCTCTTCCCCTTCAGCCCTCACTCCCTCGCTCCTTTCCCACAGTGAGGACCTGGTTGCCCGCTCTGGGCAGAACTTGGTTCTAGCAGGCAGAACTGTCTCCCCGACATCCCAGCCGAGCCCAAGACAACTCGTGACGTGATGAGCTCAGGCGGCACCTCCCTAAAGGACCCAGGGTTGGGGTTCGATGGCTCTGGGCCTCCATGCCCACTAGGCTGGGCACAGCGTGATGGTGGCCAGCCACCGCAGCCCAGGCAGGGCCCACTGGCCTCCCCGGTGACACCAAGCACACCCAGGCGCGCGGCTGTGGTCTGGAAGCTGTTTGGGAAATGCTTTCCCGATGCGGAGACTGGGCTGGTGTCTCTGCCGGGTGGAATGTCTGTGTGTCAGCAGAAGGAGCGGACCACCCCCCGCCAACCCGCCAGGCTGGCTCCAGCTTTCCTCTCCAAGCTAGGCAGCCATCGAGCTCCTCTGCCAGGACCCAGGCTGGGAAGAGGGCCCCATGCTGCCCCTGCAAAGCTACAGCTCCCCCTTAGTGCTGGGCCTGTCCCACCCTAGCCCCCTGAACTGGGGCTTCAGGGCCAGAACTGCCATGTCCCTGGGGTCAGCAGGAAGCAGAACAAGGCGTATTTCCTCCCCACACTTGTGGTATCTGTCCCTTGGTGTTATGGATACTTCCTCCAGGAAGCCCTCCAGGGGGCCTCTCGAGGTCCCAGGTCACCCTGTGGCATTCTGCCAACATGCTGAAAGGGAGGTCTTCTTGGCCTCTGGCTCTGGAGCAGGTGCGTGGGGAGGCTAGCTGGGCCTCGGAGCACACGATGCCTGCAGGGGTTGGGGGGGTGGCCTTGCATCTCCCACCCAAATTCCTAGGGACACGGGACAAGGAGGCCCCAAGACACGGGACAAGAAGGCCCTCCAGTGGGACATGAAGAGACTAAGCCCCACCCCAGGCCAGGGGGGAGTCCCTGACCCTTCTTGTCTGGCTGGGGGATGGGGAGAAACTAAACTTCTCAGGAGGAACTAAATCCTCTAGAGGCAGGTGGGGTTGTGTGTGTGACAGAGAGGAGAGACTCTCAGAGAGGCCCCAGAGGTCACCGCCCTGATGCCAAGGTGCCCTTCTTTTGAGGATGACAGTCCATGGGCACAGTGGATGCTGGATGGGGTAGCTGTCACTGGCCACCCACTGACCACCTACATTACCTTCTGTGCCGGGCACTCCACGGGCTTGGCACCAGACCGTGCCCTCTCACAAGTGGACAGGCAGACCCAGAATGAAGCCACATGAGCTGGTGGGGCGTAGGGGAACTGCAGGCTGGGGTCCTGCCTCCACCAGCACATCTTGCTGAAGTCAAGTCTCACATGACAGGCTGCAAGGCTGGGGGCGCTGGGCAGAGGCTGGGTTGGAGGACCCTGATGGCCAAGAAAGCAATGTGGGAGCCATCAGGGGGCTGTGAGGGGCACTGGGGCCATGAGAGGAACCGGCCGGCGATCAGATGGCCCCCTTGACAGACCCCCACCTGCAGGGTAGAGGGCCAGGAAGGTGCTGGAAGGAGGCCTCCCTTTCAGGTTTCTCTTCAATCTGCCTTTGGGGACTCAAGGCCTCTCAGCCCAAAAGTCCCCCTCCCCTCCTCCCAGTCCCCCAAGGGGACAAATGTCCTCCTAGATGGCCAGAGCCCAGCGCAGCCCAGGAGGTCAGTTTTTAGCTGGGGTCCACTGTGGCCCCACACAGGCCCAGGAGAACCACCCCCAGAATGTCCCTCCCACCCCCTGTCCCAGGGCCGCCACTGCAGTGTTATTTTGGGAGCGGAGGCCGGGCCTGGCCTCCAGAGTCATCCGGGCGTCAGCCTCATGGTAAACTCATTACCCACCCTGGGCCCTCACTGAGCCAAAGGAAGGAAAATGGAAACCACGGTTGTTTCCGAGAGCCCAGCTGCCGCTCCTGGCTGCATCTGCCCTGGGCTGGGGCCAGGCCCCCTCTACACACATACACGCATGCACGCACGCCCCAGGAGAGCCCAGGACAGAGCAGTCACTGGCACACGTATCCTCCTCCAGAGACAAGACGGCTAAGGGGGAGGGCAGACCCTGCCCTGTGCCAGGGAACCAAGGCCTGGCTACCCCATCGAGGCGCCCACAGCGGGCCAGACACCAGCCTCGCTGGAGGCCCCTGCATATGTGCACATGTGTGTGCACGCGTGACGACGCCCTCTCTGTGGCTCTCTGCTGCCTCCAAGCAGTGGCCTGAGCCTTGTGAAGGTCAGGGTAAGGCCAGGTCTGACCCTGGGGGAACCTGAGCCCTGCAACACTGACAGCCCCGCCACGGCACAGCCCCTGAGGCCTGACTCTCGTGGGGGACAATGAGCTGCCCGGGGGCAATGACCACAGAAGAGGACAGCCCCGGGGCTCAAACTGTACTCGGCGGAAGAGAGTCTGTGAAAGCAGTGACGGGGCTTCCTGGAGGAGGTGGCCTTCGAACACGTGCAGGGTGGGACGTAAAGATGGTTTGTTGGAGGGCTTTGGGGGCAGATGTAGGGCTGCTGATTCAGAGGCAGGGAAGGCCCAAGAGGGTGAGTGCCAGACAAGGGGTCCGGCCAAAGCTGTGGGCCTGGGCCTGGCCTACAGCAAGCACCCAGGAGGTCTGAAAACACCAGCAAACAGAAGGCCCACTTCCGGCCCCCACCGTCACTCCTCCGCTGCCCCTGCCCCATCCAAAGGCCAAACCTGTTCACAGAACACCAGGGGTGTGGAGGCAGCAGCCAGGTCCGGCCAGGTACCCAGGCCAGCCAGCACTCGCCACCTCCCAAGGTGCCCAGGCTGCAGCCGCCACAGCCGCCACAGCCACTCCTGCCTCTGAGGCCCCGACGGCACCCCCTGAGTCCTGGGGGCCACTGCTGCAGACAGAGGTCCAAGCCGGCCGCCGTCCACATCAAGTGCAGAGTGCACTTTCTAACCCACAGGACCGGACCTCCCATCCGCACTCTGAGCACCCACACCCACGCCCCACACAAACCTTTACACCAGGGCTGCGCCACTCCCTCATGTCTCATTACAAGCATCTCGCAGGATCTGTTTTCACTGTTTCCTCACCAGACAGAAGGAACACCCTCCCCTCTGCATTCTGGGGCAGGTTCCCCGCCTGGCCCCACCCAGAGCTGCTCTGGCCAGACCCCGGGGAGCGATGGGATTTGACCATGGGATTTGGGGGGTTGGCTAAGGGTTCTGTGGGGTCAGGAGTCCAGCTACCCAGCGGGGTGTGGAGCAGAGAGGAGATGAGAAGATGAGGGTGGAGACCTAGCCCAGGTCAACAGCCTTGCAGGATGGGGGTGGGGAAGCTGGAGAAGATAAAGGGTGTGGCCAGGAAGGTCCAGCCTCGTTACCGCTGGGAGACACAGAGACAAGAGGCAGCCAGGAGACACAGACAGCAGGAGAACCCAACTAGGAGGCCAGACGCCGAGGGAAGAGGGCTTGTTGGGACCACTGGTGATGGACGAGAACTTTGCCACCCACCAGACAGAGGCAGGGCAGGGGCCCGCCTTCCCCGGAGCCAGGCAACGAGGGCCTGAACCACCCCTCCCAGTTTTTCCTGCCTGCCCCGCTCCAGCTCAGCCAGGAGGGGCTGCTTCCACTCTCAAGAGTCACAGAGATGGGGAAGTAACTGCCTTCCTGAGGCTGCAGGCCCCTATGAGCTCCGAGTCCCCCGAATTGCCCCCATCTCTCAGCTGCAGCTCCCGGACCACTGGGAGCAGAGCTAGGAGCCCTGGGATACAGGAAGACAGGGGCTGCTGCAGCCTCCGTTTCCCTAGCCCAGGGCCCCCCATCCAGCTCGCTCCTGCTGGGGCCCCTGCAGCCCACCTTCTCTGCTGGGCCTCCTCATGGCAGCTGCCCCAGCCACAGGGTCCTGGGCACTTTGAGGGTCACTGTTAGGATGCCTCTGCCTCCTCCCACTGAGCCCCAAGTCTGAGGGCTGTGGCCTCTGAGGGTCACACCTGTTCTAGGTCACAGCCCAGGGAGAGAATCGGCCTTCCTGCTCCCACGTCCAGTCCTGCAGGTGGCCGTGGGCACCCAGATGTTGACCACACAAGATGCCTGCAGACTGCCCATCCTGGGGCCTCTGCCTGGGCTTGGGGGATCCAGGCAGGCCCGAGGAGGTGGGCCTCTCTCCTGTCCTCGGCTGGCTCTGACGGCTGACGTTGAGGGCTGTTGTCTCCTTCCTTGGCCTTAACCAGAAACATATCTGCCAGAATCTGCTCATGAGAGGGACGAGTGAGCCAGAGTTGGGAAAAGACAGCTCTCAACCTCTCAGCACCTCTGACAACAGAGGCCCTGGGACAGCCACCTCTTTGGAAACGCTGCCATCCTGCCTGGAGGAACCGCGGCCAGGGCCAGGCTCCTCACTCCTGTCCAAAGCACAGCCAGCTAGAGAGCCTGACCTGGAAAGGCCCAGATTCCGGGCCTCGCAGGAATAAGGCCAGGGCTTTGCATGCTGAAGGCCCAAGTTCACTCACCCTGGGCTACTCGGCCCACGTGAGCGCAATGAGCCTGCCAGCTGGCATCCCCCTCGGTCTCATCTGGAAGGGGCAGGTCACTCGATAGGTATTTGGGGATGCCCATTCTGCACTGGACACTGCTAGTGCGGGCCGTGTGGAATGAGCAGGCAGCCCCTCCAGTTCCTCCAGCTCCCGAGAGGTGGGCAGGTCACCCCTAGATGGGGCCTGAGCACTGGCTTCAGTGGGACCTGGAGCCAGGGGGGCCCATGACGTCACTCTGGGCTCCATCCACCGCACCTGAATGCACTCTTGCCCCCTCTGGGCCTCTTGCTCCTCGGTATAAAATGGGGACCACTAAGCACTGTGAGCGCTGAGCAGACCAAGGACCATGGGGTGCTATGAGCCCTGAGCAGACGCAGGACCACGGGGCCATATGAGCACGGAGCAGACCCGGGACCACGGGGCGCTGTGAGCGCTGAGCAGACTGGGACCCATGGGGCCATGTGAGTGCTGTGCAGACTGGTGTGTGGGGCTACAGCCAGAACCTGGCGTGGAGTGTGGGCTGGGCAGGCGGGGCCTCTTCACGTCCCCACAAGAGTCTTGCCGCCCTCCCCACTCTCCTGACTCAGGCATCTGGGACCCCAGGAAGTGAAAAAAGACCTAGCACTAAAGGCTCTGAAACCCCCTGTGAGGAGACACTGACACCTAGGGTTGCCCCAGCAGGAGATTCAGAGAAAGCCCCCACGAAGGGCCAAGGGAAGTGCAGGTGGACTCCGGCCAGGGCGCCAGTATGAGAGTCCATAGTGGCTCCCCTTGCCCCCACCCCCATGGCCGCAGGACAGTGCAGCTGGCTTGGGTCAGCCGACGGCCCTCCCAGCCCAGGCCGAAGTCCCAGGGGCTTCCTAATCAGGACACGTCACTTCCCACGTTCCTGACTCTCCCTGGGGACAGACGGGACCTGGCAGCGGCCAGCCCAAGCGAGCGTGAGAGAGGATCCCCGTCGGGTCGGACAAGGCTCAACTGCGTTCCCACCTGGACCCAGGCGGGACGAGCCCGTGGCAACAGCCGAGTCAGACAGGGTGAGGAGCACAGCCCGCACCGTCCTGAGTGCAAGGCCTTGGAGCAGGCCCTTTCCCTCTTGAGAAGGGTCGGTCCCACGGTGGGGACCACACAGACGCCAAAGCCTGGGCCGGGGGGCTGGAATACAGGCCACCTCTACTTTCTGAAAGCCTTGACCCCTCCATGGGCTTCTCACAAACACCCCGTTAGAGACCCTAGCTCTGCACTGGACAGCCCCATACCCAAGGAGTAGTGGGGATTGGGGACATGCTGAGCCCCCAGACCAGAGCCAGCTGTTTTCATGTTGGACTGAGGACTCCGGCTCAGCCCCCCGACCCTACCCCCACCCTCCCCGGAGAGTCACCTGCTGCCCCATTTCCCAGCCCTTCCTGACCTCCTGGAGGGAGGGAGCAGTGGGGGCTGGGGACCATGGAACTGGCTCAGGAAGAATTCCACCCCCAGCACCGAGGGAAGGCTGGCCCTCAGGCCTGGAGCTGGGAGGCGCCCCATGCCCACCCCCGGACCCCCTCCCGCGCCCCTGGAGTCTATCCCAGGGAGACACTCTGATTTTCTCTAACCGACAAGATTAATTTCCCCCCCACAATGAGACCAAAAACCCCTCCCCACGGNACCCCCGGACCCCCTCCCGCGCCCCTGGAGTCTATCCCAGGGAGACACTCTGATTTTCTCTAACCGACAAGATTAATTTCCCCCCCACAATGAGACCAAAAACCCCTCCCCACGGCAAGGTCCCTGAGACCTTCAGGCCACACCACCCAGCCTGATGGAAGGACCCACCTCACTGAGGGACTCAGCATCCACCCAGCCAGCATGGCGGGAGGGAGTGAGGAGGGGGAATGTGCCTTGGGGAGGGCAAGGACCTGCCAGGGTTCCTTGGGGGTTCTGATCCCCATCATGGCCCTGGATATGGGTCCAGGCTAGTCCCTGCAGACCTTGCTCAAGAGGAGGCAGTGAGGCTGGGGTGAAGGGCTCATGGCCTCAGGCCAGGGTGAGGGGGGTTCGGTTCAGGTTGCGGCCCCCCATCTCCCTCCCTCATGCCCCCCAGCAGTCCCTGAGGGGTAGGGAGCCTGCTGCCAGTGCTGAGTCCTCTCAGGGGTCCTAAGAGCCAAGGGTGTCATTCGCACCACTTTCCATAGGAAGAGGCTGAAGTTGAGAGCTCCCCGAGGTGCTGAGCTGAGGCTGACACCAGAGTCTGGCCCTGGGGGGGCCTCCCCAGAGGGGCCGACATGGAAAGCCAGATGGTGCTGGGTAGGAGCTCAAAGCCCCAGCAGCCGGGACAGGAGCTGGACAGTGGGGTCCACGTTTCTCCCCAGGACCCACCTCCTCCATAAAGCACAGGTTTGAGCACACCTGCCCGTGGGTCTGGGGGGAGGGCGGGCACCGGTCAGAGGCCGCACCCTACAAGGACGCTGTGGGAGCAGCAGTGGGCTACAGCCTCACCTGGCAATGCGCCCTTCCCCCACACCTGTGCCCCCCAGGAGAAGGGAGCAGGGCTCCTGCCATCGATGCCCCCCCCAGAACACGACCGACACACTGGCCTGGCGCTGCTCCCCGGGCAGGGGCCTGTGCCAGTGCTCGGTGTTTCACGGCAGCGGTCAGTCACTGGGGCGGTTTCCGGGCTCACCCCACCGGCCACTCAGCACGCAGCCTGTGTGTGAGCGGCCAGGGCTGGCCTGTCCTCCGCAGTAACATCTTGATTTCCTGTCCGCTTTGCTCACATTCGGCCAGCCGGCCGCCCCCAGAGCCCCGCTCACTGGCCGGAGCTGAGATTTCAGGGGCGGCAGGGGCTGGCTGAGGGACAGAGGAAACAGCAGGCGCTTGGCTCTCGGCAGAGCGCTCTCAGCCACGCGGTGACTCGGAGCCTCAGCCATCCCAAACATGCAGACCCGGTCAGTGAGCTTCTGGGGGGCCGGGGAGGGGCCGAGAGGGAGGAACGGGTGGGCATGCCAGGGTGAGGGCAGCCCCGACTGGTCCCCTCCTGGTGCCCTCAGTATCCCCGCCTTCAGCCAACTGCCAGGAGGCGACCACCTTGCCCACCTGTCCTTGAGACCCTCTAAATCAAGGAATTCTGAGGAAGGCATCGTGGCCGGGCCTGCTGACCCTGAGCTGGGCTCCAGCCAGTGGCCAAGCTGTGCACTTGTGTTCCAGGACCGCTTCTGGCCACTGGGCCCCAGGTCAGCACTGAGAGGCCTGGAGCACACGTCAGAAGACGTCCAGCCCTGGGGCAGCCCCAACATGCCCCCAGGCCCTGGCCCAGAGCTTCCTGGGCACTGACAAGGGGCTGGGTTGCACACCCACAGACTCTGGGGACTGAGGGCCAGAAGGGTCAGGGGCGGGAAACCCATGGGCCAGTCCAGCCCTACCTGTAGGCCACAGAGCTGGAAACGCTCAGAGGCTGCAAGGTCGGCAGTGCGCCAGCGGCAGTGGCAGGCAGGAGCAAGGCCCTCACCGGGGGCACCTGCAGTGGGTGGAAGGCCAGGAGACCTCCGTGCAGGGGCACATGTTGGGGGGATGCTCTGTCTTGTGTGCAGGCATCCCTGGGGCTCATGGAGACCAGGAGGCTGGGAGTGGGTAAAGGGAGCTGAGGCTCCTGGAGATACTGCCCCAGGTCTGGCAGGTTTTAGGCCCCTGATGCCTTCCCAACATCAGGGCAGCCACCCTCACTTCAGGGGGCACTGGTAGGAGAGTGGACACGGGTCCAGGAAGGGGCACTCCTTCCCACCCCCAACTCCACCTGCACTCAGTGTGCCCTGGGGTGGGACTGCACTGCACACCGTGGTGTGCCCGCGGAGGGTCCTGCCAGCCCAGCGGGGCTCCATTCACAGAAGGGGAAACCGGGACGCAGGTGGGTAACGTGGTCTGGTTCTGTCTGGTTCTGGCTCTGTCTGTGACAGGTCTGTGCTCCTGTTGCCCAACAAGCACAAGGTCCCCAGGTCCTGGGCTGTGACAGGTCAGCCACCTCTCTGCTGCCCCACCCCCAGTCTCCCCTCCAGTGAAGACATACTGGAAACGAGAACGGTTTGCAGAACACCCCAGCCAGGGCAGACTCCCCCTGGCTCCCAGATCCCCAGTCCAGTAGGCTGTGATCCTGCCACTATCCCCACCCTGAGGGATGGCTCACAACTGGTCTCTGGCAGAACCAAAGACAGCGTCCTGGTCGGGACAGGAAGTTCGGAGAGATAGGGGATGATAGCGGCTGTCTGACATGATTCAGGGCAGGGAACACAGATGCCTGCCAGCCCCCACCCTGTGTGAACTCAGGGGCCAAGTTGCCAACTGGGTCTTGGGCTCAGGGGCCTGGTGGGGGAGCGCAGGTGTGGGAGTGTGGGGGACAAGGAGGGATGGCATGTCCTCCACTCCATTCCTTGCCTTCTCCCAGCCTCAATGCTAAGCTAATCTGTTCCTCTCTCTCTCCCCAAATCCAGGAAATTTCCTTCTGTCTCTTCTTGGTTTTGCTGACAGCCTGCCAGCGATGGCAGAGAGCTGTGACAGGCCCAGAGCTGGTGACCACTTCCAGACTGGCCTCAGTAAGCCCTTGCAGGAGTAGGGTGCCCCCCAGCGTCCCCATGCTGCCCAGGCACACAGCCTGCCCTCTGACCCTCTCGGGGGCCATGCAGCTATACCCAGGCAGGCCTGCCAGCCACCCACCTACCCTCCCCAGCTGCATCTCTGATCCACCACCTGCCTCTCCCCACCCGCAAGCAGAGCAATTTCCCCCCTCAACACGGTACCCAGGGTGCCCTCCACCCACATCAGGCTTTCTGACCCACTGAGGCTTGTTTTGGGGGAAACGTGGATTCCCCAAAGGTGCGGAGAGCAGTCGGGCGGGAAGCAGTCGGGCGGGGAGGACCCAGGGAGCTGGGCGCCACTCCAGGACCCTCAGCAGAGCAGCCCAGGGGTGGGGAGGAGGCAGCCCCAGGGAGCAGCCTGGGCAGGGATGCTGAGGCCACAGCCGAGCTGGGGGCAGGGGCCCGGGCCGGGGACCTACCTCGGCAGGTCTTGCCATCTCCCTGCAGCTGGCGGCCGGGTGGGCAGCGGCAGTAGAAGCCCCCCACGGTGTTGCGACACTCACCCTCACAGCCCGCGTTGCCAGTGGCACACTCGTTCACATCTGCAAGGGGGAGACGCGGGTGAGACCAGCACAGGGACAGGAGGAAGCTCAGGATCCCACGACACAGCAGGACGAGGCCCGGCAGAGACGGGCAAACCTCACCCCTCCAGACAGGCTTCACGAGAGAGGGACCTGCTGAGTCAATCCAGCAGCTGGGGGGCCGCCCGCCAACCAGGTCCCTCCGCGCGCCCAGCACCCGTGGTCCTGTGGTGTCCCGGTGTGACCTGGCAGGAATGTCCCTCGGGGACAGCTCGGCACAGGCGTGGGCCCTGTTCCTAAGGAGCCATCCTTGCTTGCCTGCGTCCCCCCAAGAACAGCCCTTCTGTTCTGTCCAGCTGTAGGTTTGCCAGAGAAACCAGGCCTCCCCCAGCATGGAGGCCAGGAAGAGGCCCTCATTGTCATTCCACAGCTGCTTGAGACCTGGCAGTGGGCTCCATGCACCCCCGACCTGGCCCAGGTCTCCCCCACTCTGGTCTGCTGGGATGCTGTGGCATGTAAGTCAGGCCTGGGGAGTGGGGGGATGCCACTGGGCTCTGGCATGGAGGGCAGAGCAGGCAGGAGACTCCACCCACGAGGCCACACTGCCCACAGCTCCCCTGTCCTCTGCTCAGCCTTTGTGGGTGCAGGACGGTAGCACGTCCCCTGCCACAGGGAATATGGCCAGGGGTGCCCAGGACACCTACGAGGGGCTGGTGGCACCATGGCCCCACAGACCCAACCGGGGCCCGGGGACTCCAGTGCCTCATTTTCCAGAACACTTCTTGGGCATGGGGTGACAAGGGGCCCAGGCCCTTCTGCCTGCCCCCAGCCCCCTGCTGTGCAGCAGGCCCGAGGTCTGAGGGGGTCCAGCTCTGTCCTTCCAGCACCTCAACATCAAAGGCGGGGAGGGGTCCCCCAATCTCATGGGGAATGTGACCCAAAGGGAAGCAGAGACCCCCAGAAGCCACAGGCCACAGACGGCCAGGTGCCAGGACAGCCCACCAGGCGCAGTTGCTGGAAATGTCACCCCGTCTGGAGGCTCAAGGCCCAGACCAGCCTGGGCTGCAGTCCCCAGGCCCAAGCCACCAACGTCTTCAGCTCCCCTCTCCACTGGCATGTCCTTGGGAGGGTCCCTGGGAGACCCCGAGCCGGGTTCAGGCTGCAGGGGCAGCCAAGGTCCCACGGGAAAGGCAGCACTGGAATGTCACCCTGAGCCCCAGCCTGCGGGGTTAACACTGGGAATTTTCTGGGAATTCCTAGAGAGTTACGCAGGGCCAGTCCACGCTCAGCCCAGCCCGGGAGTCAGAGCTTGGGTGCCCAGGGTCTCCCCACCAGACTAGCCTGGGGAGATGGCACCGGGGCCAGGCCCCCCGGTGGGCAGCAGCCAGGTGGGAGCCCCCCCCCAACCCCGCCTTCAAGGCCCACCCTATACTTGAGCTGTGGGGCCGGGCAGCTAGTAGGGCAGGAGGCCAGCCAGGCGGGACTGCAGCGGAGGGCAGACACCTTCTGGCAGCTGCTGACACGGCAGGGTCCCCAGGGCCTGGGCACCACCTCCAGGGTGGGGTCAGCCTTATAGATGCCTTCCAGCGCCCTGCCCCGACCCTGTGGATGCTGGTGACGGGGCCAACGTGACCTGGAGCCTCCAGGACTCCCACACCCATGGAAAGGGCCTGTGTGCTGACGCTCAGAGTCTGCAACTCACAATGGCACCTGCTGCGTCCCTCCACCCGCATCTGGATGCTATCCTACAGGCGCCCAACCATGTCTGCCTGGCCCTTACTGCCCCCTGTCCCCGGCATCTCCCTGCCAGGCACCTCAGTTCAGCTGAGCATCCACCTCCACCGCCCCACTGAGCTGAGCCCCTTGTGTCTGCACTGGGAAGGCTGATCAGCCCCTGAATATGCTTACAGCTGGACCGTGCTGGCCTCAGTGTGGGAGCTGGGCCTCCCTAAAGTTGGAGTCCTAGGGCCCAGCTAAGGCTGGCAGGAAGGGGGCCACAGGATGCCTTGTGACTACTGCACAGGCATCACCTCCAGGGCCTCCTGGAGAGAGGCAGAGCAGGTAGGGGCTGGCCCTCCCTGTGCCCTGTCCCCAGGCAATGGCAACGCAGACTGAGAAGGAGGTGACCCTGCCCAGGGCCAGGGAGGGACTGGGCAGGTTCAGCAGGCTCCTCTCTGCTGAGCACCTGCCCTGTACATGGCTGGAGCTGGGGAGAGGGGGAGATACAGAGATAAGGGACCCATCAGTCAGGGCAGGGGAGAGCTTGGGGAACCACTCAGACTGCACATCAGGTTCAAGTCCCTACTGGGGCACTGGGGGTGGGAGAGATGAACAGGCACTTAGACTCCCCCAGCAGCTACAGGCCATGCTTTTAGTTCACAGCATCCATGGACCAGCACTGCTGTACCCCCAGCCCCTCGGGACCCATGTCTCAAAGGCATGGTGCCTTGACCTTGTAGGCTCCTTGCTGTAACTCCAGCATCTAGCCCACACAGCAGTGGAATGAACTTGTAAGGATAGCTGCCCGCCACCTCCTGTGCCTCCTGGGTACCTGGGGGGAAGGGGCTGCTGTTGTTGTTCAGCCACTAAGTCATGTCCACCTCTGCCGTCCCATGGACTGCAGCATGCCAGGCTTCCCTGTCCTTCACTATTTTCCAGAGTTTGCTGAAACTCATGTCCATTGAATCAGTGATGCCATCCAACCATCTCACCCTCCGTTACTCTCTTCTCCTCCTGCCCTCAATCTTTTCCAGCATTAGGGTCTTTTCCAATGAGTTGGCTCCTTGCTTCAGGTGGCCAAAGTATTGGAGCTTCAGCTTCAGCATCAGTCCTTCCAATGAATATTCAGGGTTGATTTCCTTTAGGATGGACTGGTTTGAACTCTGCGTTGTCCAAGGGACTCTCAAGTCTTCTCCAGCACCACAGTTTGAAAGAATCGATTCTTCAGTGCTCAGTTCAGTTCAGTTCAGTCGCTCAGTCGTGTCCAACTCTTTGCGACCCCATGAATCGCAGCACGCCAGGCCTCCCTGTCCATCACCATCTCCCGGAGTTCACTCAGACTCACGTCCATCGAGTCCATGATGCCATCCAGCCATCTCATCCTCGGTCGTCCCCTTCTCCTCCTGCCCCCAATCCCTCCCAGCATCAGAGTCTTTTCCAATGAGTCAGCTCTTTGCATGAGGTGGCCAAAGTCCAAAGTACTGGAGTTTCAGCTTCAGCATCATTCCTTCCAAAGAAATCCCAGGGCTGATCTCCCTCAGAATGGACTGGCTGGATCTCCTTGCAGTCCATGGGACTCTCAAGAGTCTTCTCCAACACCGCAGTTCAAAAGCATCAATTCTTTGGCGGTCAGCCTTCTTCACAGTCCAACTCTCACGTGCATACATGACCACAGGAAAAACCATAGGACTGACTAGACGGACCTTCTCAGCCCTCTTTATTATTTGACTTTCACGTTCGTACGTGCCTACTGGAAAAACCACAGCTTTGACGAGACGGACCTTTGTCAGCAAAGTGACGTCTCTGCTTTTTAATACGATGTTCAGGTTTGTAATAGCTTTTCTTCAAGGAGCAGGCGTCTTTTAATTTCACGGATGCAGTCATTGTCCACAGTGATTTTGGAGCCAAGAAAATAAACTCTTGTCATTGTTTCTACTTTTTCCCCATCTATTTGCCATGCAATGATGAGTCTGGATGTCATGATCTTAGTATTTTGAATGCTGAGGGGTTTTTTTTTTTTTCCACTTTTTAAAATAAATTTATTTTTAATTGAAGGATGTTGAATTTTAAGCCAGGTTTTTCACTCTCCTCTTTTACTCTCAAGAGGCTCCTTAGTTCCTCTTCACTTTCTGCCATTAGAGTGGTATCATCTGCATATCTGAAGTTGTTGGTATTGCTCCCGGCAATCTTGATTGCAGCTTGTGAGTCATCCAGCCTGGCATTTCGCATGAGGTACTCTGCATATAAGTTAAATAAGCAGAGTAACAATATATAGTCTTGATGTACTCCTTACTCAATTTTGAACCAGTCCATTGTTTTATGTCCAATGCTAACTATCGCTTCTTTACCCACATATAGGTTTCTCAGGAGACAGGTAAGGTGGTCTGGTATTTCCATCTCTTTAAGAATTTTCCATAGTTTGTTGTGATCTGCATGGTCAAAGGCATTAGCATAGTCAATGAAGCAGAAGTAGATTTTTTCTTCTGAAATTCCCTTGCTTTTTCTATGATCCAACATATGTTGGCAATTTGATCTCTGGTTCCTCTGTCTTTTCTAAATTCAGCTTGTACATCTGGAAGTTCTTGATTCATGTACTACTGAAGCCTGGCTGAAGGATTTTGAGCATTGCTTTGCTAGCATGTGAAATGAGCACAACTGTACAGTAGCTTGAACATTCTTTGGGCCTTCCCTAGTGGCTCAGATGGTAAAGAATCTGCCTGCAGTGCAGGAGACCTGGGTTTGATCCCTGGGTTGGGAAGATCCCCTGAAGGAGGGCATAGCAACCCACTCCAGTATTCTTGCCTGGAGAATCCCTGTGGACAGAGGAGCCTGACGGGCTACAGTCCATGGGGCCAAAAAGAGTTGGACATGACTAACTAACACATTCATACTTTGAATATTCTTTGAGTGAGACTTCCTAAATCCTGTATGAATCAGTATGGATGATTCAGAAACCAAAATAAATAGCAGATCTTTCAGGTTGGGCGCAGTCCAGGGTTGTGGGGGCAGCTGTAGGTCCTGTGGGTACCCCAGGACAGTCAGCAGCCCTGCCAAGGGAGGGCCAGCAATGACCCCCCACCCCAGCCAGCCTCCAGGTTGGGGTGGGGAACTTCAGCAGCCCAGAAGCTGGGCCTCAGCTGAAACCCCATGGAGGCAAGCAGCAGAGGGGCCAGGAAGGAGAGGCAGAGAGGCACCCCAACCCACCTTTCCTTCCTGACCCAAGACTGGTGCGTGGGGCTCCAGGCCTCGGTGTGGAGACTGGGGCTGCCTGAGATTTCTGGGAGCTGACCCTGGGGGTCAGCTGCGGCACAATCCTCCTGCTTCCAGAATGATCTGTCCGCTTGCAGGGCATTGTTGTTATTATTTCTCAGTCGCTAACTCGTGTCTGACTCTTTGCGACCCCACGGACTGCAGCACGCCACGGCTCCCCGTCCTTCACTATCTCCCAGAGCTTGCTCAAACTCATGTCCATCGAGTCGGTGATGTCATCCAACCATCTCATCCTCTGTCGCCCCCTTCTCTTCCTGCCTCCAATCTTTCCCAGCATCAGGGTCTTTTCCAATGAGTTAGTTCTTCTCATCAGGTGGCCAAAGGATTGGAGCTTCAACCTCAATATCAGTCCTTCCAACGAATAGTCAAGACTCATTTCCTTTAGGATTGAACTGGCTTGACCTCCTTGCTGTCCAAGGGACTCTCAAGAGTCTTCTCCAACGTCACTGTTGTGAAACAAACAGCTTCTCCCTGCAGCCCCCACCCTCCCCGAAAGTGACTCAGCTGGCCAGCCCATCCCAGCTCCCAGCTGTCAAACACAGACTGGAATTATACAGGGGTGATGACACAGCCCAGAAAACCACCCAGGGATCGACCACCCTTCTTGCTCACAAAGCCAGGCTGGGGGCGGAGTGTGCCCTGAAAGCCCAGTGGCCTGGTCACCTGAAAGGCTAATGCTCCAGTTTGTGGAAGGGGTGGCCTGAGCCAAGGCTAGTCAGGAGGTCGAAGGTCAAGCCCTGGCCTGGAGTTGCGGCTGGGGCCCATCTGGTCACTGGCGGAGGGTGTTCTGCTCCAGGAAGTGTCAGGAAGCACTTAGGAGGCAGGCGCCCTGAAACCCTGGCTTCTTAGATGACCAGCCCAGGAGCACCCCCAACCCAAGGGAGGGGGTGTGGGGTCCGGGGAGACGGAGTTTCCTCCCATTTCTGGAGTGAGGCAGCAGCTCGGAGAGGCATCTGGCCCCCAAACCAGGCCTCTGGTGAGCATGGGGTGTGCATGCTGACACCCAAAGCTATCTCTTGATCCTTCTCACCTCCCCATCCACAGGGCAATGCAGGAGGTGGCAACACAGCACTGTGAGTGTGCTCGATGACACTGACCTACATGCTGCAAAGGGGTCAATCTTCACCACCAAAAAAATGGCCTCGAACCAGCCCCCATGCTGCACATACATCTCCAGGCCTTTGTTACAGCAGGAAAGGAGGCCCACGCCCTGGCCCCTGGACAGCGCTGGCCCCAGCACAAGGCCCTCCCTCCAGTGGCAGCAACTCTAGAAAGGCCCTAAGTCGCGGCAGCCACCCAGCCTGGACGAGGGCTTGGAAGCTCTTGACCTTTCAGGAGGAATGCAGATTGAGGAGCACATGCCCCAATCTCCTAGGGGAGAGAGAGGGGCCCCCCCAAGAGAGGTGGCCTCCACATGCCCCCGCCCATCCACCAGCAGCCTGGGTGCAAGGCTGGGGCTCTCCGGGTGGGGCAAAGTAAAGATGAAGTGATCTCTAACAGTCACCTGGCAGTCTCTCTCCCAGGAACCAGGAACCCAGGAGGGAATGTGGTCCCTTCTGGGACAAACCTGGCCTGGCCTGGGGCCGATGCTGGGCCTGGGAGCCTCTCAGGTGTGAAGCAGGTCAGAGAAGGCAAGTGGTTCCAGGGCAGGGCATGGCCAAGGGACCCCCACCTAACCTGTAAGGATAAGGAAGTTTCACCCTGAGAACAGAGGCCAAGACCACACAAGGGGAGGCTGCCCAGCCCACCAGGCAGGGACCTGGCCGTGCCTTGGCTCGCCGGCTCTGTGTGACAGTCGGCCCTCACCCCCACCGCCCACCCAGGCTGCAGGCTACCTGTTGGAGCCAGGATTTACAAGGCCCTGCCTGCCAAGGAGGCCAAGAAAATCCTCTCTGCCTACAGCCAGGTGTCACCCGACAGGCCAGGGCTGCTCCCAAAATCTCAGTTGGGACGAGTGATGAGAACCAGCTGGGCCAGAGTCGGCAGCGTGGGGCTACGGAACAGAGAGAGAGGAGCTGGAGGTGGGGGTGGGGGTGGCCCTAAGCTCCAAGGGGCCTGGGAAGGCAACTCCCCAGGCAGGGCTGGTGGCTCCTTACCTTCCCCGCCCTCCTGAAGGAAGAGCAGTGTCCAGGGCATCCCTGCGACCAGCACAGATGGACCAGCATGGGGAGCCCCCTCCTAGGGCAGGATGCATGGCCTGGACCCACCAAGTCTCTCTCCCCAGGGATGCTACCAGATGCTACCCCCCACCCCCATGTCCCACCGGCCCCTCCCCACAGGAGGCAGGGGACAAGTGGGGCTCCCTGAGCGAGCTTGCTCTGAGGCTGACATGTCTGCTCAGTGCCCCGTCTGCATAGGTCTGGGCCTGCCTCGGAGCACGTGCGCCCTGCCCCAGCCCAGAGACCCCCTTCCCAGGCACCTACTCTGTGTCGTGGGCGGGGGTTCTGGCCCCTGAGACAGGTGAGGCAAGACCTCTGCGGGGCTCTGAGCCAGCCTTGGGGGGCAGATGCCACGAGGGATACATGGAGCGGTGATGAACTTGGGGCTCGGCTCGGCCGTCACCACCAGCCCATGGGGGAGAAGGTGGCTCCCAGCGGTGCCGAGACAGGAAGGCCAGGAGGGCCGAGGAAGAGGGATCCACGGTGGGCTGGGGGCAGCGCTGCAGGCCGGGCCTTCGCTCTAAGCCAGGGGAAGGGGAAATTCACCAGAAGCCAGGCCAGAGCCCCAGGGTGTCGGGCCGCCGTCAGAGGTGCTGGCAGAGTGTCTTGGCTGCCGCGACAAAGGACCACAGAGCTTGTGACTTAAACAACAGACATGTGTCCTCACTTGGCTCTGGGGCCACAAGTCTGACATCAGTGTTACTGGAGCTAAAACAGGTGTCACTGGGCCCACACTGCCTCATGAGGCCTGAGGGGTGGATGTCCCCTGCCTCTTCCACCAGCCAGGTTCCATGGGTCAGAGCCGCATCGCTCCCACATCCAGACCCAGGCCTGGACAGCAGTGCAGGAAGGGGGCCTCCCTCCACCCTCTGACCCTCTCAGTCAGAAGCTGGATGGGCCGCACCCAGAACAGGCTGGGGGTCCCCAGGACACGGTGGGGGTCTGGGCTGACTTGGCATCTCAGCCACTGGGTGAACACGACCCACCACAAAACTCTTCTGGGCCTTGGAGTCCTCATTCCCCAAACGGGAGAAGGACGCAAGGCCAGGGGATCCAGGGGACCCCCGCCGAGAGGACTGAGCCTCATCAGCATTTTTAATTCCATTTAGGTCAGAAATGAAAGTTCAAAGTTGCAGAGCCCCAGGGCCGGGTCTGAGACCCAGGCCCGCGACAACCGAGGCTGGACTCCTGCTTGTTCTAGTGGCCCCTGGGCCCTTTACAAAAATGCAGAGGCCTCAGAGGGCTGCACAGAATCCCCTCCACTTCCTCCCGCCTCCCCCAGCTCAGCATAGCTGGGCCAGGCACCCGCCTAGGCTTGTCCCAGAAGATCCTTAACCACATTCCCTCCTGGGCTCCTGGCTCCTGGGGGAGAGACTGCCGGGTGGGGTGGGGATCCCAGCCTGCTGCCAATACCAGACCCGCCCCTTCCCCTGGCGGAGGAAACAGTTACCACAGCGGACCTGCTTGGCACCCTTCTAACACCGTTAATGTGCAAAACTGCTTGAAACAAGTAAAGTGAAGAAGTGAAGTCACTCAGTAGTGTCCGACTCTTTGCGACCCCATGAACTGTAGCCTACCAGGTTTCTCCATCCATGGGATTTTCCAGGCAAGAATACTGGAGCGGGTTGCCATTTCCTTCTCCAGGAGATCTTCCCGACCCAGGGATTGAACCAGGGTCTCCCGCATTGTAGGCAGACGCTTTACCGTCTGAGCCACCAGGGAAGTAAGACCCCACCTCAAAAAGCTGTCCCACCACTGCCCTGGGCCTCCCACTCAGAAGGACAGAACCCCAGCAGTTCAGGGAACCAGCCAGAAGTGGTCTGTGGCCAGCAGAGCCAGGTTGCCTTAGCCTGTCACCGAGGGAGTAGCCTCCCTGGTCTGGGCACCAATTTTGGCCATACCAACGGGCCACCCTATGAGTCCATGTTCAGTCCCCCACCCTACCAGGAGATCCCAGTATGGGGAGCAAGGCCAGATGGCCCACAGCTCTGGTCCAAAGAGGACCCCCTTCCCCACCAGGAGCAACCGGAGGCAGAAAATGTCACACATGCTTTACAAGGTTGCCATGGTAACCGGGAGATCCAAAGCTGTCTCATGGGATTAAACTCACACAGTTACCTCCTCTCCGGAGCAAGAGTGAGCGGGGTGGGAGAAATTCCCGCAAAGACAAGATGCCTGCTGCCTCCATCCAACACTCACACCAGGCTCCCCGGCGCTGCCCTCTCTGCAGCTCGGGGCCCGTCAGGAAGGCAGCACGTCATCCGGCCATGGATCAGCCTGCAGCCCCACAGAGGACGCTTGAGAGGACCACCTACTGCACAGGGAACTTCCCAGACCCAGACGGTCCAGAGCGGCGGCCCGTGAGAGCAGGGGAGATCCCAGTAACAACGACCTGAGGAAAGTCTACATAAACCATGCAGATGCTCTCGGGTGCGAGAACATTACAGAAGGCCCCCAGCCCGCTGCGGGTGGCTGGCAAGGCTGCCATTGTTCTTTCTGTTTAATCTTTAGTTACTCCAGGAAATAAAATCAGGGCCCCCAAGGTGTCCACACCCCATCTCCAGATCCCCAGAGGGCCAAGTGGAATGATGGGTGCCAGTCAGCCTATCTTACAGTGAGGGAGTGTCTGCAGGATGTGGGTGGGTTCAGTGGCATCACAGGGTCAGCATGAGTGGACGAGCAAGGCCAGAGTGAGAGTCTGGGGAGAGAGAGCTGAGGGGCAGGCGGGTGCCTCTTTGCTGGCTTTGAACGTGAAGGAAGGGGCCACAAGCTAAGAAACTCAGGTGCCCTCAGAGCCTCCAGGACGAACGCGCCCTGCCCAGCACTGAACTTTAGTTCAGGGAGATGCACGTCGGACTTGTGAGCGCAGAAGAGTGAGATGATACATGTGTGTCTTGCTCCCCTAAGTCTGGGCGGCCAGTCACCGCAACAGATGAAAACTAATAGTCATCACCTTTAAAATGGGAAAAAATGAAAACCATTTTGTTAGAGAAAGTGCTTCATGCTGCCCCGGGCTGTAGCTTGCCCTTGGCCCAGGGTGGGGGGGAATCTCGCCTAGTTGGGCCATCCCAGGAGGTGCCCCCAAACTGAGAGAAGCCACTCTGTAAGCAAACCCATCACTGAGCCAGGGCCCACCTGGCTGGGTGGTTATCTCTCTCATGTAGCTCGGAAGTCTGCCAGCCGGGGCAGCCAGAACATTCCAGTGCAATTCCCATCAGCTCCCACCCCAGCTTAGCGCTCGCCAGAGGGCTGACGGGCCCCCTCATCACTCACTCCCCTCCCACAAGCATCTGCCAATGGACAACCCTACAGGAGGAGACACCATCTCTGCTTGCAGGGCCCCGCCAGCCAGGCGGAAAGACTTCCAGGACTCAAGGAGACGGAACCCAAGCGAGCAAGCAGAAGGGAGCACAGACAGGAAAGCCCGGGAGGCCTCCTGGAAGCAGTGTCCCCAGGGCCAATGCTATTCAGGCTCCGAGGAACCCCTGGGTCTCCCCAAGGAGCACTGCTGGGGCAGATGCAGGAGACACAGAGGCCACGGACCCCCTGCTCCAAGGATAATCTCTGAGCACCAAGGCCTGTCTGCCATCTAAGGAGTTCCACGGGGTCCTCTCCCACACAGGACGGACGCTCTGCCAGGTGACCGTCCCCACCACCACCACCACCACGCTGCCCTGCTGCCCCTGGGGGTTCAGGATTTATTGTCTGGCTTGGCTAAATTAGCGAGGCTTTCTCATCTGGACCCTGTGCATGGTCTGAAGGACACACAGGTCCTGCCCACCCTCACCTGGACAGCAACCAAGCTGATCCAGGACCCCTCCCTGGCGGTGGCTGAGCCTTGGGGCAGGAAGCAGTCCCCCTGCAACCCCCTCTCCTCTTTCTCTGTCTCTCTGGACATGCTGCAGGGAGGAAGCTTGCTTGACTGTAAACTAAAGTGCCTTTGTTCAGCTCATGGAGGGATAGTTCGTCCCTGCCCACCTGTGAATAGAAGAGATTAATACACCCCTTTGGAAGGCTGACCATTCCCTTGGAGATGTTTTGCAAGACTGAAGACACTTTCACTTTACTTCCCACTGCACCTCCCTCTCTATTCTGCCTTTTGACTTTAGTTCCTCATTGCCTTTTTCTCTCTGACCTATAAAAGAACCTGGCATCCAGACCGCAATAAGGTCCCTCTTGCAATAAGATGGTTATTTTGAGGTGCTAGCCTGCCATCTCTCCCCAGGCAAAGTCTCTTCTTTGCTTCAACACCTCATCTCTTGGATTCACTGGCCTATTGTTCAGCAAGCAGGGTGAGTTTGGACTCAGTAACAGACATCGCCACCCTGGCAAGACTCACTGGATAAGACCCTGATGCTGGGAAAGATTGAGGGCAAGAGAAGGGGGCAGCAGAGGATGAGATGACTAGATGGCATCATTGACTCAATGGACATGAGTTTGAACAAACTCTGGGAGACAGTGAAGGACAGAGGAGCCTGGCTTGCTGCAGTCCATGAGGTTGCAAAGAGTCATATACGACTTAGCAACTGAACAAAAATTGGTAATAAACACCCACATGATTCCTCAGTTTCCTTTCTCACTTCCTTCTAAAGCTGAACACCTTAGAAAACCTCCCTCTGCCTCTCACCCCATCACTGCTGCACCTGGAAGGTCTGCAATGAAACCAACTCCATCCAAACCCAGTGCCTGGGAGCCAGCAGGTGAAGAAGGAACTCTGTGGGCTTCAAACATGACTGGGATGGGGGCGGTCAGCGGGCCCAGCTACTTGCTCCCTAAAGGAACCTCGGTCTTGACCATCACTGTAAGGCCACTGCATTCCAGTGGGAGGTTTCTTCTAGTTTGATGGAGAAACTGGCCTTGCGACAGAAAGGGTCCCTCTTGCTCAGAGGCTTTAGATGGACAGCACTGGGACCCTGGACGCTTGATCCCTCAGTTCAACTTCCAGATGTCTGTAACAATGACATTTAGAAACCAGTGGCTCCTGAGGAAAGAGGGGACCAGAGAGGGAACCAGAAACCGTGAAGCCCGTCCTCAGAGGACAAAGTAAGTGAGGTTTCAGAAGGTGCACTAAGCAATATGCCAAGAAAACCCAAATAAAGTGCAGAAAGAAATTGAGGCACCAGCCCCACCCAGGAGAGGGGGGGGTATTCTCAGGACAGGGTCAGGCAAGGCCAGTCCCCAAGGCCCAGAAGGCTGGGCTCTTTCTTCATCTTTTGTTTGGAGTTAATAGATTTTATTTCTTAGAGCAGTTTCATGTTTTTGGGAAAACTGAGCAGAAAGCACAGAGCGATCTCTGTGATCTCGTCTACCCAGTGGGCACGACTTTCTCTAATCCTAACATCCCACGTCCGTGTCTACACTTATTGCAGTCATGGACCCGTACCAAGACGTCATTATTAACTAATGCTGGCAGTTTGCACATTCTGTGGATCTGACAAATGCATGGGGTCATGTATCCACTATGACAGCGAAGTATGGAGGAGCTCTACTGTCCTGAATGCCCTCTGTGCTCCACCTGGTCTTCCCCTCCCCCAGGTCCTGGCAACCATCTGTCTTTGTGCTGCCTCCATGGTTTTGCCTTTTCCAAAATGTCGCTGGCTGGAAGCACACAGCACGTATCCTCCTCGGACGCACTTCCTTCGCTTCAGAGCATGCGTTTGAGAACACTGAGCTGCTCACAAGTTTTTCCCAGGGGAGAGCTTCCTGAGGGTCAAGGATTCCTTCCCAGGGCCAGCCAACCCCCTCTCCATCTGTGGTTTCCAGGGCAACCATGGAAACCAAGATTGGGTCGCCCAGAAAGAGTCAGACAGGCCTCACCCACTCTGGATTTCCAGAGTCACCAGGTGGTCCCCTCTGGGAGAAGGTCACAGGGCAGGTCGAGAGTGGGTTGGCTTGGACTGCCCACCTGGGCTCCGCTCCCCCAGGCCTCTCTTGTCCCCAGGCTCACGTGTCCTAGGACTCCAGAGGCTCTGCGGGGCAGGCTCAGCTCTTGGCTGCTCAGTGCGCCCCGGGTGCAGAGATGGCTCAGCGTCAGGTGAGGATGCCAGTTCTCACAAAGCACGTGCCTCCAGTGGGCAGGGGGTGCAGAGCAGACCCCATCCGGCAGGAGAGATGGCCTTCAGAATGGGAGACCGCTTGCCTTGCCACTGGCTCCGTGGAGGACGAAGGGAACTCAGGCTTTGGGGAGCTTTGGGGAACCCAGTGAAGGGAGGGGGCACAAGGGCTTAGGGGGGACTCCCACCACCGGTCCAGCCAGCCCCCCAGGCCCAAGATGGGGTGGGGGGCAGGTATCATGGGAGGTCAGGCGGAAGGTGCTCGAGCAGGACCCTCACAGGCAGTCGGCACGAAGTTATTATCATTAAGGCCCTTAAGGTCGTGGAGCAGCCCCGGCAGGACCAGAAGGGCTCCATCACCCTCTGCCCTCGGCCCAGGCCCCAGGGCTCGACTTCGGACAGTTTCTCTATTTACTCTGAAAGTTATCGGGTCTGGTCTGTTTATACAAATCAGCCTCCAAAAATGTGGGAACAGGGATATTTTTTCCATTTGTTTCCCAGAAAACAAGACAAAATGTAAAAGGCCCAGAAGGGAGCCAAGAACATTCCTTGGTTCCCCAATGTCCAGGTCTCCACTCCCCCTCCACGGCCGAGTTCCTGGGCTGTTTCACGCTCTGGTGGAAGGGACAGGGCTGCAGCCGGAGGCCGGCCTCTGCCTCTGCTTCTGAGCTGCCCCACAGCAGGGGGTGAGGCTGGGGAGGGTGGAGTGCACCGAGCCGGGCACACTCCCAGCACGCGCCCTCCGCATGTGTGTGTGCAGAAGTGGGTGCATGCGTGTGCACATGTGGGTGTATGCCTGTGTTCACACGTCGGGTGCGTCTGCGTCTCTCTCTCTCTCTCTGTACAAAGAACTCTGATTCTTGAGCTTGTGTGAGGTCCCCCAGAGCCCTTCTAGTCCCGAGCCCAGTGGCCTGCACAGCATGGTCCTGACCATGGAGGGAGGGCCCCGACACTGGACAACACCTTCTGTTCTGGACGACAGAGTGCAGTGCCCGCTCTTTGCCTCTTTGTAAGTCAAGATCAGGAAGAACTGTGGGGGGGCAGGCAGGGGGGGACTGGCTTTTCTCTATCATTTCCTGAAGCAGAGCTCAGAACCCTGCTGGGAACCGGGCTGGGGCCACAGCGGAAGCCCCAGTCACCCTGGGGTCAGAGTGCTCGGCTGGGCTCCAAACCCTGGTGTGAAATCCAGAGCCTGGACACTCTTAAGCCTCTGGCCAGCCAAGGCCCTGCCCTGCTGGGAGCCCCTCCACACCAGGCCTGCCCCTGTCCAGACAGGAGGCGGCTCCTGAGGAGGGAGCTGGCCCCTCCTGGGCCTCATTCTCTGGCAGGCCGCTCACTCTCCCCAACAGCTCCAGGGTCCTGGCTGGGAAGGCTCCCCAGAGGGGTCCCCTGCAGGACCTGGTGTTAAGCCCCACACTTGGTGCCAACAGATCCCAGAGCTACAGGCTCAGACAGATGGACACATGGAGGGTTTGGGAATTCCCTGCAGGGTGGCTGCCCCACCCTGACCCCGGGCCAGGTCCAGCTTGCACGTCCCCTTCACAGCCTCCATCACACCTCTGGCAGTGGGACTTCTGACCCCCATGAACCGAAGGTCCCTGAGATCAGGCCATGTTGGCTCAGCAGCCACGGCATGGCCAACCCCCAGCTGTGCCTGGCACATGATAAAAGTCAACAAATAAATTTGAAAGAACGCTTGCTGAGCGAAGGAACATTCAATAGTGATGATTACTTTGTCTGAGATCTGGATTTGAGCGGAAGTTCTGTTTTCTGCAAAGAGCCCTCCTGCAGCTCCCAGACAGCCCCGAGGAGAAGTGAGCCAATGCTGTTAGAATCCACAGGGCCCGAGCGAGCCGGCGAGTCCAGCCTCCACCCTGCAGATCGGCATACAGACCAGAGAGCGGCTGGCGCATTCGACAGCCCGGGCCCTGCAGTGCCCTCCACATCTGAGAAGGGAAGGCTGTGGCCTCTCCCAGGCACACATCCAGATGCCCGCTCCTCCCCAGGGCTTGGGGCAAAACCCCTCGGCCAGAGGGCCCCTCCTGGCACAAAGGCCTAAGTAGAAGCCCCACATTCCCACCAACCGCTCCCACCCTGGTCTCCCCGAGTTCAGAAATCGCTGCTCTCCACCCCATCCCCTGGACCAGACCCCAGGAGCCCCCTCTTTCTTTCACATGGAGCCTCCCCTCGTCTGGACACATAGGGACTTCCTCTCCCTCCGCACTGACTCCTCAGTCTCTCTGCCCTGGCCCGGCGTCAGCCTGGCCACGAGCCTGGCCCCAGCACGAGCCACCATGGCTGCCTGACTTCCGGCCTCAGCACTCGGGAGCCTGCTCCCCTGTCCTGAGGCAAAACTCTCAGCATCCTGATGGAAGCGCACGCACCACAAATGTGCAGCAAGCAAGGTTGCTGAGGAACGCCCGGTCATGCCCCAGCAGGCCCTCGGTGACCCAGCCGGCAGTGCTGCACTGGCCCTCATGCACAGCTGAGTCCCTCGCATGGGGCCTGGACACAGCAGGTTCAGTGACTGCTGGGGCGGATGGATGAATGAATGAACCAATGAGTGCATGACTGAATGCAGGCCGTGCACCCAGGCCATCCCCTCCGCACTCGTGCCCCTGGACTCCTCGCCAAGGTCTCAGCCTCTCTCTCCCAGTTGTGTTCCTCGGCAGCCGTCACAGGTGACACCAGCATCCCCTGCGGGGATGGCAAAGGGAGTGGAGGAGGAGCTGGCGCCCACGTTGACCGCAAATTCCAGGCAGCCCCCTGCGCCTGTGCTGGCATGTCACTGCCACTAGGGGGCGCCAGTGCACCATCCCAGGGGAGAGCAGGTGGGCCCCTCCTCCCTGCACCACCCCCAAGCTGGGGCAGGAGCCCTTCCAGGAAGCTCTGGGGTCCTTCACGCCTGGGCTGTTCTTTCTGGGCCTATCTGTAGCCACAGAGACCTTGGGAGGGCAGGCAGGGCTGGGAGTCCCTGGGGACAGCTGGCAGCCCCGGGTTGAGAGTCTGGGGGTCCACAGTGGGGGGAGAAGAGGCCCTGTGTGCTTGGGTGCCCACATTCCTAGCCAGTCCCTGGGATTCCCCCCAACTCCTCTAGGGGCTCCAGGAGCCGGGACCACCCTCAGAAGCTGGCGCCAGCTGGGGGCCAAGGCCAGTGCCTAACAGAGAAAGGTCAGGGATGCAAGGCCTGGCCCCAGGGCCCGACACCTGCCTCGCAGGGGGTGAAGCCCAGGCAGACACTGCTCAGCGCACAGGGCCAGCTGCCCACCCTCTCATCCCACTGGGCATGTGCCCCTTCGCACACAGGTGGCATCTTCCTGGCCAGAGCCTGATCTCACCTACCCACCTTGGTTCCTCCATCACCTTCCAGTTGCCCACCCCAGTGGGTCCAGAGGAAGAGAACAAGGTGTCGGCAGGTATGCAGTGGGCCTAGCTACAGATCCCCATGTTAGTTATCCACCCATCCATCCATCCATCATCCGTCCACTGACACATCCATCCATCCATCCAAACAGTTCAGAGGGCCCAGCAGGGACCACCTGCCCTCACTGAGCACACACAGAGAGGGCCCCTGGGCAGAGGCACCCCCTCTCCGTGCCACACCTAGTCTGTAAAAGGAGGGGCTTGGACTGGGCAGCATCCATTGGCCACTTCTGACCTGGGGCCTAAGTTCTCAGGCTGGAGTGACCACCCGGAAGAAGGAGCGCCCCACAGCATCAGGGGAAATCAAGTCCCCACCCCCTGGGGAAATGCCCTGCTCAGGCGTCATGCAAGGCAGCTGTCTCTCTAAGGCATGGGGCCCAGCTCTCTGTCCCATTCCTGGAGCCCTGGCCTTGGAAATGGCACAAATCAGGCCCCTCCACCACTGCTGCCGGGAGCCAGGTGGGATGACTTGATCTGTGAGGGGCAGCCCTTCTGACACTCCCCTCATCCCCACCTGACTGGGGGTGTGAGATGAGGAGCAGTGGGCACCCATGCCACTCCTGAGGACACTCGGCCCCCATCCCAATGCCATCTGCCTGCCTTTGTCCACCCCCACCAGGAGCACATATGTCTATAACCTCCAGGGCCTGGGCAACAGGGGAGCAGGCAAGCCTGTGACCTCGGGCCAGGGGAGCAGGCATATCTGTGACCTCGGGCCAGGGGAGCAGGCGTGTCTGTTACCTCTGAAGCCAGGGGAGAGCCAGCCCCCAGGCACTCCAGCAGTCCCAGGCTCCCAGGGCACAGGACACATGACCCAGGACCCTCCAGGCCAGAGCCCAGAGGCTCCCCATCTGGCCACAGTGTGTAGGAACGAGCCCTCCTGCTTTCCAGGTGTCACAGCAGGTGCTTAACCACATGACGGCCAGCATTTCCCAGGCCTCCCAGGATGGCCCTCCTAGTCCCTAGGGACATCATCGCACCCACAGGGACAGAGAGACACAGTGAAGACCACTCACCCCACCACTCAGGCTCTGCACCCTGCTGGCCGCCTGAGCCAGACACACATCCTACAGCCCACCAGGAAGACTGGGATGTGACGGACTGGGGCCCAAGTTCAGGTCCTCCAACCTGAAGGCCCAGGCACTCGGGGCTCTTCCTAACAGCTCTGTGTCTGTGAATCCAATAGGTACATCCTGGGGCTGGTGAGTTGGGGTGGGGCGTCCCCACCATGAGCCACAGAAAGAGCCAGAAGCCCCGACACCTTCCCTCTCCCGTGGGAACCCAGACGCTCAGCCAACGCATGGTATGCACTTCTGGAGGCAAGAGGGCCAGGGGGCTGTGAGCAGAGCAGCCAGCACGGTCTGCAGCCCTACTGCGTCCACACCTGCCCCTTCTGCAGCTCAGCCAGGCAACAAGCAGGCCGCCCAGCTCAGCCTGAGCCAAGTCCTTCAGATGCAGGATGGGGCAGGAGGGCGGGCCCCTGGAAACCCTACCAGCAGAGTGGGACAGGAGGGCAGACCAGCTCTGGCTGGGGTAGGGAGCTAGTCGAGTTGGAGTTTAGCTTAGAAAGTGTGAGCACCCACGGAGCTACGTGCACCTGGGCACCCAGTTCTGGAGCTCTCACGGTGTCTAGAGGGTGACGACCGTGCACACATTCCCCCTGGGGTCAGGCAGTGTGAGCCCTGAATGCCCAGCCACCCTCCCAGCTGGGGTGCAAGAGGAAGGCCCTGCTACGGGCTGGAGGCCTGCACTGGGCACTGGCTGCCTCGTCGGTGCCACCTCTTCCACAGGCACCTCCACCCTGCCCGTAGTCCCTCAGATCCCGGAGAGCACCCAGAGAGACCCAGCCACAGGGAGAGCAGCTCAATCACCCTGCAAGGTGGAGGTCGGTCCTGAATCCAGCCCAGAGCTGGCCTGCCCTCATGTCCAGCCTGCCTGCCCTCAGCCTGGAGGACGGCCTATGGGAGGGGCTGATCCAGAGGTGTGGGAGCAAACACTAAGGCTGTAAGATGAGGTGGTCCTTGGGGGTGAGCATGCCCCATGGGAGGGGGCAGAAGAAGAGGCCACACGGGGGTGCAGGGGGAGCCGCCAGCTGGGACTGGGAGCCGGAGTTGATGCTGAACCTCCTCTATGCCCCTCAACAAACACAGTAACCAGTGACACCCAGAGGGAGTCCCGAGGGAGGCCTGAGCTCCCAGACCTGCTGCCCTGACCTCCAGGTGGGCAGACCCAAGGTCCAGGCGCTGGAGCCAGAGTCCCCAAGAATGGCAGAAAGGCCCAGGGGATTCGAGAGTCCAATGGGACACAGGCGGGCCCCTGAGGCCCAGCCAGCACCGACAATGCCCTCTGCCCCACACTCCACGCACCACCCGCCCCAGACGCAGCTGGAGCGCAAACGTCCAGGGGCCGTGTGGCCGCACCCTTTGTGTGGGATGGCTGCTGTCGGGGACACGCATGGACACGCTGGCCGGAGAGGAGCTCAGCCTTTCCCAGTAAACAGTCCGGTCGTCCTGGCCGAGTGTGCTGCCAACACGCCCTCCCTTTCCCTGAGCAGGAAGGGCACTGCCAGCCCTTGGGACAGAAGCCCACGGATGACAAAGGCAAAGCCAGGACATTGGCAAACCCAGTTCAGGCTAAGAGCATTCCGAAATGACCTGTGGGGCCCAACTGTCCAGGTCTCCTCACCTCCAGGTTCACATATTGTGGTCTGTGCACGGCAACAAGCACTGTGGTTTCCTGGGAGCGGGGAGGGTCCCCAGTCAGGGCTGGGGCGATCACAGCTGTGCATGGGCATGTGGGCCACCTGCCCCACATCCTGCTCCAGGAACGGCCAGCGCCCCCTTCTGGCCTCGTGGTCCTGCGGGACCTCAACGGCAGCAGCCTGGGGCTCAGCCGGGGTGAGACCTCCTCTGTGCCGAGACCCCTGATTCCAGGGCAGGCTAGCCTCTGCAGATGGCTAACCTCGCCCTGACCCTGAATGGTGGGTGACGCCTGTCTCCGCCGCTCCTGGTTCCCAGCACAGCAGATGTTGGCTGGGAGATCGACCTGGACAGCGGCTCCTCCACACCAGCCATGGCTGGAGACCAGTCCAGCAGGCTGTCGGCGCCCTTGGCCGCCACCTCCTCCTCCTGCGGTTACTGCCCGTAATCAGCTGGCCGGGCTCCGCTCGATGCTGCCCAGGCCTCGGTCCGACCGGGGCTCAGAGGCCAGGCCCTGCTCTGGAATGCGGGGGGCTGCCAGAACCCGAGCCAGATTCCAGGATGCCAGCTCCCACGCTCACAGACCTGTCATTAATTACCCTGCCAGGACATGGAGGCAGGCACGGCCCCAGGAATCCTGGAAGTGGGCAGTTGGGGTCTTTCCTGGACTTTGCACCACACGACTCAATGGACATGAATTTGAGCACACTCAGGGAGACAGTGAAGAATAGGGGGGCCTGGTGTGCTGCAGTCCATGGGGTCGCAAAGAGTCAGACACAAATTAGCAACAGAACAGCAACAACTACAAGTCTGGCAGCCAGCGCTCGGCAGGCGGGCAGCACAGGTGGAGTGGACACGGGGACGAGACACCCGTCCAGGAGCCCAGCAAGCATGGGGGGCTCTCGGCTCACCAGAGCCCGCTGCCTCAGAGCCCCCTGCACCAAGTCTTAGGGCACTGTCGGACTGGGGGACGGGGCGTGGTCACGCGAGCTGAGGGGTCCAACTGCTGGTGGAGGCAGCACCAGCCCCAAAATGGGCTCCTGAGCACCGGATGGCCCCAGGCAGGAATCCTCCAGGAACTGAGGCGAAGCTCTGCTCTGCAGCTGCTACACTCTATTGACTCATTTAAGGTGCCAGGCTCCAGGGTGAGCAGTGAGAGCCAACCACAGAAGCTCCCACTGTGGGGCGAGGAGAAGGCTTCTGGGGTAACGAGAAGGGGGCCCGGCACAGTAGGGGGCGTGGACCGTGGTCCTGGATACCCCAGGGGTCCTCGGAAGGCGCCCCCGTCAGCAAGAGCAGAGCAGTGTGTCCACACCGGGCTGGAAGGTGGGCCCAGGCTTCATGCGTGAGTTCCCTTCCACACACGATTCTCGGGGAGCGTGAGAGCCTCTCCCTAGTGCCCAGGCCAAGCGCCCCCAAGTAAAGGGACCCCCATACATCACACTCCCCTCCTGGGGCCCCTCCAGCCCCCTCCACTGCCCCCGTGCCCCACCCCCGATGCACGC
>SJYX01003110.1:117027-169835 GCA_006410675.1 Oreotragus oreotragus | reverse complement strand
TGCACGCTGCCTCTGATGCCCAGCTTTCAGCCCCTCCTGGCATGGGTGTCCCCACCCGGGGGAGGTGGGGGCAGGCCCTGGTCTTATCAAGCTCCGGGCCCTCAGCTGGGCTCCTCTGCTCCCCTCCCTTGCAGAGAAAGCCTGAGCCAGTGTGGGTGCAGGAGGACCGGCAAGAGGCGTCTGAGCAGAGAGGGGTCTCTGAGCCCCACCCCTGCCCCACCCAGCACGGCCCAGCCATTCCTGTGTCCAGAATAGAGAGTGCCAAGCCACCCACCGCAGGCAGCCAGTGGCTAGAAAATCAGGCACCACAGCCCCTTGGCAAGTGGGCAGCTGCCTGGCTTTACCAGCCCAGCAGACTACCAGAAAAGGTCAGCCAAAAGCCCAGGCATGGCCCCTCAGCCCCAAACACATCCAGGGGTCCTGCACCCCAATTCTTGTCAGTCCCAAGGCGGCAACGGTCAGGGGGCCCACAGTGGGCATGCAGGCTGCACAGATACCCCACAAAGTCCCCAGGCTCCCCCACCCGAGCAGGACCTCCACGCGCAACCCACCCTGCCCTGCTGGGACCAAGAAGCTGTGCCCACCCTGAGCACATCACTGAGCCTGGCAACTCAGGAACTGCCGGGGCTCAATGGTCTCATCTGTAAAATGGGACAAGCCCCCAGCCCACCCCAGGGCACACCCAGGAAGGCCCTTGCAGCCCAGAGGGCATTTCACTGGGAGGGTCCAGACAGCTCCCAGGGGCACAGACAAGCTCTGTGGCCGAGGCCAGGGAAAGAGCCTGCAAAGCCGCAGAACGCAGGTTCCCATGGCCCTTTCAGGAGCCTGGGGCGGGGGGTGGGGGTGGGGCCCTTCCAGGAGCCCNTCCCTGCTGGCTCAGTGGTAAAGAATCCTCCCGCCAGTGCAGGAGACACAGGTTTGATCCCTGGGTCGAGAAGATCCCCTGGAGAAGGAAATGGCAACCCACTCCAGTATTCTTGCCTGGAAATCCCATGGACAGAGGAGCCTGGCGGCCATCACAAGAGTTGGACACAACTTAGCAACTAAACCACCACCACCACCACAGGCCAGGTACTGTTCCTGGCATAGAGGATACAGTAGTGACCACAACAGAAATCCCTGCTCTTGGGCAGCTACCATTCTAATGGGGGGGAAACAGGCAACAAACAAGTTGTTAATAACAAGTAAATAAAGAAGACACTTGCAGCGGTTGATAAATGCTATGAATAAAATATGAGGGAGTGGCATGGTAAAATCTGTAAGAAAGGGAGATCTCGGAGGAGGTAACTTTGGAGCCAAGATCTGAATGACAAAAAGAAGCCAGTTTTGTTAGGATCAGGTAGGGGGCACAGCCAAGGCAAAGGCTCTGGGGCTGGGCCAAGCTCGGCATGGTATGGCTGGGGCAGGAGAGAACCCAGAATGTGATTCTCTGGGGATCTGTGGGTCACATTAAGAGTTTAGAGCTTTTCTTCTATCACGTGGGAAACTGATGTAAGATTTGAGGCTGGGGAGCAACGCGATCTGGTTTATGTTTTAAAATAGAGACATGAAGTTAAATAACAGCCTAAGACTGGAAGACAAGAGTTCTGCCAGAACAGCATGTAATTAAGTCCATGGGCCTGAGTGGTCTAGACCACAGGGGTGGTTGTAAAAGGCAGGGACAAGCCAGGGAGGCTGCTTGGAGGAGGTGGCCAGCAGTAGGCCTTGACAGGCAGAGGGAACTTCCTGGGCAGGACAAGGGAAGAGGCAGTAATAACAGAGAGTAATAATTTTCTTAAATCAAATGTCAGGCAAAGTGCTAATTGAGTTACTTGCATAAACTCTTTGGATTCCCATAAGCGCTCTGAGAGACAGTAATCCTGCCCATTTTTCAGATGAGGAAACTGAAGCGCCGTCAAGTGAAGTGACTTGCCCACAGCCACTCAGCTGGTAAGTGACAGGGGTGGGATTTGAACCCAGGCCACTCTGCCTCTTCTGGCCTGGAAAACAAATTCATAAACCACCCACTTTCCTTACCACCATTATTTCCCTGTCCTGGTAAGACATGAAGCCAGCCTGAGCCAGGGCATCAAGTGTAGGCAGAGTAAGGAAGTTGGGAGTTAGTGAGCTGGATGTAGGGGCCCTAGAAAAAGGAGGGAGTTTGAATCTTGGCAGCTGACTAAAGATGATACAGATAGAAATAGCAGTCATTGTCAACCAGCATCTGTGGAACTCTTACTGGAGAGGGAAATGGCACCCACTCCAGTGTTCTTGCCTGGAGAATCCCAGGGACAGAGGAGCTGGGCGGGCTGCCGTCTATGGGGTCTCATAGAGTCGGTCGCGACTTAGCAGCAGAAGCAGCAGTGAAACAACGTGACAGAGCAGTACCGGTTTATTCATTCAGAATGTATTTTATTTCTGGTATCTAGAATATATAAAGAGTTCCCACAAATCAATAAGGAAAAAGATGGCATTGCAATTAAAAACAAGCCATGCGGTTTTAGAGAATTCACTGGTGGTTCAGTGATTAGGACTCTGCTCATTCGCTGTTGAGGGGCCGGGATTCAATCTCTGGTCAGGGAACTAAGATCCCATGAGCCACGTGGCATGGCAAGAAAAAAAAGAATGCGGTTTTTAAAAAATGGGCAAAGACTTAAGTAGACAGTTTACAAAAGGGCAAATCCAAATGGTTTCAAATGTTTTAAAGGTTGTTTGGTATCACTGATTAGAAGGGGAGTGAAAAACAAAATCTCAGTGTCTTCATGGTTAGATGAAGCACCTACTTGTGTCCAGAATTATGCTGGGAAGCAAGGAATAAGGGACCCCAGAGGTAGAACTTATACTGTTGCTGGGGAGACAGGATCCTCCTGAGGGAAGATGCTATGGCCTGTGCTTCTTTGTCTCCCCAGAACTGGGCACAGAGACCGGGGGGCTGGTGACTATTAGATTCATTAATTCGTCCATTCATTAATTCCACAAGTATTTAGTAAGCAGCTGCCCTGTGCCAGGCCCTGTGTTCTCTAGTTAATAGAGGAATGAGTAAGACAGGCCAAGTTCCCTGCCCTTTTTGGAAAACAGACAATGAACAAGCTAAATGAATGAAGTATGGCTTCCACCTGAAAGAGGTAAGAGAGTAAGTTGTGTGGCTACCAGAGGGCACAGCCAGTGCAAAGGCCCTGAGGTTGAACTTCAGTGTGTTGAAAGAACACAGGGAGGAGGCCCTTGTGTCTGCAGGGAATGAGCAAGGGGGACAGAGGCAGGGGGTGAGGGCATATGGGTGATAAGGGCTGGTCATTTGGGGCCCATGGGCCAAGGGGAGGACATTGACTTTTACTCCAAGTGAGGTAGGAGCCCTGGGAGGGGTTGGAGCGAGGACAAACGTGGCCTGACATGTTTTACAGGATCATTCTGGCTGCTGTGTTGAGAGACCACTGGGGGCAAGGGCAGAAGCTGGGAGACTCAGAGAAGGCAGCTGCAGTTGTCTAGGTGAGTTGTTTTTGTTTTTAAGATTTATTCGTTTGTGGTCGCTCTGGGATTCATTGCTGCACTGGGGCCTTCTCTAGTTGTAGTGTACAGGCTTCTCATTGCGATGTTTTCTGTTGTTGTGGACCATGGCCTCTGGGACACGTGGGCTTCGGTAGTTGTGGCATATGGGCTCAGTAGTTGGGACGCGTGGGCTGAGTTGCTCCATGACCTGTCTCTTATACACATCTGGGAGAGGCCCACAGCCCCACTGTGTGCAGAGCAGGCCTGGAGAACAGTCATGGGAAAGACAGAGGCGCCTTTGTGGGTTGAGGAGGGGCAGGGGACGAACCTGGTAATTAAAGGATTCGCGGAGCGAACATGAAGGCCCTTCCCAGAGTCAGACGCTTTGAAAGGAGTTAGGAGTCTGCCTGCAGGGATCCCCAGGCTGTCCTGGAGCAGGCAGTCTGGAGACCCGCTGCCCTGCAGAGACACGGACCCCCGAGTACAGGGCAGCAGCCACACCTGTCCCAGCTGATGGTCAGGCCAGCAGGGCCAGAGGGCACAGCCACAGCCACCCACCCCCTCCATTCATCCCAACAACCACCAGCAGATGCCCAGCGCCAGCTCCCGCAGGGAGTGGAAAAATCTCCCTGGAGATTTCGGGAACTGTCCTCAAAGGAGGGGTTCAGTGAAGCTAAATCGGGCGTGTGTGAGAGCCAAAGGCCACAGTGCCCACCAGGGTGGGGGCAAGGGGAGGGCAGAGCAGGGCACGGGCCTGGGGGAGCTGGCAGCTCTGCACACCAGTCAGGCAGAGCAGAGCCAGCTCCCAGGCCTGGTCCCGGCCAGTGGCCAAGAGCAGCCCTCGGTGGTGTCTGGACCTCGAGCCAGGGGTCAGGCTCCCACCCTCGGATACAGTGGGCACCACTGACGGGCAGCCTGGGGGCAGCTTCCTCTCCATTCATCAATTATCCCAGTTTAGAAACAAAGTCATCCTTGAGCCACGGCCGGAAGCTCAGGACCCGTGGGCCTGCCTCTCACCCCCACGCTCTCAGGGGGAGCCGCCTGCTCCCAAGGCCTCCTGGCAGAGACCAGGGCCTCCCCCTCAAGAACCCAAAGCCATTCAGGGCCACTCCCAGGACCCCACCCACCCACTCCCTGATCCTGTGGGGATCGGGCTCCTTCCTTCAAAGGAGGAGGCCTGGGCCTGAGGCTCCAGGTAGGACCACGGACACCTCTCCTTGCAGGCCAGCCTGGGTTCCCAGGGCTGCCCCTCCCCAGGTTCCAGGTCATTCCAGACGGCTCAGAGGTGAACCCTAAGTTTCTGATTCCAGGCTGAACCTTCTCTGCTGTCTGTCCCCACCAGTTCTTCTGGGCCAAACCAACTCCCTCCCTCCACTCTGCTCCTCTGCCCCTGTCTTGCTCCCACCTGGAAAGGCCACCCGGCCCCACCTGCACCTCCAAGCCTAGCCCACAGGCCCACCTCCTTCAGGAAGCCCTCCAGACCACTCATCCTGCTGCACATCAGCACTGGCGCCCTGAGAGCCCGTGGATCCAGGAGCAAGTCCTAGTGCTGCCTGAGAGACAGACCCAGTCTGACCATTTGACAGCTGAGGTAACGGAGGCCCAGAGGGACCAGGACCTAAGCTTGTTGAACTAAGAAGTACCTAGAGGTTACCCAGGTCTCTGACCTCAGAGGCTGCTCTCCTTCTCTGAGGTCAGCAGAGACCAGGTCACAAGAAATGACCAGCAGCTATTTATGATACTAGAGAAAGATAAATTAAGACAAACTTAGACAGTGTATTAAAAAGCAGAGACATCACTTTGCAGACAAAGGTCCGTTTAGTCAAAGCTATGGTTTCTCCTGTAGTCACATACAGATATAAGTGAGAGCTGGACCATAAAGAAGGTCAAGAGCAGAAGAATTGATGCTTTCAAATCTGAAGACTCTTGAAAGTCCCCTGGACAACAAAGGAGATGAAGCCAGTCAATCCTAAAGGAAATCAACCCTGAATATTCATTGGAAGGACTGATGCTGAAGCTGAAANGACCATAAAGAAGGTCAAGAGCAGAAGAATTGATGCTTTCAAATCTGAAGACTCTTGAAAGTCCCCTGGACAACAAAGGAGATGAAGCCAGTCAATCCTAAAGGAAATCAACCCTGAATATTCATTGGAAGGACTGATGCTGAAGCTGAAATTCCAATATTTTAGCCACCTGATTCGAAGAGCCAACTCATTGGAAAAGACCCTGATGCTGGGAAAGATTGAAGGCAGGAGAAGGGGATGAAAGAGGATGAGATGGCTGGATGCCATCGCTGACTTAATGAACATGAGTTTGAGCAAGCTCTAGGAGATAGTGAAGGACAGAGGAATCTGGGGTGCTACAGTGCAGGGGGTCGCAAAGAGTCGGACACAACTTAGTGACCGAACAACGTTCCAAAGTGTACTCTTTTTGCCTGTTTTTCCTGAAAGATTCAAGGCCAGTCGGCTATGACAAGATCATCCCCAGCAGATCTGGAGGATGGGCGGGAGGGGCCTCTGCCATCGCTCACTCTAAGCCGCACCCAGCTGTACTCTGGGTGCAGAGGGAGGACAAAGCTGTATTTTCAGAGGGTGGAAACCGTTCCTAGTTGGGCTGATGGAACGGATGCTATGATAGGATCCTCGGAGCCCACTTAGGGCCAGGGTATCCGAAGGTGCCAGTCCTCAGGGCAAGGAGGCTGGTGGTCCTGGGGGGTGTCCTGACCTCAGGCTACCCCAAAGGAGAGGCTACATGGGCACCACTTGCCCACAGAAGCTCAGGCATCCTGTGTGCAGGGACCCCAGGACAAGCGACCATCACCACCCTCCCCCGACCCCCATCATCCATTAGGTCCCTCAGTGGCCAGACCTCTGGGGAGAAAAGGTCACCACCACCCTGCCAGGGCACTCTGCCCCTCCCCTGCACTGATGCCTGGGACCTGCACAAACATCCCCCTGTCCCATCCCCACCAAACAGAGAGGGGAGCTGGAGTCTGGCACGTTACCCTGAGGCCCACAGGCACATCAGGATGACGGATGCCCGGCCTGGACAGACAGCCGTCCTTGGCTGGACTGCAGCGAGGGCCTGTGCTGCTCCAGCCTCCAGCCCCAGCTCCAGGCCCCGCCAGCACAGGTTCCCTTTGTGCACCTGAGGCTCCTGCCCAAAGTCTTCCAGGGAGGGGAGGGGGCGGCGGGCAGAGGTGGGCAGGCAGGCCCAAGGTGAGGGGAGGGGCACCAGGTTGGGGAAGGGCTCTTCGTCACCCCCTGCTCCCCACCATCAGCAGAGTTCCTTTCTCCCTCCCTTACTCTTTTGTTCAAATGAAAGTATTTGAGAAACCAGAAAAAAAATATGGCTTTTATTTTTGAAACTGGAATCAATTATATTTGGGGGGGTGAGTAACATGCCCAACAGTGCCAGGTCTCAGGTCTGCCGGCTCCAAAGCCAGCGTGGATGGACCGGAAGGGGATGGAGCGGCCCTGCAGTGGGCACAGGCCTCACAGCAGGTCTGCACACACCCAGCCCTGCACACCAACCCTGCTCAAAGGCCCTGCACACCAGCCCTGTATACCCAGCCCAGTCCTGCACACCCACCCTGCACCAGGTCTGCACAACAGCCCTGTACACCAACCCAGTTTTGCACACACAGCCCTGTACACCCAACCCAGTTTTGCACACACAGCTCTGTACACCAACCCTGCATACCAGCCCTGTACACCCAACCCAGTTTTGCACACAGAGCTCTGCACACCAACCCTGCACACCAGCCCTGTAAACCTAACCCAGTCCTGCATACCCAGCTCTGCACACCAGCTCTGCCCACCCAGCCCTGCACACTCAGCTCTGTATACCAAACCTGAACACAAGGTCTGCACACCAGACCTCACGCCTGCTCTGCACACCAGACATTTCTTGCAGGAGGTGGTATCCTAAGAGGAGGCCTAGGGGCGACTCTACAGCTTTGTCTACTACCACTGGCCATTCTCCCAGGAAGGCCCCCGACCCTGGAGGGCCACGGGCTGTCACAGCCCAGCCCCCTCACCCCTCCCCATACAGATGCTCCGGCCTGGGAGGTGGACGGGGAGGGGTCCTGGGGATCCAGCCCTCTCCTCCCAATCAGATCTCAAGGCTCTGCCCCCACCAAGGGCCAGCACAATGACCAGAGACGGCGTGACTGGAAGGTTCAAGGTGCTCACTGGGCTGGACCAGGCTCCAGCCCCAGCTCTGCTGAGTGGCCAGCAGCAGCCAGACCTCCCTGACACCAGATTCCTCTTCCACGAAGCAGACGAGGCTAGGGCTCAAGGGAGTGACGCAGGCAGAGTGTGGGGGGCGGGGACAGGAAGGTGCCCCTACCCCGAGAGGCCATCCCTAAGTGACCACGGGAGCAGGGCTGCTCTGGAGGCAAAGCCAAGCCTGGAGCCCAGACTCCAAGAGACCAGCGAGTGTGTGAGCCTGTGATCACGGGCCCCTCCCCACCAGGAGCACCGAGCGTGGGTCTCCGAGTCCAGCAGCTGGTGCTGCCCTAGGGGGCCGCCAGCTGGCTGCAGAGCACCTGCTGGATGACGAGGCCCCCACCCACCTCACCCCTGCAAGCCATGCACCCTCCCCCAGGAGGCCGAGTGTCACGTCTCACAGGAAGGGGGTTGCTGCTCAGGACAAAGAGCGCACCCGTCAGTGATGTTTAGGGCTGGGCGTCGGAAAGAGCGTCGGGGCAGGAGTGGTGGGAGGACTAGTGGCCCCAGAAAGCATGGCAGAAGGGGAGGGGGCTAGAGAAAGCCTGGCCCAAGGGCAGGGGGCAGGTGTCCTGGCTGCTTCCTGAGGACGAGGCCAAGGACAGGCCACACTGCACAGTCACCTCCTCACCTCCCTCCCTGGGCAGCAGGGACCCCGGGGCTGCTGACTGTCAAGGCACAGCCCATTCCCAGGGACCACCCCACAGCAGCTCGAGGCCGGATGTCCCTCTTGCCCTGACCACACAGCCCAGCATCTCCACACTCACCCGCAGCTATCAGAAAGACCCTGAGAAGAGGTGACACATGGCAGCTGGGCCCCTGCACCCCAGCCTGGACCCCAGCCTGCACTGGCGTGAGGCGGAGTCACCTCTGTCCAGCCCACAGAGGTGCTCAGGCTCTAAATCCACGTGGAGGCCTGACTGAGGCTTGGAGCCCTGATGGTCCAGGGTACACGGCCGGGACCCCAGCACCTGGAAGGGAGACAGTGGTCTTCATGCCGTGGCCGGACAGCAGCGCTCCGGCACCCAGAGTCCAGGAAGCAGGACCTTCCGCCTCACAGAAGGCATTCAATGAGCAGTCAGAGCCTGCCGACTCTTTCCAATGATGCCAGCACCCCAGGCACCAGTGCCAGGCTCAGAACTCGACCAGCACCTCCCCAAGACCCCCGCTTTCAGCCCCGCTCTGGGGGCACACGCATGTGAATGCACAGGGAACAGCAAGAGCACGGGGGTCCCCCCTACAAATGGGGGCCCCGGTCCCTCACAATTTCCTGGTTTCCCTCCGGTTGCCTGCTGGCATCCAGAGCCTTAAAGCACATCACAGGATGTACGTCCCAGCGTCTATGGGGAAGAGGCCCCCAGCTGCTCGGAAGAAGCAAGTTCAAAGCAGCGGAAATCATCTCAAGCGTTTCGACGGCGGCCGCAGCTCCGTGCCCTGTTCCAGCAGGACCCGCGAGCTACACGGTCTGGTAAGTAACTCAAACAAAGGAGAAGACCACCAGGGAGACTCACGCCAAGAAATTAGGAGGAGGTCTGCAGGTTCTTTGGATGACTTTTCATGGACTCATCTGTTTCTTTATAAAATTTCTATCCCCCTTGTCCCTCGCCCCAGCACCTGCTTTAAGCCCATCCACACCCACAGTGTTCCCACAGGACATTGCCGGGGGACGGATCGTCAGCGGGTCAGGCTCCAGTCTGCAGGCGTGAGGGTAGGACCCCATGTCCCCCAACTTCTGACACATAGGACACGAGAGCCCCGGGAAGGTGGGTGTACAGCTCAGGGACCCCTGGGACGAGCCGCTTCCCAGCTGACCCAGGGACCCTGGTTCATACCTGTTCGTCTCCATGCCCACTGTCCCCACCCACAGAGGGTGCTATTGGACGGGATGGACTCTGATGAGGGGCAAAGGCATCCATGAGAAAGGGGGTTGCAGCGTTACCCTTCCTTCCAACACCCTCGGAGGGCTTCAGGGAGCGGGGTCAGGGCACCGGAGACCCCCCCAACCCCCAACCATCAGAGACTCCCCGGCATGGAGTACCTGGAGGGGGCACCACTCACCATGCTGACAGCGAGGACCCTGGAAGCCAGGGGGACAGAGGCACGGCTGGGCTGAGCCGGACGCGCAGTGGCCGCCGTTAAAGCAGAGGCCGGAGCTGCACACGGCTGTGGAGGGAGGGAGGAGGCATGTGAGGAGGGGCAGCGGCCTAGGGGCACCCCCCGTCCACTGCCAGGACACAAGGTCCCTAAGTCTCCCCACAAGGTGAGGCCTCAGGCATGGACAGGGCCCAGACTCTAGCTCCCCACACCCCCACTGCAGCCCTGGAACCATGTGGAGGCCCTGGGGAAGGGTCCCACAGCCAGGCAGGTCACTGGCCCCGCTCTGCCGTCCTGGGTCACACACTGCTCCCCTCCACCAGGGCTTGAGCCATCCCCGCCAGGTCTGGATTCAGTGAAGCCCCTCTAGGTGAAGCAAAAAAAACCCACTCACTGCAGTGGGACACGGAGTTCCAGGGCACTTTCTGGGGGAGGCCGAGGGGAAGGGAGTCGTGGGAGGAGGGTGGGAGGGGCAGGGGGAGCAGCCCACAGTTGAAGGAGGCCGAGAGATTGGCTGAGGCCCCCCCACTCCCTGCAAAATCGCATTGGTGGAAATACCCAGACTGGTTTTACCCCCGAGGAGGGGCAATGCTGGCCCAGGCCTTGGGAGAGCAAGAAGAGAGGGTCCAGGCAGAAGGTCAGGGCTGAGAGTAGCCGGCCTCCCCTGCCTTCTCCAGAGGAGACTCCCTGCTCCCAGACCCTCTCCCCACACCCCAGCCCCAGCTGGACCCAACAGGTCACCCTGGGGGCAGATGTGTTTACACCTAAACCCACTGCCTGGGGATAGCCTAGGGTTACTGAGCTGCCCCCTCCAGCGCCAGGCCACTGCATGGAGGAGGCAGCGGCCGGCCCAAGAGGCAGGGGCCCTGGATGGAAGGGCCGGTCCATTCCCAACCCCATCACAGACAGGACTCCACCCCAGGCTGGACCAGGTGCCTCCAGGGGCTTCAGCCTGAGTTTTCTTGGCTCTGCAGCCACCCCCGACCCACATTCACACAGGGGAGGGCAAGGCCAGGGCAGATGGGCTCTGCCCCCACCCCCACAACCCCAACAGCCAGGCCCTGAGTCCAAAGATGTTGGGGTGCTTGCTGGGTGAGTGGACACTCTGAACAGTGGCCTGGACACTCCCCAGGCACCCCAAAGCCCAGCGTGACGCACAGGTCCAGCAGCGAGAGAAGCTGGAGGGCAGGAGACTCGGAGGGACCCCGGCCGAGCACATGGGTCTGAGCATGCCCCTGGACCAGGCGCTGCCCTTGATGAGGAGACTGGGGCTCAGGGACACGCAGCACATGGCCCCAGGTCACACAGCCGCTGAGAAGGGACCAGTCCACGAGGAACCAGCCCAGGACAGATGAGCCCAGGGCTTTCTGACTTAGAGTCAGGAGGACAGGACGAGGGAGACACAGGTCTTTTCAGGGAGCGTCTTCTTCCTCCTCTGCCCCATAACTGGGCCTCTGTCCCAGCCCTGGAGGGACCCCTGCTTTCAAGCCACCCTGCCGGGGTCCCAGCTGGCCCTCCTCACACCTGGCAAACTCCCTGAGATTTCTGAAAGGAGGTGGGAGGTGGGGGCTGGAGGACAAGGCAGTGCCACAGGGGAGCAGGAAGAATCACGTGGTGACCCTGGAACCCACACAGGTAAGTCCGGGCGCGGGGCCAACCCAGGTCATGCGGCACCAGAGTTCCCACTGCTGAGAGCCCCAAACCTGTGGACCTGGGCAACTTTGTGGAGGAAGGGAAGCCAGCTGTGTTTACTTTTCACATCTTAAAGAAGTTTTCACCACCCTGAAGACCTTCAGCCTCAAACCACCATGATGGGCCACCCCTCCAGTCGTGGGGGAACCAAGTATCCAGGTTGGAGCTCACCCCGGGACTCTGCCCACCCCCAGGAGCCTCTGCAGGCTCTGCCAGGTCCATGCCCAGCCTGGGGGCCCCCGTGGACAGCACCTTGCCTGTGCCCACCTCCATGGTCAGTTCCAGAGCTCAGGGGGAGACAGCACCCCACTCCCTGCTCCCACACCCCTCCCCTGACCTGGTACACAGCATCACAGCCACCAAGCGCTCAGGCCAGAAACAGGGAGCTGGCCTCACTCTCGCCCCAGGTCCAATCCAAAGCCAGCCAATCGGCTCCACCTCCCATGCACCTGGAGTCCACACTTGTCTCTGTTGTCAGGCTGGACAAAGCCACCTCTAGTATTCCCTTGGAGTCCTCTCAGCTGGTCCCACTCACCCCATCCTTTGTCAGTGGTGCAGCCATCGTGTTCCTTCATGGCAAGAGTCAGATCACGGGCCCCTGGCTGAAAACCCTTCTGTGGCTTTCCCATCAACCTGGCACAGAGTCCCCCAGCCACCTGTCAGACCCCGAGAGCTGTGTGCCTGGACAACAGGTCCCTTCTGCAGGGAGCCTTCCCAAAGAAAGAAAGAAAGAAAAGAAAGCAAAGTCGCTCAGTTGTGTCGGACTCTTTGAGACCCCATGGACTGCAGCCCGCCAGGCTCCTCTGCCCCTGGAATACTCCAGGCAACAATACTGGAGTAGGTTGCCATGTCCTTCTCCAGGGGATGTTCCCGACCCAGGGATTGAACCCGGGACTCCCGCACTGCAGGCAGATGCTTTAATGTCTGAACCACCAGGGAAGCCCCAAGCCGCCAGGCAAAACAGTGCCCACAGCACCCTGCAGTTTGCAACGCTGCACCTCTCAGTGTACCAGCCCTTAAGAAAGGCAACAGCTACGCTCGCACCCAGGCCTGGGCTCCCTGGGATCAGGGCACAAGCCACCTCCAGCACCATCGTCTCCCTTGGTGTCACCGACACACCCACACTTAGAAGGCGCTCCATAAACTTTGTTGAATGAAGAGGAAAGAGACAAATAAATGTCAGGCCAAGTGAGATGTGAGAGTCATTTGTGGGGAAGCCCCTCGGGGGAAGGCAGGAGCTCAGGATCCAGAAGGGATGTCTAGGGTAGTGCATCCTCAGACAGAAAAAAGAAAAGGCTGAGCAACAGAGGTGCTCAAAGCTAAAAACAAAGGTGCTCAAGGCACCCAGACCAAGAAGGGTGGCCCCAGGCTCATATGATGCTGGAAAGACAGGGTTACCACAGTGAGAAGCCTGGGACCAGGGGTTCTGGGTGGCATGGGGTGGCGCTGGGCACATGCCCCTCGTGGCAAGATGGGCACCCAGAGCAAAGGAACAGGGCAGCATGGTGGAGCACCTGTGGGTCCTCATCCCTCCCCCGGGTGGGTGGTGGTCAGGGATACCTCCGGGAGCCCCCCACTCCTCCCGCTGTCACTCAACACCCCCCAAGAGAACGCCCCATAGGTGAGGAAGACCACAGGCAACACTCACAGCACAGCTGTGGAAATGGAGCTCAGGAGCCACAGACTAAGGCTTCATATCAGGACGTTTGCTTTCCTCTACAAGAAAGAGGAGCCATGTGTGTGAAGAGCAGGCAGGTAGGAAAACAGACCCAGGGGACACACGGAAAAGAAAAATGTCAAAGCTCTATGTGGCAGCTCGTACATGCTCAGTCATGTCTGACTCCTTGCGACTCCATGGACTGTAGCCCACCAGGCCCCTCTGTCCAGGGGATTCTCCAGGCAGGAATACTGGAGTGGGTTGTCACTTCCTTCTCCAGGGGATCTTCCCAACTCTGGGATCAAACCCAGGCCTCCTGCATCGGCAGACGGATTCGTTACCTGGGAAGCCCATCAGTGGCTCAGATAGATTCATCTGTTTGACTAGTGTTTGCTGAGCATCTGCTGCACAAAGGAAACCATTATTACTACAAACACACGGGACGCCTTAGTGATGACTCTTTCCTCACAGAGCTCAAATGCTAGCATGCAGGGTGCATGTCCAACTCTTTGTGACCCTGTGGCCTGTAGCCCACCAGGCTCCTCTGTCCATGGGATTCTCCAGGCAAGAATACTGAAGTGGTTTGCCANCGGGACGCCTTAGTGATGACTCTTTCCTCACAGAGCTCAAATGCTAGCATGCAGGGTGCATGTCCAACTCTTTGTGACCCTGTGGCCTGTAGCCCACCAGGCTCCTCTGTCCATGGGATTCTCCAGGCAAGAATACTGAAGTGGTTTGCCATGTCCCCCTCCAGGGGATCTTTCTGACCCAGCAATCAAACCTGGGTCTCCTGCATTGCAAGCAGATTCTTTACTGCTGCACCAACACGGAGTGGGTTGCCATTTCCTCCTCCAAGGGATTGTCCCAACCCAGGGATCAAATCCACATCTCCTGCTTGGCAGGTGGATTCTTTACCATTGCGCCTGCCACCTGGAAAGCCCATACTTTTTAATGAATTTTATCAGCACCCTCTGAGTGCCAGTGTGACAGCAAGGGGTAGGCTCAGGGACCTACCCTCGTCACTGTCAGCATGGCTGAACCCACAGGACCCTCAGAGACTCTGGAGGAACTGTCCGAACCCACAAGTGTGAGAAACTCAAGAGCAGGTGGAGGTGAGCAGGGGATGGGGCAGCACTGTGCCCACAGGGTCTGCAGCTGCCAGGCGGCCGCGTCTTCCAAGGCTGGAGGACACTGTCCTTCTTCACTGGACCCCCGCTGCCTCCCCCCACCCCACCCAGATGCCTTCACAGGGCAAGGCAGCTTGGGCTCTGAAGACCTACATTTAAGTCCCAGCCCTGATACTCAGCTGTTGGTTGGAAATGTGGGCTAAGCTCCCTGCCATGTGTCAAATGCAATATCTTCATGGACCCTTCACAGTCAGAGTGCTGCCCCCACACAATCACCTGGAGCTGAAGAGGCACACGGCCTCGCAGCAGCTCAGGTCCAGGGCCACCATCTGGACAGAGAGGAGGAACCACTCCCACCAGGTTATAGACAGGGAGCCGAGGCTCAGAGACGTTGACCAGGCCTTTGCCTTGGGCTGAAGCTGGGTGGACTCGCCCACATTCCTAACACCAAAGGCTGGGAGGATCCTTAGGGTGTCCAGTTTCGAGGGGGATCCTGGCCAGGCCCGGGAATGGGAGGACAGATTTGGGGAGCACAGCCCACAGGGAAGGGTACCACGTCCAGGCATCATCTGTGGCATCCTGATGCCAGCCCCTTCCTCTCACTGGGACAGGCAGGGACACCCGGGCCCAGCCAGACATCAACTCCACTGGCCGTGGCGGCCCAGCCTCACTGTCCCAGGACAGGCTGACCCTGGAAATGGGACTTGGCTGTTCTCTGAGGGCTTGATTTCTACAAATTCAGCCCCCCGACCACCACCCTGGACCTAGGCTTGGCTGAGCCTGAGCCTCCTTCCCTCTGCCTCGAAAGGGGCTAGTGGAAACCTGAGTGACCACAGGCAGGACAGGGTGACCCAGACTGACACCTTTGTCCGGCCTGCCAAGCCACCCACCCACATACCAAGGTCACCGAAAGCGGGTCTGGAAGCCAGCCCTGCAAGCGAGGGCTCGCCTGCATCCCAGAGACCCCAGCAGGGAGGGCTGGCTCAGCTCAAGGTCACAGGCAGGCAGGGTGTCTCCTGTCTTATCACCCAGGCTGCAGGGCAGCGTTTCCTCAGCTTCACCCCAGCCCCTGATTAAGAGCTGCCGTGCATAGGTGGGCAGGCGTGGGAACCAGCGCCCACCTCAAGTTGGCAGTGGTTCAGGAAGGGAGGCCACTTCCCTGGGAGCCCAGGGGACAGAGCCGGCCTGAGCCCTCCTGCCTTGTCCCTCTGACCCTGCTCCTGCCAGCCTTCCACCCGGCGCTGGCCGAGGGCTCGGGGCCCAGATCACATGCCCCACCAGACCTCTCCCACCAGGACCCTTGCTGCAGGGAGGGAGTCACCTCAGCTCTGTGCTGGGCACTCAGGCTCCAAGTGCCCGAGGAAGCGGCATGCCCTCCAGGTGGCTTCTCAGTGTCCTGTGCCTAGAACAGCACCCACTACATGGGGGAGGGGGGGACCCCAGAAGACAGGCGGGCAGACTCCCTCTACCCAGGGTCAGGCCCAGCTCCCAGAGCCCCCACATGAAGGCAGACCTGGCACAAACTAGCCACACTGACTTTGGGACATTGTGTCTGGTCAACAGGAATGAGAGGCTGAGGCACCCCGATGACAGTGAAGCCCACTGCCCCCTCCAGGCCCTTCCTGGGCTGCAGGAGCCCTGAGAGCACACCTGGGTGGGGCAGCCTCCTTCCTTGCCCCCACCATGCCCGCCTTTCGGAAGGCAGTCGGTGGGGAGGGACCGCGCACCCAGAACCTTCCAGAAGCTGAACTTGGTCCCAGCTCCCCTGGGCGCACGGAGTGCTCTGGGCCCTTGGTGACAGGGGCACCTCCGTGTCTCATCGCTGGTGCTCCCCACTGCATCATGCCCCTGTGAGAGCATGCGTGTAGGTGTCTGGGCTCACGGAAGTGTGAGTTCATGCACGTGACTGTGCACACACACGTGTGACCATGAGCATGGGTGCACACCTGAGTGAACAGATGTAACTGCCCGTGTGAGTAGGTCTCACGCGTGTGAATAAACCCAGGCACAACGTGTGTACACATGAGGGTATGTGAGGCTGTGTGGTGAGCTCCTCTGGATGGGCTGCAGGACCAAATGTGAGTGTGTGTGTAAACGTGTGTTGGGCACAGGGCCGGGCCAGTTCGGGTGTGATGCATGGTTTGGAGAGAGCAGGCGGGGGGGTACACAGCAGGACAACACGCCCTGCCCCCCAGTACCTTGGTCCACACCAGGGACAGGAGGCCCGGGGCACCAGCTCTGTAAGTTCCTCCACTGGGTGCGGGGTGGGTGCAGGGCTGCCATGCTGCAGCCAGAGCGGGAAAGGACAAGTGGAGGTCAGAGACCGGAAGCTGAGGAAGCCCCACCCCGGGGGTGAGGGCGTACGCAGGGCCGCCTTCCTGCAGCTCCTTCCCTACAGCCCCAGCCAGCCAGGGACCACAGAGAAGGCCGGAGGGAAGACAGGCCTGCCTGGCAGTTCGAGAGCTGGACACAGGGGTGCCAAGCCACGCTTTGCCCTGTGGCCCTGGCTGAAGGAGCTGAGGCCACAAGCACAGACCCAGACCCAGGGCTGGGCTCCCGGGGTGGGGACAACGGCCCAGCCCTGCCCAGTTCCCACCGCCTCGAACCTGCCCTTCCCTCTGCGGTGGGGCTCTTCCTTGGGCACCAGTAAGGCCCAGCACTCACATCACACAGGCCACCACCGCCCTGGACACAGAGGCCTCCTGGACGCCCACTAAGTTAGCACCTCCCGTCCGCTGGCCCTGTCTCGCCTCATTTCTCTCTGGAGCATCCCCACTCGCCGGCATGGAAACTTCCTTTCTTCCTTCCTCTCCCTCCGCACAGGATGCAAGTTCCAGGAGAACAGGGCCAGAAGCCTTCTCTGATCGCCGCCCCTCCCACACCTGAGAGCAGCGCCAGGCCAGGCACCCTGTCAGCCTCTACAGATGCTTGTCGGGAATGGATCACTAGCATACTTCCCAGTACGTGCCTTAGGAACACTGTTGTATTACTTTGACTTTCGGCTTCCTTTTTTTCCCTTCCTTTTTAAAGAAAGAATTCATTCGGAAAACACTGCACAGCACGTGTCAGCAAACTGCAGGGTACACTACTGTATTAAAGGCTCTGACAAGTCCTGCAAAAACAACCCCCTTAACTGTACTTGACTCAGAGCTTCCTGGACCACAGTATCCCTTCTCAGAGCTCCTGGCACCCACAGAGCTGGTGCAGTCTCTGGCCCATCCTCGGGCTCTGCTTCCCCGTCCTCCAGCCTCTGATGGACTGAGCCCAGCCCACATGGAGAGAGCTCGAGACGGAGCCACGGGTGGTCTTCCTAGCATGGTCTCGGCACCCATTCCATTTCAGGGTCCCCACGCAGGGGTCTGAGGGGTTGAACTGCTCCAGGCCAGGCGCCTCCTCTGGGCACTCAATAAGGGTGGCCAGGACCCAGGGTGACCATGGTGGACACATGGGGAGGGGCCAGCAAAATCTGTCATCTGATTAGGATGGAGGTACAGTTCAGAGGCCATTGAGCAAGAGGACAGGCACCCCAGCAGCAGAGCCCATCTGCCTCCCAGGGGAAGTGGCCCACAGACTGGGGAGGGCCCTGGCCATCGGCAGCCCCCTGCTGGCACTTTTCCTTTTCAGTCACCTCCAGGTCACACCTGCTGCCATGTGGGTCTTGGAGAAATCCCACTGAACATTAGAAGCTTCCTGCTGTCCTCCGGCACGAACACCATGAGGACCTGAGCTGGTCACACACATGGCCGAGTTTCCAGGTCATACCCGTGGCTGGTGGAGGGGGCAGGGCCAGCGGAAGTCACAGGGCCCTGCCTCAACCTGCCCACTTCTCAGGGCCCCAGCACTGCAGGGAGCCTAGACTGGAAACAAGGAAAGGTGCTGAGGAGGCTAGACTGGGGAGACAGTCGGGAAAGAATGGGGCTGATAGATGGGGAGAAAGGGGGAGGGTGGGGGCAAAGCCGAAGGAGTGGACCCCAGGGGCCCCTCTGCAGGCAGGGAAGGTCCTTGGCCTCATCACCGGCCCCTCCACTCGCAGGACCTCGGAGGCGACACTGACCCCATCTGCTGGCCTGACACCTGCTGACCTGTGGCCAATAGGGGACCAAAGGCAGCCACTCACTCTCACCTGACCCCCAGGGCAGGGCTTCCCCAGGGCTGGGGGCTCTGGCACCTGTAGGGACCCTGGGTCCCCCAATCCCAAGGTGGGTGCCTGATTCGATCCTGCACCTGCCCCAGGTCCCCCCATGAGAGCCCGGGTGTGAAATGCACAAAGGACATGGGGAAGGCTCTGACCCCATGAAGCTGGGAAACCAGCCCTGAGCCACAGGCAGAGGGACCCGAGGGGCTCAGCTAGAGCATGGGGCGGCTAAGAAAGGCCCTGGCCACCCACCTCTCCCCCTTCCTCCTCCCCCCACCCAACCTCCTACTGCTCTGCCTCCAGTCACTCCACACGACACCAGTGCCCATCTGGCTGGCCTGGTCTGCCCATCCTCACACATCAGGGTCCCTCCAGCATCTGCCAGCAGTGGCTGGCCTCACCACAGACCTGAGTCCCCCGTGAGCTTGAGACCCCCCACGGGCATGTATTGTCCGTAACCGTAACCCAGTCCCCCTGAACTTTCAGTGCTCCAGATCAGCTGAGCATAAACTGAATGAATGAATGGATTTTAAAAAAATGAATGAGTGTACCAACGAGCTGGTGCTGGGGGCAGGATCCCAGCTCTCTCCCTGCTCCTTCACATGTTGGCCACCCAGACGCCGGAGGGACAAGTGAGCATCCCAAGAGGTCAGATCCGGGCTCTTCCCGGATAATTAAAGCAAACAGATACAAGCCAGGTACATAAATAAATAAATCCCACCCTAAAAATGAATTCTTAAAAATCAACCAAGAAAGTGAGAGCCTCAAGTTCAAGATACACGTGGGGACCCTGTCCTGTGTCTGCCAGCTGATGTGAAACCTGGACCTCCAGGGCCTGATCCAGCCACCAAGATGCGTCCCACCTCCCCACCACCTCAGCCCTGTCCCCAGCCAGAGGCATGGCCCAAGCTGCCCTGGGAGGGTCCCCGCTGAGACCCGTCCCTGCAGAGAAGCCCCAAAGGTAGGCCCCTTAGTCCTGGGCTGGCTCAGCAACCCCTGATCCCCAAGTGGTGTGGCTGCACCTTCCTCTTGCCAGCCAGCCAGCCAGGGCAGGGCCACCTCGAGCATCCTGGCCACGGGCACAAGCAGAACCACAGGCCGGGCCCGCCAGGCTGGAGCTGAGACTAGCAGCTCCTGGTGCTGTGGACCCAGCCCAGTGCTGACCCCCTGTTCCTGAACAGCCAGCACTGGACCGTCTCCACAGTGGGCCTCCTGGGGTCTGGACGGCCCTTGGGCCCTTCCACTCCCCCCACCCAATCCTGGGATGGGCACTCCAAGACACAGGTGACACTGAGGGTCGCTGGGCTCCAGATCAGGGGTGCACAGTGGATGACAATAGTGGGACACTGCTGTGCAAACCTTCCCCTGCCCCTACCCTGCCCAGAAGTCTTCACCCCAGGCCAGCCACACGGTGATGCACCCACGTCCCTTCCCATAAACCCAGGGGACAGACCTAGACCCCACTTCCTCTTCCGCACAGGTCACCATTGTGATCAGACAGCACGGAGAGGAGGGCCGTCAGAGCCGGATGCTCCCCACAATCCAGGGGTCGTTGGCCAGCACCACCTGCCCCTGCATCATCCCCCCAAGGCGCGTCTGGTCCTCTCCCCCCACCCCTTCCTGGAGAGAATTACTCATTTCCTCTCCTGGACAAACATCACCACATCCTCTCTTTTCCCCCTTTCCTGCTGGAGTCCACAGAGCGTCTCTGTGGCCCCTGTTTATGGACACCCCCCCCCCAGGGGACAGAGGACAGGCAGGGACACGACCTGGGAAGTCTGGTTTCCACCCCAGTCACAGAGCAGCCCACCCGAGGTTAACCCCCATGCCATAGGGAGCCACGAACTTGCCACCCTCCACGGTGCAGCCCAACCTCAGCCTGTCTGGACACCCCAGCGCTGTTTCAGGGGCTGCCCAACCTGTGGGCCAATCTCTCAGGAGGACGGCTGCCTCCTCCCACCTTGCCAGCTTCACCAGAGAGCTCGCCTGTGCCCACAGCCACAGACCAGGAACCCTCCCACAACACCCCCGGCAGCTGGACTCCAGCCCCATCCATTCCGTTTACAAAGCAGAGGTTCACAGCTGCCCGCTAGGATCAGAACCCAATTCCTGCCCCACCTCTGGGACCCTCAGTGGGGTCCCGTGGTGGGTTGCAGGCTGTCTGTGGTCCTGTGCAGACACCTAGGGGCTGCTCCTCCCCCTGCATCCATCAGGACCCTTCTCTCTGAGGGAGGCGGGATTGACTTTCTATCCAGCAGAGAGGAGACTGAGGCCCAGGGTGCCCATGAAGGGGTGGAGCTCCTCGCCCAGGCTCCGGACAGAGCAGCAGAAGGACCCAGAGAGCAGGGCGAGGGTGTGGGCACACGGGGCAGGTGGGCAAGGAGTTCACACTCTATAACACCAACCCCAAACCAAGCTCAGAGGCGTCTGAGCCCACTGACACCCAGACATGCCCTGGGGCCACCCTTGGCCCCCTCCCTGGTGCCACACAGATGGCCCTCTGCCCTCCAGCTCTGCACCTCCACAAGTCCCAACTCTTGCCCTCTGCAGCTCCTGCAGCATCAGGCCAGAGAAGCGTCGCTGGTCCTCCCCTTCCATCAGTTCGTGTGAGCAATCCCTGGGGAGCAGAGTGGCTGAGCCAGTGGCTCTGAAGTCTCCCCCGCAGCCGTGAGATGCTCCATCGTGTGTGGCAGCAGGACCAATCCCCGGGAGACTGACTGAGGATGTAGCCTCCATGGGGGGAGCGGAGGTTGGGGGCACTCACGGGAGAGGCAGCCCTGGCTCCCTGGCTGCTGGCTCCACCCTGGGCAGCACCGGAACACCGTCTGGGCCTCCGTGGAGTACACCTGCCTGTAGCCCATGTAGTAGATGGTTCTAGAAGAGAAGGGAGAGGAAAGCGTTACCGCCAAAGGATCAGGCTCCAGGCATTTCCACCTGGTGCTTCTGGCTCCGACCACACCTCATCTCCCAGACCGACTCCCCCACTGTCCCCAGTTCACAGCTGAGCAGGTCAGGGCACAGAGATGGCGGAAGATCTGCATTCCCAAGGCTGTGTCATATAAATGAGGGGCACTGCGGGGGCACAGCCATCCTGGAACCAGCAGCAGGGCAACACGCCAGCCCTTCCCTCTCACCCCCATGGCGGTCCCGGCTCTGAGCGACCTCGGGACAGGCACTGTATCCAGCACACAGCTCTCATCACATGGCCAGTCTGCAAGGGTCTGAGGGTCAGACTCAGGGCCCAGCCCAGGAGCAAGAGTGGCCCCTGGGATGACCAAGTGGGCTGAGGTGCCCAGTGCTGGCAAGCCGTGCCCCAAGCTCCCAGCCCACCAGTCCACCAAGGAGCCGGGTGGCGGGCTGGTCCTGGGAAGTCCCCAGGGACCGGCCCCTTCCCCACTAAGGGCTAAGCCGGGGAGACAGGCTGATGAGGGTCAAGCATCTGTGGGCAGCAGCAGGACCCGAGTGTGCTCAGCACACGGCACTGAGGTCAGAAGGGACAGGTGGGGCGGCTTCCTGGAGGAGGGTGCTCTAGAGGCCAGGGTTCCCTGGGTCCAAGGCTGGTTCCTGCTCCAATGGGACTGCTATGGCCTCACAAAGGCTGAGCAAAGAGGGGCACAGTCCTGCTTCCAGGAGTTGGAAGCAGGCAGCCGATCCAGCCAGCCTGGGGCCTGGCACAGGGAGTGGCCACAGGAAGGTGGTGCCCACGTCAGAGAGAGACCAGCCCCACCCAAGGGGTAAGGGCCTCTCATCTGTCCCTACCCCAGATCCACAGGCTGCCCCTGGCCACCTGTGCCTCCAGGTCCCCGGAAGCCCAGCCACTCAGGGCCACCTTCTGCCAGTCCAGCCCAACCTCTGCCCTGTATCGCCAGCCCCCACAGTGGGCAGGCTTGGGAGAGTAGTCCGAGAGGGTCCACCTCCCCCAGGCTGGGACTCCCCTGCAAACTTGAACCTGGAGCAGAAGCCGGAGGGCGGGGTGGGGGTGCCCTGGTCCTACTCAGCCCATCAGACTGTCCCCCACCTGCAGCGCTCCTCCTTCCAGCTGCACTCCAACTCCTTCATCCCATCTGGAGACCACTGTGGTTGTTGCTGCAGAGAGTGGGCTTTAACAGTCCAAGCAAGGATCTGCCGCACCCCACCCACCTGCCCGGGGAGCCACTCCAACTCCCCGCTTCAGCCCCCAGCCAAGACGACAGAGTGGAGTAGCAGGACAGCAAAGGGACAACCCCAAGCCCACCCTGCGTGAGCGACCTCCAGGCACAGCACCCCACCCCGCTGCCATCTGCAGGACTGCTGCCCAGGGCCTGGCCTGATTGGGTCCAGGGCCCTTGTGGCACCAGGAGGTGTGGAGGCTTGGGCTGCCAGCTCCAGGTCAGGGAAACAACACCCCCCGCACTGCCTGCTTGCTCTTCCTGGCCCTCAGGAGCGGCGGGAAGCTGCTGGTCGCTGAGGGGACCTGGACCCCTCAAACCAACCAGGGCCGCTTCCCGGAAACATGAGCACGTGCACATGACTGTGTACACGCATCTCAGGGGAGTCTGCAAAACGCCACTTTGGCAGGACATGAAACCACTTGCCTGGAGAGAGGCCTACCACGGCGCGGACAATGTCTGGCAAAGCAGACGGACCCTTCCGCCGTAAATATTTACCCGCTCCCCGGGCTACGTGCTGCTCCTCCCAGTGACCAGGCTGGTCGGCCACCCTCCCCGATGGCCCCTAAAGCTAGCGACCCTTGGAGACAGCAGGTCAGACTGCAGCCCCCGCTGCAGCTCACCTGGGACAGCTCGCGTGGGACGGTCACGTGGGCCCCCGCCACAGCCAGGAGCCAGTTCTCGCAAGGCCAGGGTGGATGGGGGTCACGGCTACCAGGCTGACAACCACTCCTCATCGTGTGTGGTCCCCGAGAAGCCCAGGCCCCAGCACGGTGGGGTAGGGGAGGGGCCTGGTGGGGGCTCATGTGTAAGCTTCACGCTTGAGCATCCTCTCTCTCCTCACCCGTTCCTTCGTGCCCTTGGGGGGCACACAGCCCGAGCTCCCCCACCCTGGGGGCAGCCTGTGTTGGGTTTGTTGGGGAAATGCTCACTGGGGGGACACAAGCAAGACCCCTCATCCAGCCTCTGAGGTGTCGCCACAGCCTTGCCTGCTCTGAGCCAGGATCCAGACCCGTGCCACCCCACCCAGCCCCACCAGGGCCGTGCAACAAGCCCACCAGCCCAGGAATCGGGCACAGCCGTCACTGTGGCTGCAGGAGAAGCAGCCGCCTGGGAGCTGTCACATTTGTGGCCTGGCCCGTGGCTGGTCACGTAAGAGCGGGCCAAGGAGGGCTGGATGCTGGTCCGGCAGAGGGGGAGGAGGGCTGGGAGCTCAACACGATAAAGCTGGAACCTCTGTGGGGTCTTACAGGAGTGGGCCAGCCGCGGAAGCCTCCTCAACACTGTCCACAGCCTCCACAGCCGCGGGAGGGCCAGCTGGACGATGCATTTGGGAAACCTTCCACAGCTGGCATGGAGGCCTCAACCATGAGCATCGTAGGGGGAACAAGAAGACACACTGCCAAAGTAGGGAGCCCTCCAGAGTCGAAACGAGGCTGGGACGCCCACATACCCTCGGCACTGACCCCAGGAAACTCTACAGGACACTGCCCGCCGTGGGCACTGAGGTGGGAAGGTGGCCGCGTTCACCTGGAGTGAGACAGCCCAACAGAGGAAACTGCGCCCCGGCTCCAGCCCAGAGCCAGGCAGATGGGACAGCGGCCACCACGGAGCCGGGGCCCACACTGCTCCCTCGAAACCTGGAGGTGGCCCTGCTGGGTTTCGGGGGGTAGGGTCCCAGATACCGGGCTGGGCAGTGCAAGGAAAGGATTCAGAGCCCTGCCTGAGCCTTCCCAGGAAACCGGGACCCAGAACACAGACCCCGACACGGGCTGCACATGGCCAGGCAGCACGGCCCCCCAGCAGATGGACGTTCCCCAGCAGTGCCCAGGCGCCCTGCCAGGACGCTGAGGCACCAGTCACCTTGAAAACGCTGCACCCGCCCTGCCCAGGACAGCCTGGAGAAATGGCCAGTCACAGAAGCCTCCCCAGCACGGCCACCCACTCACCCTCCAGCCCAGGGACCACAGGGCTTCTGGGAGCTTCCAAAGTAGCACCCTTTCCCCGAAAGCTCTGAGGGGTGGGGATGCAGCTGATGTGACCTCATTCCTGTTTTACAAACACACCTACACACACACACGTGGAGCCAGGACAAAGAAATGCATGTCTCTGAGGAAACGACAGGCTAACTTCCCCTTCGCCGGCAGGGCCCAGCCTCAGCCCTCCTGACCCTGGGGCAGGACCGTCATGGTAGAGGGGCTGTCCTTGCCTCCACCTGCCCCATCCTCCCAGCTCAACTTCCACAACCCATACTCTCCAGACACTGTGAAGGCCCCGGGATGGGGGGGGTGGGGTATGAACCGCCCCCAGCTGAGAACCACGGTGAGAACTGCACAGGTGTGATGGGACAGCCAACATCTAAAACAAAGGTCACGGCCCCCGCTCCCTGCGGCAGACCCAGCAGGTTCACGACCTGAAGACCTAGCCGAGAGGCTAGACGGCACACCCCCTCAGAGGAAGGAGGGATGGAAGGCCCTCCTCACCCCACCCCACCCAACTCTGCAATCAGGCAGATTCCAGAACCTGCTAGAAGGGGAGAGGTAGGCAAAGCCACTCCCTCCACTCGATTTTGAAATAAAATCTTGAGCAATAGAGGTTTCACACGGGCTCGGGGGCAGGCAGCAGCTGCCTGCAGGCAGGACCTCGGCAGGCTGAGCGCCCCGCTTTCACCCTCCTGCATGGATGGCCAGAACCTCTCCCTGCAGGGTCCCCTCCTCCTCCTCACAGGCCCCCTCCCCATGGGGTCTGCCCCACACACCAGGCCCCAGGTGGCCGCTGAGCAGGGGTGTAGTCTGGGAATAGCCTCCATGGTAGCCACACCCCAATGGCAGTGTCAGGGGCCTTGACCTCAGATGTGGGGGATTGGGGGAGGGCCCTGTGCCCTGAAACCAGGACAGCCCCACCCCAGCTGCACTGCCCCCTCCCTGCACTCCATGCTGCAGCAGGGGTGAGCTGAGCCCCAACCCCTAGATGGGGCCGTGGGACCCCTGCACGTACCTGCGCTCGTGGCTGACACACCAGGCCTGCCGCCCACAACCTGGCCTCCACACGGGCACTGTGCGGCTGAAGGCCCGCACACAGGGCTGGCGGCGGCCCACCAGGGTCAGCTCTTGCTCCGCACACACATGGGGCCTGGGACAGAGACAGACAGTCAGCACCCCTGTCACCAACTCCAACCCCCCTGCATGCTCACTGTCGGGGGTCCAGTGCCCACCCCGGGCCTGCATAGGCCTGGCTTCAAGAGCACGGATATTCAGGAGAAAAAGGATGCACAGGCTGCTTCTGAGCCTCCCCCTCAAACCTCAGCCACTTGGGCTGAGGGATGCTGACCAGCGGGATGACCACGACGAGGCACCACAGCAGCCCTTCAGGCACATCTGCTCTGGTCACCCTCCCGTCCGCTGGCCCCTGTCCCCGCCCCCCGAGGCCGCTGCGTGACTCTGGTCCCCTAGGCCGGCAGGCAGGCCGCCTGGCTACTGCGTGCTGAAAACCGTTCAAGGGAGGAGGGGCGAGCCTGGAACGACTTTCTCCTCTGGGGAGTTTCTGGCACCTCAGAAGCACAAGCGAGCTGGCTTTTCCATTTGGAAAGAGGGAGGAAGTGGTTGGGGGAGGGAGGGCGGAGGGGGAAACAAAGAGGCAGGTGGGAGGAGGCACAGAAAAGACTCCCTGCTCGGGCCCTCTGCTCCTGAAATGAACCCACTGCCCATCTGGGGGACGGGAGGTGCTTCCTCAACTGCAAAGTGAGCAGAGCTTTGTAGGGGGCGGTGCTCATCCCAGCGCGGGCCATCTGCTCCCTGGGGCAGAGCAGGGCTCCTGGAGCTGCAGGTGAGGGTAGGCGTGAGACTCGTCCCTCCGGGGTGGGCAGTTCCTGGACCCCAAGAATTAGACGCCAGGGTGAAGAAGTGAGGACAAAACCAGGGCACACGGCAGGGGAGGCAGTCATCCACACGCAGCTGGGGAAGCCTGATTGCACACACAGTCCCCCAGGTCTAGGAGGGGGCTGGGTTGCTGAGAAGTGTCTCTGTCCTGTCTGTTTTTACAGGCTCTATTTTTTAGTGGCCTCCTAGCTTGGGTGCAGTATGCACAAAGGGACGCTCGGCGCTCCGAGGTTGGACGAGCCCAGGTCCAGCCTTGAGGTCCCAAGGATGCTGTGACCTGGGCAGACCACCCTCAGACACCCAGGTCCTCCCACCAGACAAATGGACAAATGATCGCAATGTCAAGCTCAGGCCCAGCACCAAACACACAGCCTGGCCGGCATGGGGCAGCTGGTGAGGGGAGTGCCCCTTCCCTGCCTTTTCCCTCCACCCAGCACGGCCTCTGCCCCCAGAAGAGGTGGACAGGCAGGGCCCAGTGACCGGGAGCTGCTCACAGGCCACTGAAAGTACAGTTCAGCTTTCAAGCTCCCTGGCCAGTGAGCAGGGGCCTTCGAATGGCCGGAGGAAGCCTCAGTGAATGGGGGCCATGCGGTGCTCAGGGTCAGTGGGTTCAGGAGTCGTTTGTAAGCGGGGACTTGAGCTTGGAGGGCCTGTCCCTCTCCAGGTGGGAGGGGTCAGTCTAATGAGCTGATTCGGGAGTACTGGACATTTTCCTAGCACAGCTGCCCGGAGGACTCCAGCCTCAGGGAAGCAGGACTGTGGGAAGATGCCTCCTCTGAGCCTTGCAGCCTCGGGCTGAGGTAGGTCAAACTCCCTGTGCCCAGACACTGCTCCCACAGCCCTGTCTTGACCAGCCCAGCACACTGTCAGCAGTCAGCCCAGGCCCTGGGGAGAAAGGCCAGCATCTTTCCACAGCAGAAGAGGTTCACTTCGGAGATGTAAATAAGTAAATAAATAAGTGCTGGCTCGTTTGGAATCTGGACCCGTCAGCCAGCAAGAGCCAAAGGACCAACCACATCACCCTGCAGGTCCCCAGGGTCCTGGAGCCACCAGTCAGTGGGAACCCCCCTTAGAGCATCCTCCTGCCTCACCCTCCCAGAGGCCCACCACGGGGTTGTTGAGCCAGCCAGGGAGGGTAGAGCTGCCCGTGAAGGGAAGTGACACAGGGGTCAGGACCTTCTGGGGCCCTCACTGCTCTCCAGGCCCCTCTTTTGAGGTGCAGGGAGCAAGGAGCCAATCTGGGGCCTCCAAGAGCCCACTGGCTCCTGCCTCCTTTCTGGGCAGAATGAGCTGCAGGATGGGCCCATTCACAAGGTTTCTCAGAAGTCTAGCAAAAGAGCACGCCCAGTCATTCAGCCAGCCAGCACACCCACTGTGGCCCCAGTGAGGGTCTAGGAAGGTGGCAGGTGCTTACAGACATGACTGGAAAGGTCTGCTCCCAGGCAGCAAGGAACGCAACATGACAGGGGGCATCTGAGAGTGGAGTGACTGCGCCCCAGGACAAGAAACATGGGTACAGGCCCCAGAGGGCAGCCATCCCCACACACACAGGTGGGAGGATCCCCAGGAGGAGGACTGGTGGGCAAGGTCCTGAAGGGTCTGAAGAGCGGAGGTGAGGGGCAGGGAGGAGGCTTTGGGAAAAGTGGGCCCGAGGAAGTCTGAACTTTCTCCTGCAGTCCTCTGCCCGCTGGGAGAAAGCCCTCCCAGGGCTGAGCGAGCCCTGGCTGAATGGGCACACCTCAAAGGACAGGCTTACTCCCTAGGGCCAGGGAAGGGCAACCAGCGGTCCCCACCAGCCCACTGGGGCAGAAGCCCCTCTTAAGAGCAGAGTCCTCTGTTACGCATCCACCCTGACCAGCACCCAGGGATTCTGGGGAGCCTGGGCCAACCACGTGAAGAGCAGGCAGGCTGAGCGGCCGAATAGCCCCGTGTTAATCCCTTCTGAGGCCACCGCTTCCCCTGGACAAACTAAACTCCCTGGGGTCACAGCAAAGAGCGATGTCGGGGGAAAAGTCACATGGAGAGTCGGGGCTCAGGCCCCAGATCTGGTCCTTTAAAAGGCCACAGAGAAATCTTCTTTCTGGGAGTAAAGCAAGACCCCGGGGGCCTGGGGTCATGGACTTGCCCCCTCCCCAGCTCTGGCTGGAAGCCTGTCCTTTCGGTCTGTACAGCCAGGTGCACCCAGCTCTCAGGGCTGGCGGAGCCCAGCACAGGAAGCCCCCGCCGAGGCCCCTCGCAGCGCTCCCCTCCACTCCCCCCCTTCACCCCGCAGCCCCTCAGCAGCCTTTCCAAGCTCCGAGGGCCCCAGGCCCAATACCCTGCGGAAGCGCGGGGGCGCCAGCAGGCCCTCCCCCACCCTCCTCCTCCAGACCGGCTCACTTCGCACCAGTTTTCCTCTGAGGCCAACACAAGGATCGATTTGCTGTTTAAAAGAGACCGCTAAACGGCCCGCTGGGGAATCATCTTTCAAAATTAAATTCATCTCGGCTGGCTCCCTGACCCTCTCTTCCTGCCCATTCTGTAACTGAATTCCTTCTCCTGTCTCCCAGCCCCAAAGCCCGCGTATTTAACACAGAAATCAAGCCCAAGCGGCCCCCTGTCTGGGCACAGGACCCCGGCCCCAGAAGACAGGCTCTGGAAGGAAGCGGGCTCGGGCTGCTTCCTCTCAGCCTTCTCCAAGCTGCCCGGCCAGACCTGCCCAGACTCCCACACCTCGCGGGGCGCCGATACGCGCAAACCCGCGGTCAGAGTTCAGGCAGACGAGGAAGGGGAAGGGGAGAGGCCAGGTGACCCTTCCACGAAGGTTCCCCCAGACCCAACCCCCGACCCTTGTCTCTTAACCTCCCCCTCTCCAGTTAAGGCAAAGAGCCCGCAGTTAGGGGCCCCGGGGGAAAGCCGCCCAAGACTCGGGGTCTCCGGACCTCCAGCCTCCAGCGTCCCGCGCCCGCCTCGGCCTACTCACATGCCCGGTTGCAGGCGGAGCAGGGCGCCGGCGCCCGTGGGCATTGCGGGGAGCAGCAGCACCAGGGCCAGGGCCACGAAGCGCCCCGCGGCCCCCGCCTCCGGAAGGAAAGGCATAGTGCCCGCGGCGCCGCGCCGGGTCCCTCCTACGGTCCCGCGCTCACAGGCGGCCCAGGCGGGCGCTTGGAGCCGCCTCCTCCACGTGCGCCATGGCCGGGGGACCCGGCGGGCGCAGCCACAGGTGCCGCGCCCGGTCCCGCCGAGCGCGAGGTCGCCACAGGTGGGCAGGGCCCCGGTTTCGAGCCCGCGCTGGAGAGCAACGCGGAGTCCTGTGCGCCTGAACGCGTCCAGCCAGACACCCGCCCCGGCGCGGGGAGCCCAGTGCACGCCAAACCCCGCGAGCGAGAAGCGGCCCACCTCCGCCACGCCCCCTGCTCCGACCCCAGCCCCGACTCCGCCCACCGCCCAGATATACCGGATCCCTCCTACCCCGGCCTCGCCCCGCCCCCGGCACACCGCCGGGCCCGGACCCCGGCCCACAGCCCGTCCTCGCCCAGACGCTCCGCCCCAGCCCCGCCTTCCTCGGCCCACAGCCCCGGCCACAACCCCTGCTGCCCACTCGCGCTTCCCACTCCGCTCCGGCTGAAAGTCTCAGGTTCCGTGCGACTCGAGAGACCAAGGGGTGGAGCAGCAGAGATCTCGGCCCTCACCCCTGGAAAGGCGGTCCTCCAGGACGCCGGGCCCCAGCCCCCGTTATCCTGGGGGAGGTAGGTCTCTGTCGGGCCGGTCCCGCTGCCACCCTGCTGCACAGACAGGGAAACTAAGGTCAGAGCCGAAGCAGCCAACACCCAAAGTCGCCCCTAATAAACTGCAAATCCTGGAACTGGACAGGGCAAGCTGTCGCTGGGACCTTCACTAAACCTGTGCATCTAAGAAAACCACCAGATTTCGGAGAGTAGAGAGAAGTCCGGCCAGTCCAGCGGCCCCTCAGGGTGTCTGGGTCAACACAACCAGACGGTGATTTATCTCTTTATGGATACTGGACACCCAAGGTCAAGATGCTGGGTTCCTGGGGAGGCCCTCTTTCTGACCTGCAGAGACTGCCTCCTGGTGTGAGCTTGCCTGGGGGCAAAGGGGTGAGAGAGACAGCAGCTCTGGTGTCTGCTTCTTAGAGGAAGCCAGACACTCGGGACCAGAGCCCCACCCCATCACCTCATTTAACTATAGTCACCCTCCTTGGGCTTCCCTGGTGGCTCAGCTCATAAAGAATCCTCCTGCAATGCGGAAGACCTGGCTCCATCCCTGGGTGGGGAAGACCCCCTGAAAGGAAAGGCTACCTACTCTAGTATTCTGGCCTGGAGAGTTCCATGGACTATATAGTCAATGGGGTCTCAAAGAGTCGGACACGACTGAGGGACTTTTACTTTCACCTCCTTAAAGGCTGGGCTCCATATACACTCCATTGAGGATTAGGGCTTCAACCTATGGATAAGCAGAGACATTACTTTGCCTAGAGAGGTCCATGTGGTCAAAGCTATGGTTTTCCCAGTAGTCATGTATCGATGTGAGAGCTGGACCATAAAGAAGGATGCTGCTACGGCTAAGTCACTTCAGTCGTGTCCGACTCTGTGTGACCCCATAGACGGCAGCCCACCAGGCTCCCCCGTCCCTGGGATTCTCCAGGCAAGAACACTGGAGTGGGGTGCCATTTCCTTCTCCAGTGCATGAAAGTGAAAAGTGAAAGTGAAGTCACTCAGTCGTGTTGGACTCTTAGCGACCCCATGGACTGCAGCCTACCAGGCTCCTCCGTCCATGGGATTTTCCAGGCAAGAGTACTGGAGTGGGTTGCCGCGCTGAAGAATTGATGCTTTTGAACTGTGGTGTTAGAGAAGACACTTGAGAGTCCCTTGGACTGCAAGGAGATCAAACTGGTCAATTAATGGTAAAGGAAATCAACCCTGAATATTCATTGGAAGGGCTGATACTGAGGCTGAAGCTCCAATACTTTGGCCACCTGATGGGAAGAGTGAACTCGTTTGAAAAGACCCTGATGCCGGCAGACATTGAGGGCAGGAGAAAAAGGGGACGAAAAAGGATGAGAGGGATGGATGGCATCACCAACTCGAGGACGTCAGTCTGAGCAAGCTCCAGGAGATGGTGAAGGACAGAGAAGCCTGGTGTGCTGCAGTCCATGGGATCAGAAAGAGTTGGACACGATTGAGCAACTGAACAGAAAAAACAGTTCAGTCCACAGCAGGGTGATTTCACCATCTTCTGAAACCCCAAACACAGGTCAGCACCCCTGCTCGGTGATGCCCCAGACATAGTCCTGTGTGCCCTCTGCTCAACCTCACCCCCCGCCCCCCACTGGCGTCCCAGTGGCAGGACTGGTCCACCCTAAGGCTCATGCTCTTTCTGGGCTCCCTGACACCTGGTACCTTGCGAGCCTTCCCTAAGAGAGCCCTTGAGTTCCAAAGTGAATGTGAGGCCCCCCCTGGGGCTCGAGTCCCTCCACCAGTTTCCTGGTTACCCACCTGCTGCCTACCTTCAAAGACCTGACCCCCCTCCCCTCCAGAGCTGCACTTGGCATGAAACAGCTGGATAAGTGTGCACTGAATGAGTGAGTGAGCAGCTTCAACTGTTCACCAGCTCCTCAAGGGACCCCATCCCAGTCCTCCCAACATAGGCTGAGGGGGCTGCATTCTTTCAGAACATTCTCCGGCTCCTCAGAGGAGGGAGGAAAGAATCTGGGTGGGTCCTGTGGGTTAAAATGGAGGCTGCTGACAGGGAGGTCCCCAAGTGTGATGGGCCCTAAAACAAATAAGATGGGTCCTTCTGTAAGAAAAGAACTGAACTGGATTAAATAGTACATATGTGTCCACTGTTGTTGTTTAGTTGCTAAGTCATGTCCGACTCTTGTGCCTCATGGACTATAGCCCGCCAGGCTCCACTGTCCATGGGATTCCCCAGGCAAGAATACTGGAGTGGGTTGCCATTTCCTTCTCCAGGGTATCTTCCTGACCCAGGGATCAAANTGTTTAGTTGCTAAGTCATGTCCGACTCTTGTGCCTCATGGACTATAGCCCGCCAGGCTCCACTGTCCATGGGATTCCCCAGGCAAGAATACTGGAGTGGGTTGCCATTTCCTTCTCCAGGGTATCTTCCTGACCCAGGGATCAAACTCGTGTCTCCTGCATTGGTAGGCAGATTCTTTACCACTGAAGCCCACATATGTGTTTAGTACACTTTCATAAATGGACTTAACTCGAACAATTTTTTTTAGTAATCCATCTAATTAGAATGCAATAAATATTCCCTAAGAATTTTCCATCTTTGCCCATTTTCATGATAAAGTGACAGTTTATGGGACATGGCAAACATTTTCCTGGTCTGTAGTTTCAGTCTTAAGGTGGTTGGTGATGCTTCCAGACAATGTAGGTTTCTGAATGTGTGTCCCCAAGCCTACAGTCTGCCCTGCTATTTCCCCGGTGCCTAGAGATAGGCACTGAGTTGGGGAAGATCAGGAATACAGTTTTCTTTTTTAATGTCATCTTGGCATGCAAGAAGGCTTTCTTATCTCTCCTTGCTATTTTCTGGAATTCTGCATTCAGTTGAGTATATCTTTCCCTTTCTCCTTTGTCTTTCACATCCCTTCTTTTCTCAGCTATTTGTAAGGCCTCCTCAGACAACCACTTTGCCTTTTTGCATTTCTTTTTCTCCGCCGAGCGCGAGGTCGCCACAGGTGGGCAGGGCCCCGGTTTCGAGCCCGCGCTGGAGAGCAACGCGGAGTCCTGTGCGCCTGAACGCGTCCAGCCAGACACCCGCCCCGGCGCGGGGAGCCCAGTGCACGCCAAACCCCGCGAGCGAGAAGCGGCCCACCTCCGCCACGCCCCCTGCTCCGACCCCAGCCCCGACTCCGCCCACCGCCCAGATATACCGGATCCCTCCTACCCCGGCCTCGCCCCGCCCCCGGCACACCGCCGGGCCCGGACCCCGGCCCACAGCCCGTCCTCGCCCAGACGCTCCGCCCCAGCCCCGCCTTCCTCGGCCCACAGCCCCGGCCACAACCCCTGCTGCCCACTCGCGCTTCCCACTCCGCTCCGGCTGAAAGTCTCAGGTTCCGTGCGACTCGAGAGACCAAGGGGTGGAGCAGCAGAGATCTCGGCCCTCACCCCTGGAAAGGCGGTCCTCCAGGACGCCGGGCCCCAGCCCCCGTTATCCTGGGGGAGGTAGGTCTCTGTCGGGCCGGTCCCGCTGCCACCCTGCTGCACAGACAGGGAAACTAAGGTCAGAGCCGAAGCAGCCAACACCCAAAGTCGCCCCTAATAAACTGCAAATCCTGGAACTGGACAGGGCAAGCTGTCGCTGGGACCTTCACTAAACCTGTGCATCTAAGAAAACCACCAGATTTCGGAGAGTAGAGAGAAGTCCGGCCAGTCCAGCGGCCCCTCAGGGTGTCTGGGTCAACACAACCAGACGGTGATTTATCTCTTTATGGATACTGGACACCCAAGGTCAAGATGCTGGGTTCCTGGGGAGGCCCTCTTTCTGACCTGCAGAGACTGCCTCCTGGTGTGAGCTTGCCTGGGGGCAAAGGGGTGAGAGAGACAGCAGCTCTGGTGTCTGCTTCTTAGAGGAAGCCAGACACTCGGGACCAGAGCCCCACCCCATCACCTCATTTAACTATAGTCACCCTCCTTGGGCTTCCCTGGTGGCTCAGCTCATAAAGAATCCTCCTGCAATGCGGAAGACCTGGCTCCATCCCTGGGTGGGGAAGACCCCCTGAAAGGAAAGGCTACCTACTCTAGTATTCTGGCCTGGAGAGTTCCATGGACTATATAGTCAATGGGGTCTCAAAGAGTCGGACACGACTGAGGGACTTTTACTTTCACCTCCTTAAAGGCTGGGCTCCATATACACTCCATTGAGGATTAGGGCTTCAACCTATGGATAAGCAGAGACATTACTTTGCCTAGAGAGGTCCATGTGGTCAAAGCTATGGTTTTCCCAGTAGTCATGTATCGATGTGAGAGCTGGACCATAAAGAAGGATGCTGCTACGGCTAAGTCACTTCAGTCGTGTCCGACTCTGTGTGACCCCATAGACGGCAGCCCACCAGGCTCCCCCGTCCCTGGGATTCTCCAGGCAAGAACACTGGAGTGGGGTGCCATTTCCTTCTCCAGTGCATGAAAGTGAAAAGTGAAAGTGAAGTCACTCAGTCGTGTTGGACTCTTAGCGACCCCATGGACTGCAGCCTACCAGGCTCCTCCGTCCATGGGATTTTCCAGGCAAGAGTACTGGAGTGGGTTGCCGCGCTGAAGAATTGATGCTTTTGAACTGTGGTGTTAGAGAAGACACTTGAGAGTCCCTTGGACTGCAAGGAGATCAAACTGGTCAATTAATGGTAAAGGAAATCAACCCTGAATATTCATTGGAAGGGCTGATACTGAGGCTGAAGCTCCAATACTTTGGCCACCTGATGGGAAGAGTGAACTCGTTTGAAAAGACCCTGATGCCGGCAGACATTGAGGGCAGGAGAAAAAGGGGACGAAAAAGGATGAGAGGGATGGATGGCATCACCAACTCGAGGACGTCAGTCTGAGCAAGCTCCAGGAGATGGTGAAGGACAGAGAAGCCTGGTGTGCTGCAGTCCATGGGATCAGAAAGAGTTGGACACGATTGAGCAACTGAACAGAAAAAACAGTTCAGTCCACAGCAGGGTGATTTCACCATCTTCTGAAACCCCAAACACAGGTCAGCACCCCTGCTCGGTGATGCCCCAGACATAGTCCTGTGTGCCCTCTGCTCAACCTCACCCCCCGCCCCCCACTGGCGTCCCAGTGGCAGGACTGGTCCACCCTAAGGCTCATGCTCTTTCTGGGCTCCCTGACACCTGGTACCTTGCGAGCCTTCCCTAAGAGAGCCCTTGAGTTCCAAAGTGAATGTGAGGCCCCCCCTGGGGCTCGAGTCCCTCCACCAGTTTCCTGGTTACCCACCTGCTGCCTACCTTCAAAGACCTGACCCCCCTCCCCTCCAGAGCTGCACTTGGCATGAAACAGCTGGATAAGTGTGCACTGAATGAGTGAGTGAGCAGCTTCAACTGTTCACCAGCTCCTCAAGGGACCCCATCCCAGTCCTCCCAACATAGGCTGAGGGGGCTGCATTCTTTCAGAACATTCTCCGGCTCCTCAGAGGAGGGAGGAAAGAATCTGGGTGGGTCCTGTGGGTTAAAATGGAGGCTGCTGACAGGGAGGTCCCCAAGTGTGATGGGCCCTAAAACAAATAAGATGGGTCCTTCTGTAAGAAAAGAACTGAACTGGATTAAATAGTACATATGTGTCCACTGTTGTTGTTTAGTTGCTAAGTCATGTCCGACTCTTGTGCCTCATGGACTATAGCCCGCCAGGCTCCACTGTCCATGGGATTCCCCAGGCAAGAATACTGGAGTGGGTTGCCATTTCCTTCTCCAGGGTATCTTCCTGACCCAGGGATCAAACTCGTGTCTCCTGCATTGGTAGGCAGATTCTTTACCACTGAAGCCCACATATGTGTTTAGTACACTTTCATAAATGGACTTAACTCGAACAATTTTTTTTAGTAATCCATCTAATTAGAATGCAATAAATATTCCCTAAGAATTTTCCATCTTTGCCCATTTTCATGATAAAGTGACAGTTTATGGGACATGGCAAACATTTTCCTGGTCTGTAGTTTCAGTCTTAAGGTGGTTGGTGATGCTTCCAGACAATGTAGGTTTCTGAATGTGTGTCCCCAAGCCTACAGTCTGCCCTGCTATTTCCCCGGTGCCTAGAGATAGGCACTGAGTTGGGGAAGATCAGGAATACAGTTTTCTTTTTTAATGTCATCTTGGCATGCAAGAAGGCTTTCTTATCTCTCCTTGCTATTTTCTGGAATTCTGCATTCAGTTGAGTATATCTTTCCCTTTCTCCTTTGTCTTTCACATCCCTTCTTTTCTCAGCTATTTGTAAGGCCTCCTCAGACAACCACTTTGCCTTTTTGCATTTCTTTTTCATGGGGATGGTTTTAGTCACCACCTCCTGTACAATGGTACGAACCTCCGTCCATAGTTCTTCAGGCACTCAGCCTACAAAATCTAATCCCTTGAATCTATTTATCACCTCCACTGTATAATCATAAGGGATTTGATTTAGGTCATACCTGAATGGTCTAGTGATTTTCTCTACTTTCTTCAATTTAAGCCTGAATTTTGCAATAAGGAGCTCATGATCTGAGCCACAGTCAGCTCCTGGTCTTGTTTTTGCTGACTGTATAGAGCTTCTCCATCTTTGGCTACAAAGAATATAATCAATTTAATTTCATTAGTGGTCAATTGGTGATGGCCATGTGTAGAGTGGTCTCTTGTGTGGTCGGAAGAGGGTGTTTGCTGACCTTCTGTTGATCAGCCTGTTCTCTTGACAAAACTCTGTTAGACTTTGCCATGCTTCAATTTGTACTCCAAGGCCAAATTTGCCTGTTATTCCAGGTATCTCTTGACTTCCTACTTTTGCACTCCAGTCCCCTATGATGAAAAGGGCATCTTTTTTTGGTGTTAGTTCTAGAAGGTCATGTAGGTCTTCATAGAACCAATCAACTTCAGTTTCTTTGGCATTAGTGGTTGGGGCATAGACTTGGAGGCAATCTTGGTTTGCCTTGGAAAAAAATTGAGATCATTCTGTCATTTTTGAGACTGCACTCAAGTACTGCATTTCAGACTGTCTTGTTGATTATGAGGGCTACTCCATTTCTTCAAAAGGATTCTTGCCCACAGTAGTAGATATAATGGTTATCAGCATTAAATTCACCCACTCCCGTCCATTTTGGTTCTCTGATTCCTAAGATGTCGATGTTCACTCTTGCCATCTCCTGCTGGACTACTCCAATTTACCTTGATTCATGGACCTAACATTCCAGGTTCCTGTGCAATATTGTTCTTTACAGCATCAGACTTTACTTTCACCACAAACACATCCGCAACTAAGCGTCGTTTCTGCTTTGGCCCAGCCGCTTCAATCTTTCTGGAGCTATCAGTAATTTTCCTCCAATCTTCCCCAGCAGCATATTGGACACCTTCCAATGTGGGAGGTTCATCTTCCAGTGTCACACCTGTGTGCCTTTTCATACTGTCCACAGGATTCTCACAGCAAGAATACTGGAGTGGTTTGCCAGTGAGCACGTCCTGCAGGCGGCCCTGCACAGCACGGCTCAGAGACTCACCAAGGCACACAAGCTGCTTCGCCATGACAAGGGTTAAATCCATGAAGGGACCCACTTCACCCTTATTTAACTGCAAATTATGCTGGGAATTTTCACCCATCTTTCTTCCAAATAAACTTTGGAGTCCCTTATCCAGCACCTTCAAAGTTGCTTTGGAATTTTCATTAGAATTTTGTTAAACATACTCATTAATTCCAGAAGATCTGGCATCTCCATAGTGATCCAACTCGGAGAAAGTCAAGAAGCATGGGGGGAGATTTACTCTGACAGTGGAGGCGACGTGCATGCCCCACCAGTCCATTGAAGCCCTCTGGTCCCCACGCCTCACCCACGTTGCCTCCATAGGCTAAGGCGTCATACTCTCTTTGAGCTGGAGCTGGGGTGCAGGGAATGGAATTCTGCTCAGTCCAATTTCCCATCTCCGAGGCCATTAGACCAACTATAGCCAAACCTCCCAACTCCAGCCTGGGATCGCTGGCTCAGTTTACGAGGTGTAGACAGGAAGCTGGTAGTGAGGATTCCGAGTGTTTGCAGGGACACAGGCCCAGAAGGAGGCCCTGAACGTGAACCTTTTATGAAGAGCACTTTTAAAAGACACTGCATGTTGATGTTTTGGTCTCATTCTCTACTGGAAATGATAAAAATAGCCTTTGGCCCAAGGAAAATAAAGTGGGGTGGAGGAAGAGGCGTGCTCCCAGCCTGGTGAGCCCCTCACACAGCCACCTGCTCCCTCCCCCATGCCCAGAGCTGCAGCCCCTCACCTTCTAGGTGGTCCCGAGTCCCAGGGAATTGGCAGACAGGGTCCTGCAGAGATGGCCTAGCACAGCCTCTGCAGTTCCCTGAGCTGGACTTGTTTGCAATCCAAGAGAAGAATCCAGTATTCTGTCTGAATTTTTACAGATGCTTCTCCTTGACAAGAGAGTAATCAAATTACTTAGTGCCAAAGGCATTTTCAGATTCCACTGCCTGGTATAGGCAGTGTCCACAGGGGTTGGGCACCTGCGATAGTGTGTGTGTGTGTGTGTGTGTGTGTGTGTGTGTGGAGAGGGAAGCCCACCATTTCTCATTGGGAGGGGACTTCAAATCCAGCACCACCCTTCTCTGGACCAGATGACGAGTTAAGCAAAGCATCAAAAACCCTATGCCAAACACCTCTCCAGCTGGATGGACGCTCTCGGCTCTGCTTCCAGAGTCCAGTTCTAAACCTCCTCTTTCACCCCCAAGAGAGACTGACACCAAAGAGGCCACCCACACAAATACAGTCAGGCTGTGCAATGGGGCCGGAGAGGGGTGGGTGGGCCAGGATTCTGCAGCAGATGCCAGGGTCAGGACCCCTCTACTGTGCAGCCCTGGGTGAGGCCCAGTGCCTCTCTCTGCCTCCATCCACGTGGTGGGCCAGGAACGGCAGAGTATGGGCCTGGAATCCGGTTCCTGCTCGGCCACTGATCTGATGGCCTATTGGCTGGACAGCAAGTTGACTACTGCTCAGTGGACAGACAGGCTTGGCCCGCCCCTTCACTCTTCCCTCCCTTTACCTGGGGTGAGGGAAAGGGCATCAAGAAGGGGGTTACAGACCCCTGCCAACCTTGAGAGCAGAAAACCACCCACTCATGTACCAGTGCCAGATTGAGCCGTATCCCCTGAAAAGTCACCTTTCTAAGCCCTGGTCCCCAGGACCGGCAAATGTGACCAGACATGGGAAAAGGGTCTCTAGATATAAGTTAAGGATATCAGAAAGAAATTGCCCTGGACTTACCTTCAGCCCAATGACAGGTGTCCTTGTAAGAGAAAGAGGGAACTTCCCTGGTGGTCTGGGGCACAGGTTCGACCCCAGGTCAGGGAATCAAGATTCCACACACCGCACAGCCAGAAATAAATAAATACCAAATAAATAAAAGTCCATTCTGAGGTTAAGGAAGCTTCCAGAAAGGAGATAGAGAGAAGGAGGAGACCTGAGACAGAGGGAGACACGGGGGCGGCGTTGTGGCCACATGCAGGCAGGATGGGAGGGGCACACCCACAAGCCCAGGGATGCAGGAGACTGCAGCCACCACCAGAAGCTGGGAGAGGAGCACAGAGAATACACTCGCTGCAGCCTCCAGAGGGACCAGCCTGGCCGCTCCTCCTTCTCAGGCTCCAGCCTCCAGGCTGTGAGAGAGCAGCTTTCTTTCATTCTGACACCCAGATTGTCGTCGTTTCTCACAGCAGCTATAGGACACACGTACAGCCATGGCGAGGCGGCCCAGCACCTGCCCTGGGGGTCCACAGAGGAGGTAGCAGAGCCTGGGGCATGCTGGGGGCCCCTCCTGCCCGCCTACTCAGACGCACTTATTCTTGGGGCGAATAAAGTCTCCTCCTGACACCGAGTCTGGGAGACACGGGAATTTGCTGTTGCTGGACACGCTCCCCATGGTGCAGCCCTTGCATTTCTCGGGAACAGTCAATATGTATCCCCCTTCCTGTCATCCCTCGACTCCCATGCTGACCAGAGCCAGGGCAGACACCCCAGTCCCAGGCGATGACCTTTCCAAGACCTCCTGGCCCTCAACCCTATCCTGGTGCACCCAGTGACCCTCCTGAACCCACTCGCCCAAGGGCAGCACATCCGTGTGGCCAGACCTTCCCTGAGTTCCATCTTCACACTTCAGCTCCCACCAGATGGGCACAGGGCACTAGGGGCTCCTGGGCGTGGTGAGGTGGGCAGCAGGGTTGGGGCAGAGGGAGCCCGTCCTCTGCATCAGAGTGCAGGGCATGATGAAAGTTACCATGGAGATGACTCGGCCTTTAGACACTGCAGGAGTATTGTGTCCATGTCTTCCTGTCTCCCCATGTCCTGCTCATATGCCTTAAAGTCAGGAGGTTTGGAAGCCCGCCCCCTCCTTGCCCAAGGCCAGGGCTTCCCCCAACTCTGTCTGCTGGACGGGGTGTTTGTTTGTTGAAAGAAAGCTACCAAAGATCAAGAGCAGTCTCTCCAGTGCACCACACAGCAGCTCTCAGGTGGGTCTCCAGGGCCAGGGCAGCCAACAAGCACTGTCCGGCCTCTGACCAGCCCTGAGTCCATAGCCTGGTTCCCCAGGAGAGACAGGCCTCGCCCAGAGGGCAGCTGTCTCTGGAAGGTGAGTGTGGCCCACAGAGTAGTCCCTGGGCCATGCCTTAATCTCTGACGCAGAGCCCCAGAACGCCTGGAACCTGGCAGCTCTGAGATCCTGCCCCTGCATTTCCCACAGGCAGGCACCTGACCTCCCTTTCCATCAGAAGCAGACGTCAAAGGTGAGATCCTTGGATTTGGTAAAAAAAAAAAAAAACAAAACACTAAGCCACAACATCTGGAGTTAAGATAAGAATCCACACTTCCACCTGAGACTTGGCGGCCTTCCACTCACCTGGGGAAGAGATGACCATCATCTATTTGCTAACAGATACCCAGGCGCAGGACGCTGCTCTGAAGGCCCCGTGTGGGCGATCCTGCCACCTGCTGGTGGGAGCGGGAACAGCCTTTCAATGGTTCCAAGAGAGACACAGCGCAAACTCAGGGGGATGCGGCTAGGGAGGGGCAGCCACAGCCAGACCCGGCAGGAGTTCTCTCCCCGCCCGCCCCCCACCACGGCCACTGTGCACAGGTGGACAGCGCTGAGCACCATCTTAGCCTCCTCGCTGTTTGCACGTGCTCACCCCTCTCACAGGGAGACCTGCGTCCCCTCCCCAGTCACACTCGAGTCCTAACCGCTGCTACTCGGTATCCTTGGCCGTGTTTGGGGGTGGAGTCTTTCAGTATCCGTTGCCATGTTTCCTAGTCTTTGCAGGTGTCATCTGGAGAAGGACATGGCAACCCACTCCAGTGTTCTTGCCTGGAGAATCCCAGGGACAGGGGAGCCTGGGTGGGCTGCCATCTATGAGGTCGCACAGAGTCGGACATGACTGAAGCGACTTAGCGGCGGCGGCGGCAGGTGTCATCAGGTTAAGATGAGGTCACCTGGGCGGGTGTGAGTCCAACATGGAAGAGGGGAGCGAGTTAACAGAAGAAGGAGGAGCGGGTATCAGGGTGACCTGGCCACCTGCTCAGGACCTCTGGCAGCCGCCAGGGGCTGGAAAGGGCAGCGGAGAGTTTCCCCTAAGGGTTTCAGTGGGGAGCATGGCCCTGCAGACACCTGACCTTGGATTTCCAGCCTCAGACTAGACTGTTGTTGAAATCCCCCAGTCTGTGATACTTTGGGATGATGGCCCCATGAGGCCAGCACAACAACTGGTGCCAGGTGTCCAACGGATGCTGAGTGACCAACCCAGCCATCTCTCAAGTTTGTGGATGTTCAAGTTACCTGCCCCACCCCCTCCACATCCACTAAAGGCTCAGACACCCGGTCAGCATCTTCACTGTCATGCTGACTCCTGCCAGCATCCTGGGGACTCAGGGCCCACCCTCTGTCTGGTCCTGGCCCCTGCTCACCCATCACTGGGCACCCAGTCCCAAGACCAAGACTCAGTCCTTGTTCCCCTGCAGAGTGCTGTCTCTGGGACACTTCCGACTCCAGCACCCACTGCAGCCTCTGGCGTCCAGACGTCAGGCCCTGTTCTCCACCCCTCCACACTGCTGGTTTCAAAACCAGCCACACGCCAGGGCAGCGAGAGACTGAAGGAAGAGGCAGTCGCTCCAGATGGGCTGGGGGAAGGTTGACAAACAGGGAACTTGCTCCTAGGGCTTGTCTTGGGCACTGCAGGTCCAGTGGGTCTCCATACCCACCTGCCAGATCATAAAAGTTCAGGCAGAGGCCTTCACGGGGCTCATTCATGTGACTGTGGTCTCACCGGCACCTCGCTGTCTTAAGGCTGCTTCTGAGTATCTTAAGGACAGATGTTCAAGGAGCTTCCTGATGAAGGAAATCTTCACATGCCAAGGTCTGGGGAAGTCATTCTGGCTCATGCAGGAGCTAGCTTGAATCTGATGCCAACTAGGACAGCCTGTTTGTGGCAGGTCATATGTCTGCTTTGATTATTTTTTATGAGTTTATTTTTGACTGTGCTGGGTCTTCACTGCTGCCTCGGCTTTTCTCCAGGTGCAGCGAGCGGGGGCTGCTAGCTGGGTGTGCTGCTTCTCACTGCACTGGCTTCTCTTGGTGCGGGGCACAGGCTCTGAAGAGTGCGGGTTTCAGTAGCTGCGGTTCCCAGGCTCCAGAGCACAGGCTCAATAGTCACGGGGCATGGGCTCAGTTGCCCCGCGCACGTGAGGTCTTCCTGGACCAGGGATCAAACCCGAGTCCCCTGCATTGGCAGGCGGGTTCTTTACCACTGAGCCACCAAGAAACTCCTGTCTGCTTTAATCCCGGGTGGCTCAGATGGTAAAGCGTCTGTCTACAATGTGGGAGACCCGGGTTTAACCCCTGGGTTGGGAAGATCCCCTGGAGAAGGAAATGGCAGTCCACTCCAGGACTGTTGCCTGGAAAATCCCATGGACAGAGGAGCCTGGTAGGCTACAGCCCATGGGGTCGCAAAGAGTGGGACACAACTGAGCGACTTGACTTTCACTTTAATTATTAAAGGGAACATTGACCAGAAGTAAAGACTACCCATGTTAAAAACGAAGATTAAACACCTCCCCTCGTGGGACAGCAGTGCTGGTTACTCCCTCCACAATAAGACTCCCTTCCCAGTTGCCAAGGCGACACTGAAGCGCCGTGTGTGTGCCGGTCTGTTTTTTGAAACCTTGAAGGAATGTCTCCCTGACTCATCTGATGTTCTCTGTTCTGACAAGACAGAAAATTGTGCTGAAAATCTTGCTTCTCCGGAGCAGTTCCTCTGAGTGATCTGACAGGCAGTCTTCCGGGCTACAGTTTGGCTCTTTCCTGTTCCTATATTAGATAGCTCAATGATTATTTTCGTCAACACTCCGATTGCCTGGGTCCAGCTTGAGAGTCCACAGTGGTCCCATTCTCTCAATAACCTCCTCCCGGTCACCAGTCCCTATTAGATCTGCTGATGCCTCCCTCAGACCAGAACTAGACTCAAGGTCCCCTCCATTGACCTTGCTGGGAAATTCTCCTACACATCCTGCAGGGGGCGCAAGGAGCAAGCGCCAGGGCCTGACAGCCCTGCCTGGGGCCGCTGGTCACAGAGCAGCCCTGAGGGGAAAGGACCAGGCTCGCTCACAGGCCCGTTTCTCTGCAGTGACGCGGCCCCATGGCAGCATTCCGTGGGAGCTGGGACTCGGGGCACATGCACCATGCTGACGCCCTGGACGTGGCTTTCCTGTGGATAACAGTCCATCGTCTCTGACCTGTGGGTCACCTGTCTTCCACAGCATCCCTGAAATCTTGGCGGCTTAGCCTGTCAGCGGCCAACTGACCCCTCATGGGCCTTGGCGAATACTCACTTATAGGAGCTCGTCCTCCCTTTTCCCCTTGTCTTCGGCCACAGCTGCCCAGCAAATTCCAGTCCATCTACTGGCTTCTCCCACTCCCACCAGCTGCTGTGTGGAAGGCTCCACTGAGAACCTGCCTGAGGACTCCTGGCAGGCAGCCTGGTGGTCCCCACGCCCACCTGAAGCAACTCCTTGCTCGCCACTGAAGAAAGCAGATGTCCCAGAACCGCTCCATGCCCCTCCCCCACTGCATCAGCACCCCACCACCTGTCCACCTCAGCTCTCTCCATCTATCCCTGAGCAGGCGGAGCCTTCCTACTCTAGCTAGACCCAAACCCCTGGGCTCTAGTTTCCGCCCATCACACTGCTGTCGCCTGCCAGCATCACTGCTGTCCCATCTTACCTCCCCTCTCCCCACCTTCAGCCTCATCCTTTAAACCATGGCCCCTTCTCATCCCTTCTTCCTCGGCTGAGTCAACCCTGATCAAGGTCATTGTAAAGTTATGCCATCAACGCTCAATCGTGTCTCCCTGGTCATTGTGTCTGAGGGTGCGTGAGCATACATGGACTCCTGGTGAATCCAGTGGAGGACGGGTCTCCTCTGCCTGTTCTCATGGGCCACCAGTGGCGGGGTGGGGGCGGCGGGGCCGGGGACACAGGCCCTTCACTGGGGTCTGCGTGACCTTCGCAAAGTGACAGCCTCTCTGGGACTGTTTTCTCCTTGGTTGAATGGGATGTGATGTGCACATGTGGGCAGAGCAAAGATGATTTCTGCAGCACAGGAGGCCCTGAGCAGTGGCTCAGCGAATAGCATGAACATGCTTAACACTGAGCTGGCTCCAGGTCTGGCGGGGCACTGTGAATCCCAGGTCCTCACTCACAGACTTCTCCCAACAGCCATAGGAAGTGGGAATTGTCATTATCTCCACTCAGTAAAAAAAAAGGAGACTGAGGCAGACAGGGCTTGAGGGTCCCAGTTCAGTGGACAGAAGCAGGGGAGCCGGGATTCAAGTTCCTATGAGGCCACTCGCCTAGCTGCCATTGCTGAGCCCCTGTACTGAGGGGACTCAGGAGAGGGGCCAGCAGGTCTCCTAAGCCCAACCGCTCAGGCTGACCCTCTGGGGCCTGATTCAGGCCCACCCTGCAGGGACCAGCAGAACAGACTCAGCTGGAGGCTCTGGCTGCCAAAGAAAGCAGCCACCTCCCACTGGGTATGACATGGCCCCTGGTCCCCCAGGGGCAGCAGTGGCTGTCCCTACACCATCTCAGCAGGCTGGCGGGGCTAGAAGCCCTTTCCTGTCTCTGTACAATCAGCCCTCTCTGAGCCCTTGGTCTTCCCAGGAAGTGAAGTACCAAAGCTGTTAATATTTCAGCATCTGTGATATTTTCACCCTTCCTGTTTCTGTGGATGATGATGTCCAGGTGGAGTGGTGAGGGGCTGCCAAGGACAGCTCGGTGACCCCCCTTAACCTCCAGAGATGCCCTCAGAAGGCAGGCCAGCCACCCTGTAATCCAGCTATGCCAGCTATGCAGCCCCAGGCTCCTGAGCGGCATTCTCCAGATCTGCTTCTCCAACTGCAGCACATGTACAAGAGAGGGGTTACCTCCCCGGGCTCTTGTGAAATTCAAAGGATTGTGAATTTGGGAGTTATAAACCCCAAAACGCAGTCATATGCCAAGGGCTGGTTTCTTGAAATTTCCTAATAGGGTATGCGCGTGTGCACGCGAGCAAACACACACATACATACACACACACAGGATGACCTAACAAACACAAGTGAATTATACACAGGACACACACANGCTTGCATGTGTATCTGTGTGTGCGCATGTGTGTGCGTGTGTCTGTATGTGACGTCCCCGAAGGGCGAGGACTTTGGCTCCCAGGACGGTGCTGTCTTCCGTCACCTTTCTGTCCAGCCAGGGGCTGCTATCCTGTAAAGCGTCTCTCACCCCAGGGATTCTTCCTCAGACTCACTGCCATGCTAATGTCTGTCCTTGGGGCCCTGACAAATGGGGAGATCTCTGCAATGATGTTTCCCAAGCTTGTGTTGTGTGAAACTGTATCAGTCTCCTAGGCTGCTGTAAACAAATTGCTACAAATTCAGCCACTTAAGACAGCGTGCATCTGTTTTCCTACAAGTTCTGGAGGTTAGATGGCTGAGGTCAGTCTTACTGGCCTAAAGTCCAGGCGCTGGCAGGGCTGATTTCTTCTGGTGGCTCCAGGGGAGAACCTGTTTCTTGCCTTTTCGGGCTTCTAGAGGCGCCTACGCTCCTTGGGGCACGGCCCCGGCCTCCCTCTGCAAAGCCACATCCAGGCACCTTCCCTCCACCCCAACCTCCCGCCTCCCTGTGAGGACCCTTGTTGTTATTTCTGGGTCCACCCAGATAACCTAGGGCTGCCACCTCCAGGTCCTTAAGCCCACTTGCAATGTCCCTCTGGCAATGTCTACCAGGAGCTGGACTGGGCTTTCTGTGCTGCTGCCTGCGGTGGGGGAGGGAAGGGACAGTGTGTGAATACAGATTAATGTCCCAAATCTGTGTCCTCTTCAAAGTCCTTCTGACCAGCAGTTAAAAATTGGACCTGGAAATTCAGAATGTGGTACTGTGGCCGCATATTACATTGAATTATCTGAATTTATTCTGCGTGTGTGTGTCTGTGTGTGTGCACCAGCACGTGCACATGTGTGTTGGTAGGACAGAAAGAGCAGAATATCAGCAGTTTTGAAATAGGTGTTGAAACAGGTGGATCCTTATCAGTTAGAAGCACCTGCTGCTGTATTAAGGGCTTCCCTGGTAGCTCATATGATAAACAGTCCGCCTGCAATGCAGGAGACCCAGGTTCAATCCCTGGGTCAGGAAGATTCCCCTGGAGAAGGAAATGGCAGCCCACTCCAGTATTCTTGCCTGGAAAATCCCATGGAAGTGTTGTAGGAAGTGGGAAGGCCCCCCTTCAGGGCCCCAAGAGCGGGCTCTTGTCTAACACTCAGAATTTTCCAAGGAGACACATGTGCTGACAAAGCAAGAGATTTTATTGGGAAAGGGCACCTGGTGGAGAGCAGTAGGGGAAGGGAACCCAGGAGAACAGCTCTGCCGCGTGGCTCGCAGTCTCGGGTTTTATGGTGAAGGGATTAGTTTCCGGGTTGTCTTTGGCCAGTCATTCTAGTTCAGAGTCTTTCCTGGTGGCACATGCATGGCTCAGCCAAGATGGATGCTAGCAAGAGGGATTCCAGGAAGTGGACGGACACACGGTGTCTCCTTTCGACCTTTCCCGAACTCTTCCGGTTGGTGGTGGCTTATTAGTTCCGTATTCCTTACCAGGACCTTCTGTCATGCGAATGGTTACTAGAGAGCCTGGCCAGGGTGGGCGGTTGCAGTCAGTGTGCTTCCCCTAACAGAAGGAGGAGCCTGGTGGGCTGCAGTCCATGGGGTCGCAAAGAGTAGGACATGACTGAGTGACTGATTTGTAGAACAGGCTTTGGCTGAGGGCGGACCGATGTTGAGACCAGAGGACAGATCCACGGGTTCACTGTGCCATTCTCTCTACTTCCGAGTGTGTTTGNAGTCCATGGGGTCGCAAAGAGTAGGACATGACTGAGTGACTGATTTGTAGAACAGGCTTTGGCTGAGGGCGGACCGATGTTGAGACCAGAGGACAGATCCACGGGTTCACTGTGCCATTCTCTCTACTTCCGAGTGTGTTTGGAAATTTCAACCAAGAGGAGCAGAAGAAAACCCCACAAGCATGAACACGAGCCAAGTCAGTGGCTCCGATCCTGCTCCCCCGCCCCAAGTTCTGCTTCCCGCCAGGTGGGGCTGTTGTCAGGTCCCTTGCAGAGGACGAGCAGGGGGCACATGCTGGCCACGGGCCCCAGGGCTCCAGGCCACGCTCCGCCCTGCCTGTCCCGAGGCTCCAGGCGGCCACGCTGCTTCCTCGGCTCCAATGTCATCGCCTAGGCGACCAGGACGCTGCTGCCACCGCCGGCCTGCCCAGCCACGAGCTGTGGGCCTCCCAGCTGCCTCCCCTCTGCACCGACCCTCCAGGGCCCAGGCTCCGCCAAGGTAGGCTTGGCTCGGGCTGGCCCTCCTTGTTCAGTTGCCGGTTGGGGCTCTTTGGGGCCACCCCAGGGTGCAGAAGCCCCTCCTCACTAGCTCCCCACCTGGCGCTTGGGAACTGGGTACCCTGGGGGTAGGGGTGGCAGACGGGCCAGTGCGAGGAGGCCATGCCTGTGGTTCCCCTGATGGGGCTCAGCCACTGTTGTGTAGCACTGCTATCTGCCCCCAGGGGGGTGGCAGGGAAGTTTGCATGGCCTGGGCAGTTGGGGGAGGGACAGAAGTCACCCTGGTGCCGCCGCCTCCACCCGTTGTGTCCACCAGGAACTCTCTCCATGTTCTGCCGCAGAGGCCTGGAGTGGCTGCCCAGTCCCGGTCCCAGCTGCATGGCCAGGCTTGTTCCGCTGGGGGCTACCATTCCTCAGCCCCATGGGGCCAGCCCAGATCCGGTTTTCCCCGGTCTCCCCCACCCACCCCGGCTGCCTCCCAGGCATCACAGAGACCCGGGCAGCAGGACTCCGCTTCCTGTGCTGCCTGCCGGGCGCTGTGGTCCCACCTGCACTCCAGGGTTGCCTCTGAGGTTGCACTCTTGAGTGAAGGGGCTGGAGTGAGGGATTCACCACGGTGAAAGCAGAGCATGTGTGTGTGCAGGTGTGTATACGTGTGTGTGTGTGCATTGAGCATGTGTGTGTGCAGGTGTGTATACGCGTGTGTGCATTGAGCATGTGTGTGTGCAGGTGTGTATATGTGTGTGTGTGCATTGAGCATGTGTGTGTGCAGGTGTGTATACGTGTGTGTGTGTGCATTGAGCATGTGTGTGTGCAGGTGTGTATACGCGTGTGTGTGTTGAGCATGTGTGTGTGCAGGTGTGTATATGTGTGTGTGTGCATTGAGCATGTGTGTGTGCAGGTGTGTATACGTGTGTGTGTGTGCATTGATGGTGGTGGCTCAGTGGTGGAGAGTCTGCCTGCAATGCAGGAAATACACGTTCAGTCTCTGGGTCAGAAAGACTCCTTGGAGGAGGAAATGGCAGCCCACTCCGGTATTCTTGCCTGGACAATTCCGTGGATAGAGGAGCCTGGTGGGCTACAATCCATGGGGTCGCAAAGAGCCGGACACGACTGAGCGGCTGAACACACCAGACACAGATGTGTGTGTTGGTGGTGCTGGTGGGGCGTGTAGGCCCCAGCTGGCTCTCCACCCCACATGGTGGGACGTGTAGGCCCCGGCTGGCTCTCCACCCCACATGGTGGGGCATGTAGGCCCCACTGGCTGGCTCTTCACCCCACACGGTGGGGCGTGTAGACCCCACTGGCTGGCTCTCCACCCCACATGGTGGGGCATGTAGGCCCCACTGGCTGGCTCTCCATCCCACATGGTGGGGCGTGTAGGCCCTGGCTGACTCTCCACCCCACATGCTGCCATCAGGAAGCAGACTCGAGCCTGAGTGGAACGAGGAGTGAGGGCTTAACTACAAGACAGCCAGTAGCAGATTTACAAGTGGCTTAGTGGTCAGACAGGAGCACTGAGTGTGCACCCCGAGATGCCCCAGGAATCCTGCTAGACCCCCCTGTGTAGCTTAGCCCTGCATGGTGGGTGTGATGTCCCCATTCTACAGATGAAAAGACAGAGGCCCCAAACACACACACAACTGGTAGGTGGTTGAAGGCACCCAAGTGCAGCTGGTTGAGGGGCTGAATTCAGAAGTGCATTAGCCCATTGTGGATCAGTGCGGAAGGGGGTCCCAGGACAAGATACATGTCCTCACCCCTTCTGCACCCTCCTGCATTCCCGTGGTCCTTATCCCCACCTCGCTGGACCCAGCCAATCACTGCCTCTCTGACCACCAGCCTCTAGGTTCACCAAACCCACGATGTGCCCCCGGCTGACCCTCCCCACCAGAATCCCCCTTCATCCCTCTGAGAGCCAAACTCCCTCCTTGTTCTCTGAGTCCCACAGGTGCAGGTCGACGACCGTTTCTGTAACCAAAGCCTCTGGGCCCCCTGTCCCCTCTCCAGCCCACCTGGCAACTCCTGCCTCCCCTGACCTGATGGGCCGTTAGGGCCTGTCTGGGCCGAGCTCTACCCAGCTGGTGCCCCTCCTCCACCCTCAGTCAGCTGGTGAGACCAAAAATGACAACGCACATGGACCTTCATCTCTCCTTGGGCTGACCCCAGGCCTGTGCGTGCCCTTTCAGCGCACCCTTCACACTGCGGGGGAGCAGACTGGTTCTTTTGTCTGCCCCTTAAGAGAGGAGGTCCCCTGGAGGGTGGGGCTGCCTGGCGGGAAGGGATTGGGTGGATCCTAACCAGAGTGGGGCTCAAACCCAGCTTCTGAGTGAGTGGCCTTGGGCAAGCGGTCTGCTCTCTGTGCTTCTGTAGGAACATCTGGAAAATGGGGTGCTGCAGCATTGCCTTGATCTCGTGAAGACAGATCAAGAAATGCAGAGGCTTCCAGGCTGGGGTTGGCACTGAGGGAGGGCACATTGTTATCAGACAGAGACCCCCAGGGCCAGGGGGTGGGGTGGGGGCACCTTGGAGATGTGGAGGCAGGGAGGCAGGTGGGACAGAAGGGCTGATGATGAATGTTCCTGGAGTGAGTGAGGCATGGAGGGACCAGTGTCGTGGTACCTTGGATGAGGTCATGTCAGATGTCAGCTAACTTCAGAGACGGAAAGGAGCAGAATTCATGAGTCAATTGGAGCTCTCGAACTAGATCAGGGCCTCGATGGCTGGGGGCGGTGGGGGCGGGGGGGTGGAGAGCTGAGTGGGGATGCGTAGAGGTAGAAATCAGTGGGGATGGTAGAAATTAGTACATCCTGAGCCCATAGCGAGGGTGAAAATCAAGGAGTCTGTGCAGGGTGGGAACGCAGATGAGTGGGTTCCCTTCAAGGAGTGTGGAGGTGTCCAGAGGAGGGTAGTCAGGTGGTTTCAGAATGACCATGTGGGGCAGAATTGAAGAGCATGAATTCTCGCCCGGGGAAGAGAAGATTCTGGAGGACAGAACCTGGCACGCTGGTGTGTAGAGGTGGGACCCCGGGAGGGGTGGCTTGGAGGAGAAAGACAGAAACAGCAAGAGTGTCTGACAGACTGGAAGGTGAGAGTGTTGCCAAAAATGGGGTTTGACTGCTCGTCACTCAAAAGCCAAAAGGAGGCAAGCCTGGTGCAAAGGAAAGTTTGCTTTTTTTCGGAGGCTGGCAGCAGAGTTGAGGAGGTGGTGGGCGGACTCACGTCCAAAGGGTGCCTCCCTCCCACTGAGTATCGGGGCAAGAGCTATCATAGGTGGAGGGAGGGGGCTACATGTGGAAACAGCACAGTCAGCTCTGACAGTCATCTTGAAATTGATCACACGGTGGTCTCATCAGTGTCATTTTGATTGTTTTAAGTACAGTTAGTCTCCAGTTCCAGGGTCAGTTTGTTTCCATTTCTTGAGGCCAGTTCTGTTTTTCTGTTTTGGCGTACATCTTAGTTTCCCCTAGGGATCCAGCCCGCACCCCTTGCAATAAGAGTGCAGAGTCCTAACCACTGGACCGCTGGGGAATTCCCTGAGGCCGGTTCTCAGAAGAGTGGCAGCTTATGTCACGGTTACAGTCTGGTCTTCGTGTCGTTGACTTCTTCCACCTGGTGGGGTACAGGGGTGGGGTGCGTGAGCCTACATCCGGCCACTGGGGGGCCATCAGATGAGGCAGGAGCGGGAGCCTGGCTCAAAGGCTGCTGCACTTGTGGGGCAGTGGCGAGCAGATCTGGGCTGGGGTGGCCCCGTTGTGGGGAGCGCTGGATTCCAGATCCATGTGAAGGCATGGTTGGAGGTGGGCAGTGGGATGGAGGGCCCACAATGCACCCAGCTGCCGTCCACTCCTAGCCACCTACTCCCTCCCACTGAGTATCGGGGCAAGAGCTATCATAGGTGGAGGGAGGGGGCTACATGTGGAAACAGCACAGTCAGCTCTGACAGTCATCTTGAAATTGATCACACGGTGGTCTCATCAGTGTCATTTTGATTGTTTTAAGTACAGTTAGTCTCCAGTTCCAGGGTCAGTTTGTTTCCATTTCTTGAGGCCAGTTCTGTTTTTCTGTTTTGGCGTACATCTTAGTTTCCCCTAGGGATCCAGCCCGCACCCCTTGCAATAAGAGTGCAGAGTCCTAACCACTGGACCGCTGGGGAATTCCCTGAGGCCGGTTCTCAGAAGAGTGGCAGCTTATGTCACGGTTACAGCCTGGTCTTCGTGTCGTTGACTTCTTCCACCTGGTGGGGTACAGGGGTGGGGTGCGTGAGCCTACATCCGGCCACTGGGGGGCCATCAGATGAGGCAGGAGCGGGAGCCTGGCTCAAAGGCTGCTGCACTTGTGGGGCAGTGGCGAGCAGATCTGGGCTGGGGTGGCCCCGTTGTGGGGAGCGCTGGATTCCAGATCCATGTGAAGGCATGGTTGGAGGTGGGCAGTGGGATGGAGGGCCCACAATGCACCCAGCTGCCGTCCACTCCTAGCCACCTTGGCTCTCACGTGGGCCACACCATGACCGAGAGCTGAGATACCTGCTCTGCTTGAAGCATCTCATTGGTCCTCTCCAGCCTCGTGAGGCTCCCAGCCCTGCAGCCACACCACCTCCTGGATCCCCTCCCTGTCCTCTCTGCTATCTGAAGCTTCCTCACCAACACGCTCACTTCTGCTCCCACTCTTCTCGCAAGGCCCCCCGACAGGTGGCTGGATGCTGCCATGGAAGCCCCCTTGAGGGTGGTGCAGCTGGGCTTGGGACATCACTCCAGCCGCCCTTGACCTGCCC
>SJYX01003110.1:90785-115680 GCA_006410675.1 Oreotragus oreotragus | reverse complement strand
CTCCACCCCCCCGCCCCCACCGCCCCCAGCCATCGAGGCCCTGATCTAGTTCGAGAGCTCCAATTGACTCATGAATTCTGCTCCTTTCCGTCTCTGAAGTTAGCTGACATCTGACATGACCTCATCCAAGGTACCACGACACTGGTCCCTCCATGCCTCACTCACTCCAGGAACATTCATCATCAGCCCTTCTGTCCCACCTGCCTCCCTGCCTCCACATCTCCAAGGTGCCCCCACCCCACCCCCTGGCCCTGGGGGTCTCTGTCTGATAACAATGTGCCCTCCCTCAGTGCCAACCCCAGCCTGGAAGCCTCTGCATTTCTTGATCTGTCTTCACGAGATCAAGGCAATGCTGCAGCACCCCATTTTCCAGATGTTCCTACAGACTGTCTCTTATACACATCTCGGGGGGAGGCCCGGATGTGGGTAGGGCCTCGGCGTGGGGGTGAAGAAAGAGGGGTGGGCGAGGGACTTCCCAGTAGCGTGCCGGTGGGGCTGTGTGGGTGGGAATGCAGGCTGGGGAGGGAGTTGGGGCTCCTTTGCTCCCCTCCTAGAGAGGCCAGGCTGAGGGCAAGGTCAAGAGCCAGCTGGCTGGGTTGGAGTTGTGACCAGCTGTGTGCCCTTGGGTGAGTGACCTAACCTCGCTGTGCACGTTTCCACGTCAGTACACAGGCCTGCTGGGACATGGCGGGGCTCAGCCGTTCTCTGGCATTTCTTTCTTTCTTTGGCTGCAAGAGTTTGTCCACCAGGAAGCTGGTCATGGCAGCCTCTCTGGTGGAGCAGGGGTTGGGGGCAGGTGCCCCTGGGTCCCCAACACTCAGCTTGGCCGAGCACCTCTCCCAGCAGAGGTCTGGGTGATGCCAGAGCTAGGCAGCCCTGGAGGATCTGGTCGGCCATTTCCTTCCAGAAGTTCGTGAGGCTCACGTGGTCAGAGGGCTGCTGCCCAGCTCCTGGCCTCACGTGGGTACTAAGCCAACCGTTAGATTCAAACAGAAACTGCCGGGCAACCTCAGGGTGCTCCAGGCTGGCCTAGATGCGGAGGGAGGCCATCCTGCCCCTGGCACCGGCCAAGGGACGGAGGCTGGCAGCAAAAGTAAGAGGCCCGCGGGATGAGAGGTGGCAAGGCTGGGGGATTCCCGGGCCGCTCCCAGGCTCGGCCTCCCCCGCCTGCCCGGGGCCCCAGCCCAGGAGGGAGAGAGGGCGGCTTAATCGGGCACCTCCAGCTGTTTTCATATTTCACAAGCGCACCCTGCCCCAGGGTGGGGAGGCTAAATTTGTCTCATCAGCAGCACTGGGCTCCCCCCGAGCGGAGCTGAGAGGGAGCAGGGAGCCACCCCAGGGTGATGGAGCCGCGGCGATGCCCTCCTCCCTGGCCCTGCAGGCCCCGTCTCTCTCCACAGGCGGCCCAGGTGCCACCCTGGCTGGCCCTGGCTAAGGGTCCTGTCCTGTCCTGACCGCACCCCACCCCCTGCTGGGCCAGCAGGGACAGAGGCTGTCCAGCCTCCTGTGGCCACGTGGCCCAGTGCGGGCGGGAGGGGCAGGTGAAGATGGCCGCTGCCCATGCTCCCTGAGGGCGACACGCTTCCGGCCACCATTCCAGGTGGGACCCCTGTCCTGACCCCACTGGCCAAGGGCAGCCCATTCCGGGGTGGGTGGCTGGGTCTACAGGGGCCCCTCAGCTCCGAGGGCCCAGGAGCCTGGGCACTGGGTGTCCTGCAGGAATTCTGTTGGGCCGCCGCCCAGGGACAGCACCATGTCACCGCAGGGCCTCCTGCGTGATGGCCGCCTGACCCCTCTGCCTGGGTAGGGGGAACTTGTGGGTGCTGGGACGTTCTGGGATCCCCTCAAGATAAGCTACAAGGTACTGGAAAGGGCTGGGGAAGGCCCCTGGGGTCCCTCTTGTGATGGTGTAGGTTTATCTGCCCCTTAGAGTTCAGTCCATCTACATTTATGGAAATAACCGGGGATGGAGCCACAAGAACTGGCGTGTGACTGAGGACAACTGGGATGGATTGTTTTGGGGAGGGGACAGGGTAGGGTTCTTTGGGTCTTTTCCCACTAAAGTGACTGGGCCACACCCGTTCCCTGAATGCTGTGGGGGAGGGCATGTGCTCCAGTTGTCCCTCCCTGTGCCAAGGCCAAGTGTCCACACCCGCCATAGGCAGGTGGGGGCCCCCTCTATGAATGGGGTGTCCCTTCGGAAGGGCCACAGGGGCCCCAGTTTACGGGCCTTGGTTCTGGAGCCCTGGGCAGGGGTGGGTGGAGGGAGAGGAGAGGAGAAGCCCAGGGTCCTGAAGTCCTGCTCGACCAGCGAGGCTGCTGTCTGGGCCGCACCGGGCTGTTTGTGCTCTGCCACCAGCCAGGTGATGGGGGCAGGATAAGGCGCATTCTGATCCGGAGTCAGGGAGGTCAGTGACTTCTTGGAGGAGGCGAGGCCTGGCCTGGCAGGACCAGGGTGGGGTATGGAGTGGACAGTAGACCGGGGCTGAACGTGGAGGCAGCCCTAGCTGGGGTGCGTGGGGACGGGGCTGGGAGCCCAGGGCAGGCTGTCGCTCTCGCTGGGATCTTGGAGGATGAGGTCGGAGGGCTGAGCAGAGCTCCTGAAGGAAGAGCCAGCCCCCTAGGGCCTCCAGCTTCCACCAGCCTGGGGCAGAGGGGCTGTGCGTCTGGAGCAAAGCCCTCAGATGTTTTTGGGTGGGGAACAGGGTGGGGTTCTTTGGGTCTTTCCCACCTGGGCTGCAGCCGGGACCCTTGGTAGCATGGGGCATGTTTCTTGGGCCTCTGAGACCTGCCCGGGGGTGGCAGTCACTGCCTGACAGGGCGATGTGGGAGCCTGGTGGCCCTGGCAGCAGCTGGCTGGCTTCTCCCCTACAGCACTGGGCCTCTGGGCTGGAACCTTCTCTTCTGGGGGCCACTGCAGGATGTGGGGCCACGTCCCCTCACCCAGGTGGCTCTCAGAGACCTCGGGGAGTCCCCAAGTGGAGAAGTTGGCAGGGTGTGGGGCTGTGTCTCCACTCAAGCCTGGGCTGAGGTCTCGGGGCCACCAGCCCCCGCCCCTCAGAATCACAGATATTCGTTGGAAATTCCTTGAGGTGAAGTGGTTTTGGGGGCCACAGCCCACAGTCAGGGGTGTCTGAGCACTGGGCCAGCTGCCGTGAGAACGGGCTGCACGCTGCCCTTCCTAGGCTGCCGTGACTGCAGCTTCCCCGGGCCAGGTGCTCAGGGATTCCTCGAGTCCAGCCCCCACCCACGCCGCTCCCCACCCTCTCGCGTCCATGTCTCCGGCCTTGAGCAGGACTGGACTCCTCTCGTTGTGACAGGATGCACTTCCTTTCCGGAGCAACTTCATCTTGATGGCAAAGCAGAGCTGCACACCATGCATTTGCGCCGTGTGGCATCATTGCTACCACCTAGGGGATGTCATCGGAAGTTGGTCTCTCCCCCCTACATGCGATTTTTAACATAATTTGCAAAAGCAGTTTCCATTGTGAGCACATCTCCAGATTTGCAGAGTGTGTTGGGGAAATTGGATTCAATTTGCAGGAAGTGGTTTTAGAATTGCTTTCTTTCTTTCACCCCTGTGAACCTTGGCCACCTTGGCCGAAGTGCTGCTAGTGGGTAAAGGGAAGAGATCATCCCTGCCCAGGGGAGAGGGTGCTGTGCCCATCGAGCCCAGGGGGTTCTGGCGGGGTGGGCAGATGGCCTGAGGCCAGGCATCAGTGGTGCCTCTTCCTCTAGCCCCAGCTCCTACCTGGGTGGCAGGTGGTCCCCAACATCTGTAGGCACTAGGTCGGCAGCTCCGTCACACGTAGCCCAGTGCAGCCAGCTCTTCTGAGTTTTCCAGGGATGTTGGAGATCTGGGTGCTGCGTGACTTCCTGGGTAGAGTCCCCCCGGATCCTCTGAGTCAGGCAGGGCAGGTTTCTGGACCCATTTTGCAAATGGAGAATCAGCGTGGCAGTCACCCTCAGAGACTGGCACCATCCTCAGGCTGGCAACCAAAGGGGTCCTCCCAGTGGGCCAGGTGGGCCTGTGTGATGCTTTCCCTTTCGGCAGAAGGGTCTATCCCAAAATCTCTGTGAGTCCTGCGGTGCTGGCTAAAAGTGGACATGGAGCCCTGGGTTTGGGGTGTATTGGGGGCAGATGCAGCAGAATCTGCTGAAGACAGTGGAGTTTGGTGAGCCTGAACCTCCTCTTCCTTCAGTAAGGCTGAATTGTCTAATCTGCAGTACTGCTGATGAGGGCTGGGGTGGGACCCCTGCAGCCTCCTGCTTCCCCAGAGGGCTGGGCACCTGCAGGTCTATCCTGAGCCAGAGCTTGCCTGCGTGATGGTGCAGGTGCCTCTGATCCCAGAAGCTTGGGGTGAAGCAGGGGGTGTGGTTAGGGAAGATGCTGGTTGTGTTGCCCAGGCTGGGGACTCTCTGTCCCACCTCCTAGCTGTTCTTGGGGGGAGGCAGGTGTGTAAGTGCGGGGAGGAGGACTCTGGGAGATTCCCAGCGCTGATGTACTGCCCCAGATGCTGGTCAGTGGGAGTTGCTGAGAACCAGGACTAGGCTTCCGGAGAGAAACTGTCTTAACTTTCACATAACTGGCAGAGTGACATATTCCTGACATCCTTGGTGCCAATTTCCCCCCAACATACTACCCCAGGCTCCTTCTCTGAAGTTCAACGTTTCTTTATTGAGGTGAAACTCACACAACATAAAACTAACTCCTTTGCAGCGAGCTATCCAGTGGCGTTTGGCTCATTCACAGGGCTGAGCAACCATCACTCGGTCTATTTTCAGCAGTCACCCCATCCTCCACCCCACCCCACTCCAAACCCGCCCTCAGTCCTTGCAACCACCAAGCTGCCTTCCCCCTCTGGGGATTCACCTTCCTAGATGTTTCATAAGACACGTGGCCTCTCACTCAGTGTGAGGTTCTGAGGGCATAGTGATGTAGCTGATGTGAGAGATCACCCTTTTCATAGAGTGATACTGCAGAGTGTGGACCCACCGGGGCCTCCCAGGTGGCACAGTGGTAAAGAACCCGCCTGCCAATGCAGGAGACACAAGAGATGTAGGTTCAGTCCCTGGGCCGGGAAGACCCCTGGAGAAAGAAACGGCAGCCCACTCCAGTTTTCTTGCCTGATGAATCCCACAGACAGAGGAGCCTGGCAGTCTATGGTCCATGGGGTCGCACAGAGTTGGACATGACTGAAGTGACTTAGCACACACGGGTGGACCTACCAGGATTGGTTTATTCATCCATCTGTTGATGCTCCTGGGGGCTATTTCCACATTTCCACTGTCGTAGGTGCTGTGCACTTGCTGTCCACTTGCTGTGTGACGCTAGTCAAGGCACTATCGTCTCTGGGCTTAGTTGGGCCATTGGCAAAATAGAGGGGGTGGGACCAAATGTCCGGGGCCATTAAGTCTCGAGCTGGCACAGCCTGCCCACACCAAGAGGCTACCCTAACTGATCTCTGCTCACCCAGAAAGGACCACCCATGGTGAGCGGGTGAGGGTGAGTTTCCACCCAGTTGCAGCTTGGCGGTCTGTTCCACGCCTGCTCCAGCCAGTGCATTCCACTTCCTACCAACTCTACCCTGTTCTGTGTTACCTCATGGCCAACTCCAGGCCTTACTCAGCTGCACTGGGTTTTGGACAGCTTAGCTCAGGAAGAGAGTGACCTCCCCAGCACAGGAAGCATGCCAGTGAGTGCTGGCCAGCCTCTTGTAAAAACTCTGTGCATCATGTGCTAAAGGTTTGAGGTGGAGTGGGCAGGAGGCATGACTAAGTTAATTTCCAACACTGAGAAGACCACTTGTCATCCCCACACTTTCAGCTGTGCTGTGTGACCTTGGCAGGTCACATAACCTCTCTGAGCCCCGTCTCCTGAGAGGGAGTAGGACCGTCTCTGAGCCTGCTGGGGAGTTGATTTGTGGCTAGCACTTTCCAAGCCACTTGTCCTGGCCGTCTTCACTTGGCCCCGCCTTAACCTCCCCCGCCCAGCCCCTCCCAGCTCGTGCCACTGCTCCAGGGACGGTGGCCTGGCACGTGGCAGCCCCAGGAAAATGCCACAGGCCTCAGTCAGGGCCCACTGCCTGGGGACAGACAAAGCAACAGATTGCGGGCTGCACCCTTCCTCCCTCGACGGCTGTGGGCAGGTCCAGGCCTGCCCGCTTGGGTACTGCCAGGCAATGGCCGAGCTAACTCCTGTGGCCCCTTGCCAAGGACCTGGAGGCCAGCCCAGGGGAGACGTCACCTGGGTCTGGGTGGGGGCAGTGGGCAGAGTGGGCTCTGGTTTCCCTGCCCCTCCCTCTCTGAAGGACAGGGATCCCAGGTGTGCCTGGTGTGGCCACTGCCGTGGTGCTGGGGCTGTTTTGGGTGTGACTGGGACATGGGGACTCTCAGGAGGGGTGGCGGTGGGGACAAAGGCCAGCAGACACGGGGCTGGGGCCCTAAGCCCTTGGCATCTCCTGTGAAGGGAGGCCATTCATGCCATGACCCCCCCTCCAGGGACAGAGCAGATTCTCCACCTCAGCCTTGGTGTCTGCTTCACCGGGCTGGCATTGCTGTTGCATCCAGGCTGCCAGCAAGGATCCCACCGCAGAGGTGAAAGACCGCCTAGCACTGTAGCAGTTGAGCACAGCCAGGCTCCTACCTGGGCCTCGGCTCCAGCCTCGGGTGGGCCCTGCACCTGCCCTTCCTTGAGGGGGACACAGGATCTGATCTGTCACTGGCTGCTGGGGCATTAGGAGCCCTGAGACCTGACTTGAGTCTCCCCTCCAGGCTAAACCTAGAGACACAGTTCATAATAATAATGACTACTCGTGTTCTGGTGTAACTATGACCCAGACACAGCAGAGACTTTATCTTCTTGTTTTGTATTTATTTTTTAATTTAGTTTTTATTGAAGTATAGTTGATCTGTACTTCCCTGATAGCTCAGAGGGTAAAGAACCCACCTGCAATGCTGGTAACCTGGGGTCAATCGCTGGGTTGGGAAGATCCCCTTGAGGAAGGCCACTCCGGGTTTCTTGCCTGGAGAATCCCCATGGACAGAGGAGCCTGGTGGGCTACAGTGCATGGGGTCGCAAAGAGTTGATAACGACTGAGTGATTAAGCACACAGCACATAGTTGATCTACAATATTGAGTTAATTTCTGCTGTACAACAGAGTGACTCCGTTATACACATATATACATTCTTTTTTATATTCTTTTCTGTTACAGTTTATCACAGAATATTAGTATAGTTCCCTGTGCTGTACAGTAGGACCTCGCTGTCCATCTATTTTAGATACAATGGTTTACATCTGCCAAGTCGCTTCAGTCGTGTCCGACTCTGTGCGACCCCATAGACGCCAGCCCACCAGGCTCCCCTGTCCCTGGGATCCTCCAGGCAAGAACACTGGAGTGGGTTGCCATTTACATCTACTAACCCTAAACTCCCCGTCCCTCTCCACCTTGGTAGTCACATGTCTGCTCTCTATGTGTGTGAGTCCGTTTCTTCTCTCCTCTTTCATTCTTTATTATTATTTTCTATTTGGCTGAGCTGGGTCTTTGTTGCACCGCGGGGCTTCTCTAGTTTTTCAGCACGCGGGCTAAGTAGTTGCAGTGTGTGGACCTAGCTGTGGCCTGTGGGACTTTTGTTCCCCGACCAGGGACTGAACCAGGCCTCCGGCACTGGGATCTCGGAGTCCTAACCACCAAGGAAGTCCCCCATGAGTCTGTTTTGTAGATAAGTTTATAACTTATACGTGTCACTGGCGCCCTATGGTATTTGTTTTTCTCTTTCTGACTCACTTCACTTAGTATGATCACCTAGCAGAGAGTCGAAATTAGTGCTCCCAAGGGCCCTGCAGCAGCCCCATGAGGGGGTGCTGTTGTCATCCCCGCTTCACAGCTGATGGCTCTGAGAAGGTCTGAGGCCAGGCTGCCCCCACCCCTGGGTCTCGATTTCCACCCCCAGAAAGGGCAGGATGGCAGGAGCAGTGGGTGGGGGTCTGCACCCGGCCAGGACCCAAGGGTGTCCCCCCGTGCTCGTCATTGGCCCCTCCTGCCACTTGTGCTTGAGGACGCTGGCCAAAGGGCTCGGGGGCTCCCTCCCAGCCCACCCTCTTGTTCTTTCCTCTCGCAGAGTGAGCTGCCCTCTGCCTGTGCTGGAAGATGTCCCAAACCACCCAGCCCGCCGCTGCCGATGAGGGGGCCACGTTCCAGCACCTATGGAGTTCTCTGTGAGTGTCGGGCCCCGGGCAGCGGGGAGAGGGCTGGGCAGGAGCTGCTGTCCTGGGCTTCCTCCTGGAGTCGCAGGCTCCACAGTCTGGGCTTCTTCCTCTGACCAGCCCTCCAGAGGGCTCGGGACAGGGAGAGGTCCAGGGGACAAAGCCTGTGGGTGGCCACCTCCCTGGCACTCACACCAGCCCTGGAGAGGCTGGTAGGGCAAGGAAGCTGGGGGTTCTGAGAGCTGAGGTTAGGGGAAGGAGCAGAGGGGCAAGGGGAGGTGCGGGCTGTCCTCACGCTCTGGGCCTGGGCGGTCTGGGCTCACCGCTCTGCTGCCTGCTCTGTCTCCTGGTGTCTAGGGAGCCGGACAGCACCTACTTCGACCTTCCCCAGCCGGGCCAGGGCAGTGAGGAAGTGGCAGGTGGTGTGGAGGCTGGCATGGATGTGTTCCACCTGCCGGGCATGACCGCGTCTGTCATGGTGAGTGGGGCTCCCCTCTGCGGGGGACTCAGGGTGGGGGCTGTCGGTGTGAACTGTCTCGGGAGCCTGCAGAACCAGGGGGCAGGCTCGCAGGTGCAGTTTCCTCCGTGCACTTGTTAGCACACTTCAGGTCACAAAGTAGAAACTGGATCAGCTCATGTAACTGTCAGTTCAGGGATATGAAGCTTTTCAAGCCTGGCTGGATCCAGGTGTAGTGAGGCCTTCGGATATGGCTGGACCTAGGTGTATGAATGAATTCAGGCAAGGCTGGATCCAGGTGTAGAGAGACCTTCAGGCATGGCTAGACCTAGGTGTACAAATGAATTCAGGCATGGCTGGATCCAGGTGTAGAGAGACCTTCAGGCATGGCTGGACCTAGGTGTACAAATGAATTCAGGCATGGCTGGATCCAGGTGCTCAAACAGCTGCCTCTCATTGTCTTGCTTTGCCTCCCCCATGGTAGATTTGTTCTTAGGCAGCGTCTCCTCTTATGGTAGACGCTCCAACAGCAGCACCCTCCCTGTGGGGAAGGACCCTCTTTGCCCAGAATCCAGCACGCCCATCTCTGAATATGTCATGTGTCTATTCCTGTGTCATTGATGACCTGGGTGCCCTGAAGCAGGGTCAGGATGGAGTGGAGTATTGTGGGCTCCCCCACCACAGGCACTAACTTATGGGGAAGAGGTCCCCGAAGGGGATGGAGCTGCTGTTTCCAGAGGAGGGAGGCGGGAGGGGGGTTGCAGGAGTGCCCAAGGCCCCGACACCTGCCTGTCTTGCTACGTCTCAGGCCCTGCCGCATTGGGTGGCCCTCTTGGCAGGAGGCAGGGCTGTGGTAACTGGCCATACTCCTGCCAGGCATTGGGGTTCCAGGAAGTGGGGGACAGGCAGGACACAAGAAGGGTGTGTAAGGACCACCAGCCATGGGGAAGCCCAGCAATGCCCCAGAACCACTCCCCCCCACCCACATTCACCTCCTCGGCATAGTGTCTGCTGGACCTGGAGCTGCTGAGCTCTGTCTGTGGGCTCACTGCCCAGGGATCCCTCAGGTGGGCACCTGTCTCAGGACCTTTGCTAAGGGCATGAGGGAAGCACCTGGCTCTGACCTCAGGTGGCCTCGGACCACAGCGGATTGAAGCAGGGCTCTGGCTGCTGGCCAGAGACCGACGTCGGGCTGCAGCAGTGAGAGTGCTGAACCCTAACCACTAGGCAGCCAGGGGCCAGGGGCCAGTGAGGAGGCCTGGCCCGCCAGCTGCGTGGAAACAAACTCCCACAAAGAAGAAAGCAGGGAAAGCAGAAAAGTGCTTACTGGGAGGAAAAGGGTACATGTAAATAGATACATGGGTGGACTCCAAGGGAGAGTGTTGTGCCCTCATGGGGGTTTGAACCACTCTTATGGGGCGTTTCTTGCGGGTTTCCTGTGGCCAGTCATCATGTTTTACCTGGTCCTGAGTCCATGATTGGGTTATCTCAGGGTCCCCTACGTGTCTGGGGGCTCAGAAGGTCAGGAATCTGCCCATAATGTGGGAGACCCAGGTTCTGTCCCTGGGTCAGGAAGATCCCCTGGAGGAGGAAATGGCAACTCGCCCTGGTGTTCTTGCCTGGAGAATCCCACGGGCAGAGGATTTCGGCAGGTTATAGTCCATGGGGTCGCAAAGAATCGGACAGGACTGAGAGACTTTCACTTTTACTTCCTCCCATGTGTGTGTGCGCCTCTCTTAGCCAAGATGGATTCTAGCGAAGAGGTCTGTGGGGGGGTTGACATCACTCACTGTGGGGTGACACCTCTTCCCTTTTTGATCTCCAGGGAGCCTTTTTGAGCATATGTAGTTGGGAACATCTCCTTGACCTCGAGAAAGAGGACTCTGTTGTCTTCTGTGTCTTATCTGGGCAGGGCTCAGCTCTGCTCTCTCCTGCTATCTGTCCCCTGGGGACGAAGCCCAGCTGCTCAGCCTCTGTGCTCAGCTCTGCTCGCTAGGGGCTCCATGGATGGCCACCGGCCTCACACAGAGCAGCATGAGGGCCTTGGGGCACCAGCAGCAGGCTGAGGGCCAGGGTGCATGAGAGAGGTGGGGCCAGGAACTCTGGAGGCAGAGCCTGCCCCCTCCCCAGAGACCCCTCCAGGAGTTGGAGCTCTTATCCCAGCACACACCCCTTTGAGAATAGTGGGGGTGGGGGGCTCCAGTCAGGGGAATGAGCCAGGGTGAAAGGGCAGGGGAGGAGGAAGGGTCCCCGTGTTCTTTGCTGTTGTCCGTCTCTGATGCTGAGCTGGCCCAGGGCCCACCGGCCTAAGTGGGACAGGGGACGGTACCTGCTCGGACAGTGGCAGCCAGGACGGGTTGGGGGTTCAGGGGGCAGCGAGACCCCTGTGACATCCTTGCCTCTGAGGAACCCCTCAGGCTGGACTGGAGGAATCTGCCTGCCCAGCCCAGCCTCCTGTCTCTACCCAGGAGACTGTTGGGGCAGACACAGCTGTTGTATTCCCATTTTACAGGTGAGGAAACCAAGGCAGATGCTGGGAAAGGGTCGGCCTGTGCTGGGCCAGGTAGTGCCATCTTGTCTGTTCAGACCCTTCCCAGTTGGCCAACACCTCCTCAGGGGCCAAGGGTCTTGACCTCTCACTTCCAGGTCCAGCCCTCCTGGACATTAGCATCCTCCATAAATGGGTGGATCTCAGCCTGTCAGTAGTGATGCTCTGGGTTATAATGCCTGGGGTGCTCACCTGAACCCTACTACTTGCCTCGCAGGGGGTAGTGAGGAGCGGAAAAAGAGAAGACTGGTGGCTTTGCCTGTACTGGGGCCCAGGATGGGGTTCCTAGGGATTGGGCCTCCACTCTTTACTGGTGAATTTATTATTATTTTATTGGAATGATCTTTTATTTTATTTGGCTGCATCAAGTCTTAATTGTGGTGCACAGGATCTCTGTGAATGTGCATGGACTCCCCAGATGTGGTGCGTGGGCTCAGTAGCTGTGGCATGCGGGCTCAGTAGCTCTGGTGCTCAGGCTCAGTAGCTGTGGCCCGTGGGCTCAGTAGTTGTGGCCTGAAGGCTCAGTAGCTGCGGCCTGAAGGCTCAGTAGCTGTGGCCTGAAGGCTCAGGAGTTGTGGCCCGAGGGCTCAGTAGCTGTGGCCTGAAGGCTCGGTAGCTGTGGCCCGAGGGCTCAGTAGCTGTGGCCTGAAGGCTCAGGAGTTGTGGCCCGTGGGCTCGGTAGCTGTGGCCTGAAGGCTCAGGAGTTGTGGCCCGTGGGCTCAGTAGCTGTGGCCTGAAGGCTCAGGAGTTGTGGCCCGTGGGCTCAGTAGCTGTGGCCTGAAGGCTCAGGAGTTGTGGCCCGTGGGCTCAGTAGCTGTGGCCTGAAGGCTCAGGAGTTGTGGCCCGTGGGCTCAGTAGCTGTGGCCTGAAGGCTCAGGAGTTGTGGCCTGTGGGCTCAGTAGCTGTGGCCTGAGGGCTCAGGAGTTGTGGCTTGAGGGCTCAGTAGTTGTGGCCTGAAGGCTCAGGAGTTGTGGCCCGTGGGCTCAGTAGCTGTGGCCTGAAGGCTCAGGAGTTGTGGCCCGTGGGCTCGGTAGCTGTGGCCTGAAGGCTCAGGAGTTGTGGCCCGTGGGCTCAGTAGCTGTGGCCTGAAGGCTCAGGAGTTGTGGCCCGTGGGCTCGGTAGCTGTGGCCTGAAGGCTCAGGAGTTGTGGCCCGTGGGCTCAGTAGCTGTGGCCTGAAGGCTCAGGAGTTGTGGCCCGTGGGCTCGGTAGCTGTGGCCTGAAGGCTCAGGAGTTGTGGCCCGTGGGCTCAGTAGCTGTGGCCTGAAGGCTCAGGAGTTGTGGCCCGTGGGCTCGGTAGCTGTGGCCTGAAGGCTCAGGAGTTGTGGCCCGTGGGCTCAGTAGCTGTGGCCTGAAGGCTCAGGAGTTGTGGCCCGTGGGCTCGGTAGCTGTGGCCTGAAGGCTCAGGAGTTGTGGCCCGTGGGCTCGGTAGCTGTGGCCTGAAGGCTCAGGAGTTGTGGCCCGTGGGCTCGGTAGCTGTGGCCTGAAGGCTCAGGAGTTGTGGCCCGTGGGCTCGGTAGCTGTGGCCTGAAGGCTCAGGAGTTGTGGCCCGTGGGCTCGGTAGCTGTGGCCTGAAGGCTCAGGAGTTGTGGCCCGTGGGCTCGGTAGCTGTGGCCTGAAGGCTCAGGAGTTGTGGCCCGTGGGCTCGGTAGCTGTGGCCTGAAGGCTCAGGAGTTGTGGCCCGTGGGCTCGGTAGCTGTGGCCTGAAGGCTCAGGAGTTGTGGCCCGTGGGCTCGGTAGCTGTGGCCTGAAGGCTCAGGAGTTGTGGCCCGTGGGCTCGGTAGCTGTGGCCTGAAGGCTCAGGAGTTGTGGCCCGTGGGCTCGGTAGCTGTGGCCTGAAGGCTCAGGAGTTGTGGCCCGTGGGCTCGGTAGCTGTGGCCTGAAGGCTCAGGAGTTGTGGCCCGTGGGCTCGGTAGCTGTGGCCTGAAGGCTCAGGAGTTGTGGCCCGTGGGCTCAGTAGCTGTGGCCTGAAGGCTCAGGAGTTGTGGCCTGTGGGCTCGGTAGCTGTGGCCTGAAGGCTCAGGAGTTGTGGTGCGCAGGCTCAGTAGTTGGGGCCTGAAGGTGCAGGAGTTGCAGTGCGCAGGCTCAGTAGCTGTGGCCTGAAGGCTCAGGAGCTGTGGCCTGAAGGCTCAGTAGCTGTGGCCTGACGGCTCAGTAGCTGTGGCCCGTGGGCTCAGTAGCTGTGGCCTGAAGGCTCAGGAGTTGTGGCTTGAGGGCTCAGTAGCTGTGGCCTGAAGGCTCAGGAGTTGTGGCCTGTGGGCTCAGTAGCTGTGGCCTGAAGGCTCAGGAGTTGTGGCCTGTGGGCTCAGTAGCTGTGGCCTGAAGGCTCAGGAGTTGTGGCCCGTGGGCTCAGTAGCTGTGGCCTGAAGGCTCAGGAGTTGTGGCTTGAGGGCTCAGTAGTTGTGGCCTGAAGGCTCAGGAGTTGTGGCCCGTGGGCTCGGTAGCTGTGGCCTGAAGGCTCAGGAGTTGTGGCCCGTGGGCTCAGTAGCTGTGGCCCAAAGGCTCAAGGCTCAGGAGCTGCGGCGCGTGGGCTCAGTAGCTGGGGCCCGAAGGCTCAGGAGCTGCGGCGCGCGGGCTCGGTAGCTGGGGCCCGAAGGCTCAGGAGTTGTGGTGCGCAGGCTCAGTAGTTGGGGCCCGAAGGCTCAGGAGTTGTGGTGCGCAGGCTCAGTAGTTGGGGCGCACGGGCTTAGTCGCCCCATGGCATGTGGAATTCTAGTTCCCTGACCAGGGATTGAACCTACGTTGCCTGTGTTGCACACCAGATTCTTAACCACTGCACCACCAGGGAAGTCCCTTTCCTGGTGAATTTAAAACCCAACAGTGGAATTAAAGCATGGCAGGGAGATGTGGGGTCACTCCAAGATCCATTGTCTGGTCACCCAGGGCTTTCTGAGAGGGGGCTGTCAGGGGTGGGGTGGCTGGGCTCTTGACCCAGTTGTGTAGCTGGTGAGGTGTTTGTTGTTGGAGATTCATGTCTTTGAAGTGGGTGCCTCAGCCACCCAAAGCTGTGTTAGGGCTTACATCACAGTCAAAAGCAGACACCCACCCTCTACACACCTTGTGGAGCAACAGGAGCTGCCTCTGGGCTCCAGGGCGGGAGGGCCCCTGAACGCGGCCTCCTAAGAGGTCTATCTCCAGAATTCCATGAGCCCCTCCTCCTAGCTGCCCAGCTCATGCCCTTGAGGGTCAGCGGGCCTGGGAGACCCTGACGACCCAGCATCAGGAGAGGCCAGTTCTAGGGTCCTGTGGGGGTGGGACACTTCTCTCCAGGGAGGATGTCTGATGCTGGCAGTTCTGGGCTAGCTGAAGAGGACTTCCCTCACAGCTATGAGGTAATGAGGATGGGATCCCCCATCTCTGCCAGCAAGAGGACTGATTCTGGCAGTTAGTAACAGGTCTCTTAGTAAAAGTCCTGCGGGTTCCCAGAGGGGATCTGGAGATACCTGGAACCATGCTGGCCCTGGCTGGGGGCAGGGGTGGGTGAGGGAAGCCAGGCCCCCTTTGAGTGCCGCATCCTGACCCCCACCGGCCATCCTGAGAGCAGGGACTGGTTTAGGGGCCGGCATGCAGCCCAGCCTCACCCTCACCCTCATGCAGCCTGACATTGCTCAGAGGCAAAGATGGGGCTCAGAGATGCAGCTGGACAGCTGACTGCAGAGCCCACTGCCAGGCTGCATTGTGGAAGGGCCGATGCCCGAGTTTTCTGGGGGCCCGGAGGGGCCCACGGAGCCCAGGGTGCTGGCAGGGAGCCCCGCAGAGCTGAACTGGGCGCTGTTAAAGTCCAGCCTAGAAACTGATCCCTCTGGCCAGAACGCAGCCCCTAGGAAAGAGTGCTGCTGAGGGTGGGGACCTGCTGATGCCGGGATGGGCGGTGTCCTGAGTTCCTCCTCCACCCCCATGACTTCATCCCCACCCACAGCAGGTCCACACCCTCATCAGGGAAAGCCTGGGGCTAGGGCAGTGAGGTTAGCCCCCAACTCCAGGTTGGTGGTCCCCGGGCCAGCCCTCAGGTCACAAGAGAGCAGCGGCTGCAGTCAAAAGCATTCATCTCTGCCTACCCTGCAGTTGTGACTCAGGCTGCGTGTAAAGGCTGGTGCCCTTGAGCACATGCATATGCACACACACACACACACACACACACACACATGGGCCTCCAAGCACTTCCTCTGGCTTCTGATCTCTGTGACAGTGGGCACCAGCACCCCATCCCCAGGCTCTGGGGCCATCCCCTTCTCTGGGTTGTGGGGCTCATCCATCAAAAGATGAGGCTTAGGCAGTCCTGGCGTTGGGGGCCCTGGGTCCCAGGGGTGGTACCTACTGTGGTTGGGGGCCCTGGCTCTCCACCCCTCTTGGCTGCCCTGGTGAACAGGTTGACTCCTTCCTGCTGGACTAGAGGTTCCTGAGCAGCACCCCAGCTCTATCAGGAGACAGACCACAGGGACCCACGGGTGCCCCACCCACTGCGTCAGTGGCTACTGTTGACAAGCAGAGTGGGCAGGGCCTCACCTGGGGAGCCAGTCTGCCCCAAGATCGACTCCCCTACGTCTCTGAGCCTTGGTGCCCTCACTTGTGGAGCTGGGGTGACAGGCTGCCTGGGGCCCCAGAAGAGGCTCCCCCAGCCCTGTGGGGCTTCTGACCACCCTCCTGCCACAATGGGCAGCTGAGGAAGCTGAGTCAGGCCGTTAAAGAGGAAGGGCCCCAGTGGAAGCAGTGGGCCCCTAGCCTTGGAGGAGCCCCAGAGCACAGATTCCTGTTGGACACCTTGAGGTTGCTGCAGGAAGGGTCCAGGCTCCAGGGGGCTGAGATGTGCAGAGGTGTGGGGTCTCGGAGGTCCCATCCCACCCCCACATCTTCTTTGCTTGGAGTTATTTGACCCTTTGGGTCTCAGTTTACTTGTCTATAAAATGGGTCAATATAGATCTAAACCATCAGGGTTTTGAGGATGACTGCTGGTGCCCAGCCTGTAAGAGGGTATGACAGATGTCAGATGTGATGGTGACACCAGGGATGAAGCCTGAGTTTGAGAAAGCCATTCTGTCTGGAACCTGGAACTGTGGAGGCAGGGAGGGCGCGGGAACAGCCCGGGTGGAACCAGAGCCTGTGGTGCCTAGGAAGGACTGGTGTCCCAGGCCCACCTTGGGGGCCCTTTGGTGGGGCTCTTGCCCTGGGCAGTGGCCTCCAATTCTAGTCCTTGCAGAACCTGGGTGACTCACCCGTGACATAGGGCTCCACCTCCTGCAAAAGGAGAGAGGGGAGCACCTGGCCTCCTATGGGCTTGAGAGGAGGGTGGCACAGAGGGCATGAGCAGCGAGGTGGCCCCTGGGCCCTGGGCAGGTTCTGTGACAAGGGGAAGCTTGTAGGGTCTCCCCTGGTCCTGGAGGCCCACCCCCAGTCTGCGAGGAGCACGGACAGGATGAAGCCCCCGTGGTGCATGCCTGTAGGGCCCAGAGCAGGCAGCGGCCATATGCACCCTGTGCTGGGTGTGGGCCTGGGCTTTAGATGGTCCTGGCCTTCTGATTCTCGATGTCCCTCAGGACAAAACAGGAGGGCTCTGACCAGCTGTGAAGATGCACGGAAGGGGAGCTCAGCTGATGCTGAGGCTGGCCCTGACCACCCCTCCCCCATCTCCCCCACCCATCCTCCCAGAATCTGGGAGCCTTCTGGGCCGGCTGCCCATGCCTGCCCTCTGCCTGCAGCCCTTCCTGCCTCTTCCGGTGCCTTTCTCTGGTGACAGCTGTCATGGACCATGGAGGGGATGACATCTGTGGGCTGATCCACCCCAGAGCCCCGTCGCTCCTCCTCAGGTGCCCAGCGAGCTATGCAAGGGACAAACGCCAGGGTTAAAACCTGCAGACTCTTAGGGGCTTGAGACCCCAGCACTCACCCGGAACAGACCTTCCTGGCCTGGGGAGGGGGCCCGGGAGGAGGAGGGGTGTGTACAGTCCCTGGAGCAGGAACTGTCAGGAGCAGGAACTGAGCCAGCCCCCAGAAGGGGTCGGGTGGGCAGAGGGAGGGCCTAATGTCTGCAGGGAGGGCCAGGAGCTCGGGGGCAAGGAGCCCCCACCAGACCTTCCTTAGACTTCAATAGGAAGACCCTCTGAGTGTACAGCCAGCTGCCAGGTCACTACCTCCTGGGGTGGGAGGGCGTGGGGGACAGAGCCACCTGCCTGTGGGTGGTCCGGAGGGACTGAGAGGAGTAGGACCCTGAGCTGTGCCCTTCTGGTGACTCACCCCTTCCTGCACAGGTGCGCCAAGCAAGAAAATACCCCTCATCCTGCTGCTGTAAGTGTGCGGAAGTGGTTGGTGGGGCAGAGCCCCCAGTGAGTTAAATTCAGAAGAGCAGGTGCCGAGGGTTCCGGGGATGACCTGGGAGGCCAGAGCTGGCAGCTGAGGACAAAGCTAGAAGGAGTTCCTGGGGGCAGAGGCCCCAGCCCCCCGATCATATCCCTGGATGGCCAGGACTTTGGATACATGCACAGAAAGTGGGTGATGCTTCGGGGCAGGTGAGGAGCCTGGCACTTTGAGAGCTAAAAACGCTCTCATTCATCCTGGGACTCCCAGTCCTGCCTGGGCTCAGGCCACGGGGACAGTGCTGGTTCTCAGGCCCCAGGTGTCCCCACAGTATGGGTAGGGTGTGGCCCTTCTGCCTTCAGGGCTGCCACCAGGGCTCAAGAGAGGAGACCTTCAGACCCGACCCTGCCTTGCTCTGGGCAGCCTTTGATCCAGGACACACGGTGGCCAGCTCCTCCTAGGGCCTGCCTTGTATCCTGAAGGTCTGAGTGAGACTGAAGCTGCCCTTTAGCCGTCCTAGTGGCCCAAGGTCCTTTAGGGCCCTGGCCTTTCTCTTCCCGAGGTCTTCAGCCACCTGCTCATTTCCCTGGTGTATTAGTCATCTGTGCTATGTAGCCAATCCCCACCTACGGAGGGGCTTAAAGCGACACACGTCTATTGTCTCACAGGTTCTGTGGGCAGGGAGTCCTGCATATCCCCGCACTGGCCCCCCTGCTCAGGGCCCCACCAGCTGCACTCCAAGCACCAGCCAGGACCACCATCGTGTCTGGGGCTGGGACCTCCTCCAGGCTCTGGTTGTTGGCAGAATTCAGGTTTAAGTTCTTGTTGGCTGTTGACCCAGGGCTGCTGTTCTCAGCTGCCAGAGACCACCTGCCGCCCCTCCCCCCCCCGCGGTCCCTCCCAGCCTTGGCTCCTGAGGCCATCAGGACAACTACTCTCTAATTAGGTCAGGCCCACCTGGAGAGCGCCACTTTTGATCACAATTTTCCCAGGGTCTCACAATACCCTGTGGGGGTGGGGGCTTGACCCCAGCCCCTTCCCTCTACTACCTGTCTCTGTGTCCCTCCGTCCAGCCACCTGCCAAGCCCCTGACCCTCTTGGGGGCAAGCATGAGTGCACCCACAGGAACCTCACTGACTGATAGCTGCCCCCAGTCCCCAGCCTTCATGCCTGCAGGCATCCTGGCCGGAACTTACAGCCTGGGTCCCGCTGCAGCCCCACTTCCTGAACACCAGTCTACACCTCAAAACCTCGATTTTCCTCGATTGTCTCATTATGAGTGATGGATGCCTGTGTGTTGGGAGTAACAGCCCCAACCACCCAGAGTCATGGGGTCCAGGCCAAGCGTGCTGAGCCGTGTTTCTGGCTAAAGCCACCAAGGCCCACAAGAGCCTGAGCCAGGGGCTTCTGGCCCAGCCCCTCAGGGGCGCCACTAGCTACGCATCCTCTGCCTGGGCTCCCCCTTTCCCTCCTGCAGAGGACCTGGGGGGCTGGACATGCTGATGGGCTCCTTGGCCGAGCCTCCCTCTGTGTAGCCCCTGCCACTCCCAGTTCCCCAGCATGTAGCTAGAACAGGCCAGGAGGGGGGTTTTAAGCTCTCCTTGTGGGGGGAAGCAGCTGGGTTTAGGGGACTTGGAAGCTTCACATCTGCTTTCACATGGTTTGGGTTCAATTGACCTTCCAGGGAGGATCCTGGCCCCTATGCCAGGGGCAGCTTTGTGCCAAAGACGGTTACATTAGAATGCATGGTTCCTTCAGAAGGGAGAGGTGGTGAGCACCGCAGAGCCCCCGGGTAGACAGGTCCCCGTCTCCGAGCCCCTGGCAGTGCCAAGGGCAGTGCCATCCTGTGGTGGGCAGGGCTCCAGCGGTCCTCCTGGACCACGTCCCTCTGATTCCGGGGCCTCGGCAGCAGCAGGGGCATGGCCAGCGGCAGCCTGGGCAGTGTCTGTGGTGCAGGCTGGGCTGCATTGGGCCACACCCTGCTGCTCTTTCTGTTGCCAGGCTCCCTGTGGGGTCCCAGGGGGGCGCAGTCGCCCTGTGTACGTCTCATCTCCACTCAGCCCTTTGGGGCAGCCCCAGAGGACCACCGTGTTCCCTGAGCAAGAGTAAGACTCTCTGTGCCCCAGGCGCTGGGGCCAAGGCACCACCTCTTCCCTTCGGGGTGGCCTGGCTTTGCCTCTTGAGGTCTCAGAAGCCTGGACTGGCCCCCCAGTGGTCTGGAATGGAGGCCTGTGGCCCCCACGGCCTCCCGCAGGCAGCATCTCAGAAGGAGCCGAGTGCAGCCCCGTTGTGGAGCCGGCCTGCGGCCCCGCGTGCCGCCCCCTCCCTGCGCAGCCTCCTTGGTGCGGTCCGACCCAGCAGTGGGCAAGCTGAGGCCTGCCCTAGACTTTGATGAATAGTCATGAGGAATAAAGGGGTGGGCCGCCCGTTTTGTTGTTAGATGCAGCTAGTTGACAGCACTGGGGAGATGGAGAGGGCCAAAGTGCCCCTGGCCAGCCCACATGCTCCAGAGCATCCCTCGCTGCTGGTCCCCTAGCTGCCGAGCTTCTCCGCCTGGTCTACCCTGCCGGGCGGCTGCACCCCTGCCCCCAGCCCCCCGGCCACCCACACCCATGCCTCATCCCGTGGCACGCCAGCTCCCCGGCGTGTGCAGAGCCCCGCGCGCCCGCCATGCTGTTTGTCAGTGACCCCATGCAGCACTTCGCCTCGGTAGGTGCACCTCCCGGGTCCTTTGGGTCGACTGGGGTGCCTGTGTCTGTCCTTCTCGGGGGGCCTTGGTGGGGCTTTCGCCTGGCGGAAGGGTCATTGGACATTTTCTTGCCTGTCCCCCCTCGTCCCTCTGGTTGGGCAATTGCTGCCAGATGGGGTGCCACCATCAAGGGGAGCAGAGGCAGGAGGGAGGTGCCAGCCCATCCTGGAGATGCCCTGGGGACAAGTGCCCGCTAGTGCAGCAGAACCAGTAGCCAGGAAGAGGAGAGTGGGTGGGTGTCTGGTCAGCTAGTGCCCCAGCCAAGAGATGTGGGGTTTGCATGCTCCCCAGCTTTGGACTGTCCGAACTTGGGGTCTGCCACGCCGCCCGCCCAGCACTGCCTTCAACTGCAGGAGCTCAGCATACCTTGGAGGTCGTCTTTGCTCCCGGGACTCGGGCTGTTAGGCTGCCACCACCTGCTCCCAGGTCAAGAGCATCCTCACCTGGGACGCTGCTCTATTGGCCGCGGTGACAGGGTATTTCCTGCCAGCTGAGTTTACAGGTCAGGGGCTGGCCGCGAGCTGGCCTTGAGGCCATCCTGTCGCCCTTCACGAGGGCTGTTGGCCGGCAGAGAGAAGGACGGATCCGCAGCTTGTACCTGGCCCCGGGGACTGGGGCTCATTTCCAGACGTGCCGGGTCCCCGGGGCCAGCAGGCACCAGGCTGCTAATTGAGCAGGTGGAGGTGGGGCGCAGCAGCTCCCTCAGGCCTTTCTCCTGCTGGGGAGGTGGATGCATTGGGGCCCGTGGGTACTGTGTGCCCTGTGGGAGGCCCAGCAGTGGGCGGGGGGGGGGGCGGTGAACAGCTGGACAGAGTCCAGGTGTCCCCAAGCTCTGTGAATGGAGGACAAGCACCGTGTGCAGAGCCACGGAGACCTGCAGGTTCTGTCATGTGTGTGTGTCTGGGCGTGTGGGTGACAGTGGGTGTACTTACTGTTGGGACAGGTATATGTGTTTGTGCCTGCAGGTAGGTGTCCCCAGGAGACCATGGCAAGAGTAATGTTGTGGGTGTGGTTCAGGAGGGGTGAAGGGTGTGTGACCTCTCTATACAGCCTGACCGGGCGTTGACACCATGGTCCCACACCTGGAAGCTCCCTGGTGTCTCCACACCTTTGGTGGGAACTTTTTATCTGAAACCTGGCCCTGAGAAAGGGCAAAACCCCATGTGGCCACAGTTAGAGGCCCATCTCTGCTCACTTCACCCACCAGCCCCTGTCACTGGGCTCAGACAGTGGGTTCCTGGGGAGCAGCCCCATACCCCAGACTGTCCATGCAGATGGTGAGGGAGGGGCTGTCTCCTGCTGCCCAGGGTCTGTTGTCACACACAGAACTTAAGGCAGAGCCTGGAGCCCCGGGCCCTGGAAGCCAGTGTCCCCGCCTGGCCGGTTGGGGAGCCCCTCAGACACGGAGGACTCTGGTACAGCCTATCTTCCTGCATGAAGTGGGTATCACCATGTAAGTCAGCTGAGGCTGCAGCTCATTGCCTTTTGAGGAGGCGGAGGCACGGTGATGGGGGGCACAGACCCCAGTTCTGGGACATGGAGTGCTGCCTCCCTGCAGGAGATGTAGGTAGTGGGGAGGGACCCCCTGGCATCCTCCCTGCTGCTGCCGCCCCGCCCTGGGGACCAGCAACGCCACCCTTGTCATCGCCTGGCCTCCTTGAAGACGGAGGGTAGCCGTGGCCCATCTGTTCGTTCGTTAGGTCAACAGGTGCCCAGAGCAGCTCTGGTGGCAGGTGGGGGCCTCTGGAGCCCCTTCTGGGGCCGGGGAGCTGGGCTGGGTGGTTCTGATTTGTAAAAGTGCCTCCGCTTCTGTCCTGGGGGAGGTTACCTCCGATCTGCTCGCTGTATGCAGAGGGGAAGTGGTATGAACACTCGGGGTTGAACTGGAGGTCATGTGGTCACCCTGTGGTTATCAGGAGCCCACTGAGCCAGGAAGGAAGCATGGAGCTGTCGGGGCCCCCACTTGGTCTCCTGGGGGACCCGCCTTTCTGAGCTCTGGTTCCAATGCAGCTGCCTGCAGCCCTGTGCCAGTGGGTGACCCAGGAGGGCACATGTCTGACTCCCTGCTCCCTCCTACCCACAGGTCAGGCAGGGCTGACAGCCCCCTGTGATGGCCCATTTACTGGGGTCCTTCAGCTGGTACCGGGGTGGGGTTGGTGCTGGTCAGAGCAGTCTTTCCTCCTGCAGGGACTAGTGGCTCACAGAGCAGGAAGGAGCAGAGGACCCGTGGGGGCCGCCTCAGATGGAATGAGCTCCGTTACCAACCGGACGGTCCCATAGTTCTTTGGGTGGGTGTCCAGGGGCCCCACCCAGCTGCCTCCCAGGCCCCCGTTTCACTGTGTATCAATTTAGACCCTCACGGCATGAGACGGGCATTTTGGACGCTGCTGGCTCCCCCGTGCCTCCTCTATTGATGGACCCAGGTCCACCTGGCCTGCAAGGCTATGGAAGGCCGGCTCATGAGTGACTGGGCCACTGTCCTGGGGGCCAGGCCCAGGATGGGTGTTGTAGGTGTGTGCTGTGTGCTGGGCAGCATGGAAAGGCACAGCGCCTGGCTCTCCCGTGTATCCGGGAGCAGGGACATCCCCACCCCCCACCCCCACAGACAGGACAGCTCCTACAGGAAGGGCAGCCTTGGACAGGAGGGCTCAGGAGGGAAAGGCCAGTCAAGGCGTTAAGAAATATTTGCTCAGAGCCTACTGCCTCTCCGGGCACATCGGGCACACCAGAGGAGGACGGGACCCCTCCTGAGTTCTAGAAGCAGCCGGATCTGCAGTGCTGAGAGCAGACCACAGGAGGGCAGGGCGAGGCTGGGAACCACGGGAGACTGGGCTGGAGAGCGAAGCAGGAGCCTTGGACCCGGAGGGAGCAGGGGAGGGGCTGAGAGCCCTAGGGTCCTGGACAGGGCCTGCTGATGGGCTGGAGGTTTGGACCTAAGCGACTGGGTGAAGGGAGTCGGCATTTATGCAGCTGGGAAACTGAAGAAGTGAGATTTGGGGTGAAAGTAAGCGTTCTGCTTTGGCTGTGTTGTGTGAGACGCGTCTCAGCCACTGCACAGGTGACCAAGAGGAGAAACAGGAGCAGAGTTCCTGAAGTCTCGGGAGGAAGCAGGAGAGGGTGTCCGGTGGAGCTGAGGGCCGAGCAGTGCCACCCCGGTGCCTGGGACCTGAGACACGGAGCAAGGAGGAGGCGGGGAGGTGGAGGGAGGCGGCCGGCTGAGGGGGGTTTGAAGATGACCTTTGGAATGAGGGCAGGAGAGGCACTGAGAAAAATGCCCTGGCTTCTTGGACCCTGTGGACGGGAGGACAGTGCAGAGTCTGGGCCACGGACTGAAAGAGCCGCTTGGACACCTGGGGCAGGCGTCCTGAGTGCTGGAGAGTGAGGGCAGAGACGCCCCTGGGGAGCCTGGGGCATCAGGGCGGGCGGGGCTGCGCACTAGAGACAAGCTGGCGCTCCCCTGAACCTCCCCAAACTGGAGCTGAGCAGGGGGAGAGACTCTGCCACGAGACAAAGGGGGCAGCCTGGGAAGGGAGGCGGGTGGGGAAAGCTGCTGAGAGGGCGGGGTGGCCAGGACAGAAGAGGGAGGGGCCTCAGGGGACCCAGCAGGAGGAGTTCCCGTGGATGGGGGCGGATAGAGCTGAACTGCAGGCCGGGCTCTGGGCCAGGCTTCCTAGCTCGTCCTGCGAGGCTGCAAGGTCTTAGGGCTGTGGAGAGGACTGACCGTTCCGGAAGGACATGTCAGAGCCTGATTTGGGGGACATCCCATCAGCTGGGCTCACCAGCCCAGGCTCCTACTCCTTTGCCCGATTCCACGTCTGTCCCCAAAGCATCCATGCTTTTGGCATCCCCACCATCCCCACAGTGACTGTCTCATCTCAGTTCAGTTCAGTTCAGTCTCTCAGTCGTGTCCGACTCTTTGCGACCCCATGAATCGCAGCATGCCAGGCCTCCTTGTCCATCACCATCTCCCGGAGTTCACTCAGACTCACGTCCACTGAGTCTGTGATGCCATCCCGCCATCTCATCCTCGGTCGTCCCCTTCTCCTCCTGCCCCCAATCCCTCCCAGCATCAGAGTCTTTTCCAATAAGTCACCTCTTCACATGAGGTGGCCAAAGTACTGGAGTTTCAGCTTTAGCATCATTCCTTCCAAAGAAATCTCCATCTTAGTTGGTGGAAAACCCACCCTTCCTCCCTTCGCTGGGCAACACCTGGGAGCTCTTCCTGGGCCCCTTTCTGCTGCACCCGCTCTCATCAGGAACCAGTCAGCCTGACCCTGACTATCCCAGCTTCATGCAGCACATTATGGAGCAGCGTCCCTCCCCCTCTCAGTCCCCCAACAGGCCCCCGTAGGGAAAGCTCTGCTCCTCTGACCAGTGTCCTGCCCTTGGCCCTGCAGCTCCCTGGCCCGAAGGCCCTCCCCCTCCCCAATGTCTGAGTCTAGGCGGTCTGGTACCCAGTACCCGGGTAGCCGGTGGCATCTTCCACCTCCTGCCTACAGAACCCCACTGGCCCAGGTCCCCCCAGCCCCGCATCCTGAGCCACCACTGGCCCGGGTCCCCCCAAGCCCCGCGTCCTGGGCCACCACTGGCCTGGGCCCTCCCAGCCCCGCGTCCTGGGCCACCACCCTCCCCCAGCCCCGCATC